>JAUDQA010000003.1:3600000-4187090 GCA_030407065.1 Armillaria nabsnona
AGAGGTGAAAACTGAACGAAGCTAGATTATTTTTATTCGTTATGTCAAAGGACACGATCCAATGAGCCGACGCTCCCGTTGCACTTGATTGGGACTCTGTAAAAGCTGTCATAGATAACGCATTTGTACTTTACCCCTCACCGGTTGTTTCTTCGAATATCTGATTCCTTATCTTCAAGTTGGTAAAACGAAGTACAATTTTTGAGTCGTGATAGTTCTAAAGACCTCGGTACTTGCATCATGAGTGTACGTTAAAGCGGCAACGACTGGTGACAACTAACAGGCAATTCAATTCACAGATATAAGAATATACATGATGGAAGTCCACAGTCGTCTGGCAACGTGCCCAGGCTCTCGGAAAGAAAAGGCCTCGGAGAATGGGTGGCGCATAAGCGACCATCATCGTGAACAACTATGATCGCCACCCGGGCTCATAGAAAATTTTTTTCTGGAAGCTGGCTTCTTAAGTTTCATTTATGTGAGCGAACAGTTCAGAGTAAAGGCTTGATGTAATTTCGACAACTTGCTAGACAGATGAATACGATCAAGGTGACAGACTGGACTTATTATCGTTCTCATGCGGTCTTCATCCAAAATATGCCTGGCCCTCTAACCAAATTCCCACGTTTCAAAATTTAGCGAAATGAATGGTGCTCTATTAGTGCTCTATAAGCTAGACTGTATACTGCCAATAGCTGAGGTACCCGGCGGTGATAACGGAGAACATGATGCGTTCTCAGTTGTATCACAATGATTTTTCCCCACACTAGATCATTCTTTTGAGAGGTTATCCATGATGGTCCCTCGCGACACCCTGTTGATGGCTGTGCGAATGATGTAGTTTGGACTGATTTAAAGCATTTTCCGCCGAGCGCTTAATGCATAATAATTACTATTGAGCCAACTGACATTTTACGCGTCGAAACATCTGTGATCATAAGGAGGTCATCGCGCCCACTTACGCAGACTAGCTTACCTGTAAGAGACACCGCAACTGTGCGAACCCTCGGGAGAATAGTCGCTATGTATGGAAATATATACATCGGGTACAATATTCAAATCCTTGAATTCCTCACACGGCCCAATTTACATCTTAGAATACAGTCGGCGAGCATTGTGGGGCCTTCCCGTCAAGCGAACGCCAGATGCCGAGACCACATACCTCCAGCTTGCAGTCTTCGTTCTGATAAATTAAGACTCAGCCTCACGTGGCGGACCGTAGAAGAGAAATGACATACGCGCTACTTCCTGAACCATCAATCGAACTTTACTTCGTAGGGTGGGCAACCGGTCCTCCACCAATGCCAGTATAGCAGATCCATCGGCACACGCCACATAGTCGCGACATGTATATGGCTCGCACGAGTGGGGGTTGCGACTCGGACGGCTCAGACCGTGGAGTTTTACGTTCACCTCGCGTAATGATGCTCCCGATGTGCGGGCGTCCAGCTGCGCCCATAGTAACGACTTGTCAGAGACATCGGGGTTGACCAGTTCGAGAGTGAGCGTTTCGATCGTGGGATTGAGAGGGATGGAGTCTATCCAGGCCAAATTCGTAACATGGTTGCCTATACCCACATATATGGATTTGAGACGCTTGTGGTCCTTCATGGATAAGGGCGTGGTGATATCCCCTGTTTCAGCGTTAGCAAAACATTGACATACAGATGTAGATCTGGCGTACCATTGTGGTTCACGAAAAAATCAAGATGCTCGAGTGTATCACGGGTACCCGCAACGAGTCCCGCGAAGGAATTATGCCGGTTCGAGGAGATAGAAAGCTCTCGAAGGCAATCTATCCTCAATGGAGAGGACTCGTGCAGTATGAACTTGGCTACGAGACCCAGGTCATCTTCCACGAGTCGAAGTGACTCAAGATGGAGATGACGACCATCATATTTGGCCGTAAGATCTTGGATATCCACATCCCTCGAAAATATTGTGATGTAGTTGAGAGATAAATGCTTGAGAGTGTCGCTGCATTCATAGAGAATACGCGCAATACCATCAAAACCACAGAAAGTGAGATTATCGAGATCAAGAGACGTTAGTGAAGGAGATTGAAATGTTTCGAGGAAAGATGCGATAGGAGTGTCGTGTGCATCCCAAGACAGAGAACCCCGATGACTGGAAATAGATACACGCTCCAGATTCCGGAGTAAATCAAGAATGAATGGGAATCTAACTTTCTCCCTGTGAACTAGGTAGCCTGGTGTTCCCTCTAAACCGTCCTGTATGCTAAGGAACTTGACAAGAGGCGCGACAGGGGCAATCCCTTCCTGAAGCAAATTGTAAAATGATTCGCAGGTAAACTTGCTACCAGCAAAACTGTTAGGCAACGGCGCATCAACGCCATCTTGGAAGATTATGACGTGGGAGTAAAGGCGCTTGCGACTGGACGGTAGGAACGAACGAGCAGCCAAAGAACATGCTCTGAGGGCTAGGGAATCATCCTGAATGCGATCGATAATCTCGTCGATAAGCTCCTGCGGCAGATATGGCTGCATGACTGCAAGACGAAAGGATGATTATTGATGCCGCTATAGTGCCGCGGCAGCCGGCAACGTGCGGTCACGAGGACACCCAGTGATCAAACACGCTTGAGCCTGCGTGAGTACGAGGACCCACATACCTGCTAATTGACCGGAAACTTTAGAAGACAGCCTCGACGTCCAACACGCCTTAAAAATCCAAGACGCTGGTTGACCGTTTTGTAGAAATCATTCTGTGAAGAAGCGCAGATGGTCAAGATAAACGCCGGGACCAGGTGCTCGAATCAGCATGTTCCAACTGAATACCTTGATGTCCGTTCCCCAAAAACTTGAAGAACACATATAGAAAGAAACCGTACGGATGCGTACCCCGGTGTCGAACACTTACCTTTCCAACAGGACACTCTGGAGACCGACGTCGCCTATTTCGCGAACGCGGTCGTTACTCCGACCCGGAGAGAAGCGGCTGTGATCAGAGAGGGAAAAAACAGTACCCCATCCGAAGCCACAAGCACCGGGAGCTTTGGCGAATCGGCATCGGATCTCTCGGCACGGTAAGATTACTTACGAAGTCCTGAGGGAATGTCAGCGTCACAGGGTTCACTTCCTTCCTTCAGGGTTTAGAGAAGCAATCAGGCCCGGGATTTATGACGCGAAACAGGGTCCGATTTATGTATGGAAGCTTTACAGTACCTGCACGTGAGTGAAGAAAAAAAAACGAAGCTCAGAGACGAGAGAATCAACACGTGTAGATGTTCATGGCCGCCACTGAATTTGAGCTCAGAACCCCCGTGGGGCGCAAGCGTCGTTCCAACTTGGAAGGTCGAGCGAGATCCCCATTAACAGGCACTTTATCGCGCATCCGAAGAATCTTGGAAGCTGACAGAGATCTGTAGCATGCATGATATCCATCGACATCCTGTGAAAAGACCAACGAAGATGAAGGCACAAAATTTCTTCGTCCGAAGAAAGAAATATGAAAGAAATCAACTTGCCATTTCAGCTTCATGAGAACGGCCGAATGCATTGAATAATAACCCAATGGGCTCTCCGAGTCCGGCAGATTCGGAAGACAGCGACATCAAGATCACGGATATAGAGAAGTTGAATGGTCGAGATTTTTAGAAGCGACCTCGCGGAAGAAGCAGCTCCCTTTGGCTTGGGAAAGTAATAGGAGCAAATATACTCGGAAGTCGGCCCGCTTACCGATACATGCTCGTACACCTGAACGTCAACCTCATTCGATGAAGGTCAGTCGATCGCCTCTCTTTCCTTGTTATGTTCTTCGTTGCGTCGCTAATGTTTAGCAGATAGAAAGGTGTCTAATATTTCCTTAATATCTTGATCAGCCGCTCATTATTGATTTGTTCTAGGCCATGCAATAATTACTTGCTTCTTCGACGGCATAGCTTGTTGATGTCGGTACGTGCTATTCCCTTTGTGACGAGAATCAGCAAGGTAATTAACCTACCAACTTCAGCGAAAGATATATGACCATACCTTTTCGCGTGCGAGGTCTGGGCGTGTCCACAAGCATAGTCGCTCCCTTCTTCGCCTGTCTGGTATTTTTATCTTCGTCACTGTGAGGCGAGGCCCTATATCCCAGCCATCACGCGAGCGGATCATTGAATAGTGGACGCGAGAGATCACATTGTGGGGAAGAACTGATCTTGCTGCCATATTAACACGCTCTCGTATCAAGCCTCTCTCGGACCCGCAAGATAGGTTTCACCGCTAGACCATACCCTTCCGAGCTTGCCATTCCGAACAGGTTGGCGCTTTTTATCTATGTGCGTGAGAACTCACAATCACTCTTGAGTATTTGACTCGCAGACTAGCAGCTCACTATGCCGTGAATCAAACACATGTAAGTCTCTAGTCATTTCGAAGAACGCGCATTTATGAAGAACCAACCGGTGCATGTCAGTCAGCCGTCGAGCTTCTTTCATTTTTAACGTTCAGTGCATGCGATTCGAAGCTAGAAGTGTGTTGTAGAGAAACACCGTACACCCCAGCGTGAGAAGATATCGGATTGTTGGTCCTCTCTTCCCAATCCTTCACTTATTGCGTCTCCAGAAGGTATCTCGAAAGTACTCAACAATGAGTGGAATGAATCCAGGAACATGCAAATCATGCGCAGTCCATGGTGTGTGAGTAACATATGGCACACTAAACCTTCTGGATATGTCGAATTGATTTAACCGTTACTAAACGCAACATGCGTTCGATTGCATCAAACCCGCATCTTTTTTTCTCCCTCAGCTCAGAACATTTGTTGCACATGCATGGCTGGAATATATGTCGTGAGAGGCTTTTTTATATGTACCGTCGACAGGCGACGAAGCTGTCCGAGCGCCGCGTGGGAAATGGCGAGGCGGGGGATAAGTGCGCCCGACCCACCATCAATCACACTGATATGGAGATCCAGACTGCGCGTCACCTTTGTTTCTGCCTCTATGGTAGAAATCTGATGTCGAGGTTACTTTCCACGATGACCGAGCATGCGAAACAGGTCCGAGGGTATTTTTGCAAGCAACGTCGGGACGCAAAGACCATGAATGAATGGGCTGCTTATCCGAACGTAACGGAGACAGATGGGATGATGGCCAGAAGAAGCAAGTAAGAGCGGTATCCCCGACAAAATGAATGGCGGTACCGCTGACCTGGCTTTCGGACAGCCCGTCGGGTCTCGGCCTCATCGTGACCGCAGTAACTTGGTCAGTGAATGTAGGTATCATTTTATCGACGTTGATGCGTCAAAAGTCCGTCACGACTGTGCGTGCCTCGAGGTCGGCGTCCGCTTTGCCCAGATTCACAAGTACAAATCTTGGGTGCATATGACGAGCCGGCTAATGAACAGGGGTTAGCACTGTGATAACGCTGGGATTCGTGATGTGTACACGTATATTATGCGGAAGCGCCAAGGGAGAACAGTGGTCTCGGACCTACGGAAATGCAAGAGATAACGCCTGCTACAAAGCTGATCAGAGGAACCACGAGCCGGTTTTTGTCAAGAGTGGAGCAGGTATTCATTGTAGAATGGCGTACAACCAGTAAAGGAAACGAGGCTGGTAGCTGCTAACCACATGTCGCGGATACAAGGTCTAAGAAAGCGCATATAGCCAGGTTAAAGGCGCATATATACAAGAAAGACAAAATATATGGTTCCTGAGCAGTTTCAAGCACGACGCAAGGGGATTGACAGCATGATTTCTTCGAAGAAACATGTCGAAAGCTGAAGGCAGTCCATGATTTCAACGAGCACCTGTTCCGTCGCAGATTGTGCTGCAGATGTCGCCACGACCTAGAACCTCGCCGTCGCATCATGGGTACCACAATTGATGAATCTGCCACAAAGAAGCGGAAGGCCTTTCGCGGGTAATCTGAAAGCCAATTAGAAGAAGACATGAGGAGAGAGAAGGATGAAATTGCAAAAGATTAGAGAGTATCTTAGGGGGGGGCAACGATGTGGTGGCGTGGTGTAATTTAAATGTAACTGTTTTGGAATGGCCAGGCACGAGACGGTGGGCGGTTGGGCGGGGATGTCATAACACTTGACGTAGAACACAGGTTTCAGGACGCCAGAAATATGCAAATCGGTATTGGAACCGTTACTATATACCACCACTGTACAATTACACAACTATATAGACAGGACCCGTAAGTAGTAGATAGAGGAAGAGATAGTAGAAAGCTCAGCATGTCGACGGTGTTGGTACATGTATAACTGCAGCAACGCAAGAAAGGAAAGGTCATAAGTTACTCCAATTACTAGCTCTAAGTTATGTTTGTTGGACCAAACCGCTCTTCAGGCCGCCTTTCCACGCACCGTGCCCCAAGCTCACCTCCTGCTGGTAATATGGTTGGGGCTGGTGGATGTAGTGCCTCTCAGCCACCCCGAGGGAGTCTCTCCTGCCACCCTGTATGGGCGCCAGGACCGGGGGAGGGCTCTCATACCGGTACTCAGCCTGGTCGTACACTGCAGGATACGACGCAGGCGTCGGCGGGCCAGAACTATTGCTCTCTGGCGAAGGAGGGGAGATATGGGATATAGAATGCCGCGAAGACGCCGAAGAGGCGACCTCGTAATACTGAGTGGGTGGAGAAGGCGTAGTGTGGACATAAGTGTACCCAGAGCCAGGCTGCTCCTGATAAGTAGACGTGCCATTGCGATATGAATAGGTGGTGGCGGACGTCGGAGTTGGCGGCATAGAAAGATGGGAGTACGGCGAGTCGGGAGAGGCGGGCTCGGAAGAGCGGAGGGCAGTGGCGGGGAGCGTCGCCTGCGCGAGTGGCGGCGGGGAATCAGGCGGGGACTGAGAGTGGTGGCTGTAGAGTCTAGCGGGCTCGAGGGCGGGAGGCGGGGAGACGCCGCGTTTAGCGCCAGAGTTGGGGCTGTTCATGACGCGTGAGATGACGGAGCGCGCCGAGTTGCGCCGCGAGCCTGGCGAGAGGTGGATACGGTAGCTGGCGGCCCGTCAGCGGCGGTGCGGCGGGGTGGGATTAGCTAATGAACTCACTGCTGTTGGAGGTTGTCCTGTCTCGAACACCTCGTCTCACAGCCTGGGAACGGACACTTGTGGTTCCGCTCGCCAGTGTGGACACGCGAGTGCCGTGCAAGATGGCCGCTCGTCGTAAACGCGCGGTCGCAGGTCCCGCATATGTGCTTCTTCTTAGCGCCAGCAGTTCCCTGTGCAGTCGTTGCCATCGTCGAAGACATTCCAGCTAGAGTTAAAGTCGTCGAGTGAGCGACCTTTGTGGGTTCTGCTCGGGGCATGTCTTGCCTGTATTATAAGAACAGAAAGAGAGGAAATCGAGATACAGCCTCAAAAAGGCGCGACCGTTTATGTTCTCTTCTTGGCTCCGTGGTTCTGTACGTAACACCAATCTTCGTCGAATTTGCATTTGGCCCAATTCAATAAAATCCATTTAAAAGTGCCGCTGAACCGAGCTGGTTCGTTTCTCAAGTGGATGCCCCTCGCGACCAAGTTACCCGTAGTTTCACGTGTTGCCTCATTTGTTTCCTCGTTCATTGCCGACAAACAGCCTCCCACTGACATCGAATCGCAGCAATCCACCATCCGTCCATCTCTTCACCCACGTTCTCCCTTCCTTCCCTCCTCCTTCTTCCTCTTTATCGTCTCCACCCAAACGTAATAGCGTCATTCAATACTCCGTCAACGACACCACATCCTACCTTCCTTGTCTCGTCCTCATATACAGTTTACGACACTCTACAACGAAAGCGAAATGTTTATTTCCCTCGAAGCCATTTCCTGGCTAAACCTTTTTCGGTGGCGGACGGATTTTCAATTTTTCTGTCGTGTAACGTGTTCTTTTTCCCAGCTGCTAAATCCTATCGTGATCAGATCTCGATTTTCAGGTAGCCTTTTCGACTCTTCGCTCGCTCGTTCTCTGCTTCCTTCTTTACTTCCTCGAAAGTTCTCATGCTGTAGTGTGCACTCACGGGTGTTATGTTTTGTGTACGGAACCCTCCGAGTTCATCCCATCCCAATTTCCAATCTTACCTACGGCTGCACCCCCCACCCCTCTTCTGTCACGAGCCCAATGGAGCTTCCCGAAATTTCGGAAGATTCCCTCTTCGCATTTGGATGTGGCAAATGGGAACCGACGGTATGGTATGTTCGTTACGCTCGTCTATCATTGTTGGAATGAAACTCCCTCTTGCCTTATTACCGACGACCATCAGACCCTGATCAACCCAAGCAAGATAAAATTGCGCTGACATTGTCAATTAGTTGGTAAGGTTGTGTCTGTCTGCAACATACGAGTCCAGAAGGGTCGAGAGCAAATGTTCAACCGTAACGTTTTTTTCAAAGCTTCGAGTGGCGCAGCAGAAGTACCTTTCTTTCGCGGCAGAAGACGTTGCAATCGTGGGTTCAGGGAGAGGATGGTAGGAAGTATTTTTGGAAATTCGACGGTTCCGTTGGAAGATGTGGCCACAGTATGCTTGGCTTAACTTCGAGATTTACGCGACCTCGAATCTTGGAGTGTGAACCTTGCTCAATATCGAGCATTAAGTACCTTGAAAAAACATCATTGACCTACCTGTATTTTTCCGCCTTCCCCCGGCGAGTGCGGGCTTGTCCTCGTTCCATCAAATTACGGTATTCACAACGGTGAACGGTAGCTTGTTGTTTCTTCGCCTTCGTGCGCTCCATGGAGTCTGCGCTCTCGGTAATGGGTACAACGAACACGAACACGAACTTGAGGCGAACCCGGAGTCTGAAGATAAGCCCGCTTCGAATCCACGGATTGCCGAACCCGGGGCAGTGATGCGCCTCCAACTTCCGCGCTCCTTCACTGCGTTGCTTCTCCCCTATGAAGGACGCGATATTAATAGTGCCGTTTCACGAAGCGTACACGTTTTAATTATGGCTTGTCAGAATATGTCGCTGGGAAGTTGCGTGAGATGAGGACATAGATAGATGGAAGTAAATTGAAATGGACTTTTTCTGGAGAGCATTCAAGAGCTGCTCCGCGGCCGTTCGACGCCACTGCTCACAGTTCAACTCGGCTATCCAGAGTATTCCAACTTCTTACCGACTTTATTCATCTATTGATGGCCTCTTAGGGGACTCGAACCCGCCTCTTTGCCTTCTGAGAAATCTTCAATGATGTCACTGCTTTGATGTGAGTCCGACCCTCCCAACGACTGATAACCGTGGGCTCGTTCAGGCACACGCGCCATCAAGTGGTTATCGTATCCCTTGCCTTGAAGGAGATAATTCAAGGGAAAGCGGAGGTTTTTAATTTTGATTTGCATGGCTGGACTGAATGCGAAACCTACAACTAGCATTCGAGTTTCGAGGGGAGGTCAGTAAGAAAGAGGAAAAAGCATTGACCATTCTTCGCGACGCAATATGGACATGAGAAGAATCGCACGCTTGACGTTCGGGGCCCATAGGACTGGCATGGAATGGACTTAGTGCTGCAATGGTCCTACATACGTTCAAGTCAATCACCGGTCCGATCATCCTGACAACAAATGTTTCACCTACCCACAATTGGCAGCTCGGACTGTATGCACTGTGAGCGAACAGAACGGAGGCTTTTACTGGTCGGACGTGTTCATTCCATGGCAGTAGCCTAAAAAAATATGGGGGAAGTCAACCTTTGCTGGAGAGACATGTACATGTCAAACAAGACTCAGTGGCGACCTCAAACATCTCCGAGAAGGGCGGAATTGAGTGGGTACGCAGCTTGACGACAAACTCAAGCCGCAACGGGCTTCCCTGATCTCCCTGTCCCTGCCTTATGACCGACGACGATTCATCGACATCAGTTCCTGAACCCTGATCACCCAGATAGGCGCATCGAGCAAGAATAACGCCCTGAAGCATTCCTGAGCCCCGTGTTTACTTGTGCAAGTTCAGGACTCGGGACCGACACTCCGAATGTTTCACTAAGAAAAATCGCTGAAGATAAGACGAAGACGGGGGCGAGCCGCGCGTACTTGGGTCTTGATGTTTCACACACGAAAGAGGCTTAACTCAAAAACCAGCTCCAGCTGCTGTGCTTTGATATCATTTAAATCAGATGGTGGGAACAATCACGGGGGAAAACGTACATAGATGTCCATGACTTAGACTTCTCCCGTAAGCTCTGCTTCTTTTCATTTCTCAGCGGCGAATTCTCCGGTGCGTATTGATAGCCATATATAGCGAGAATCCTACGCGGAGATTAGAGACAATATGAATGTCTTCGGTAAATTGGACGTCACTTGCGTCCTTCAGTCAAGGTTCTGCCAACGTCAAGCGATGCATGGTCCAATATCCGTCGGTTTAACACAATAGCCGGGGTAGACTTTGACTTGTGCGTACGCTTTCATGAAAAAAGGTGAATTTATAACCCAGAGTACTAGAGCAGTATACCAGGTGGTATATCAGTGTCAGAGTAAGACTTAATATGCCAGGGGGGCGATACTCACAAAGAAATGATGGAGCGCATCGTCGGGGGTGATAGCATTTTTTCATTCGGCCCTTGATGCAAGTGACTGTCTTCCACACCATGAGGCACTAGATGATACACCATAAATCCCTAGCACTCACATGTATCTACAGATAAGACCTCTCGTTTACGCCCTTAGACATTTTCACTGGCCTCAAATAGCATGCCAAGAGCTGTTCAACCGCGTAACAATTGATGTTGCCTCCAGAAAGCAGAATCTGTCCAAATTGCCGTCGCTTGAAGGTTGTATAATGGTATAATGGCATAGCCGTCAGTATTTACACGGGTGTCGGTGGAGATAACAAAGAGTACGAGCACGATGGCGAGTGACATCGCAACCTGGGGCCTATGCTACAATGGTGTGAATCGGTTCGAGATATCGAAAGCCGGTGTCCACATCGTCATCCGGCGGCCATGAGGAAGTATTGGTATTGGTATTTCCAGAGCTCCGACATCCCGATATCAAAGAACTAAAAAGAGCGAGTCAATGGAGACGCTGGCTCAGTCTGAGCAAAAATCTGACGGCGCTTTTCTCCCGGTAGATAACCCCAGATTCCCCGCCGGTTAGAGTCGCAAACTTTCGATAAATCACGCTATGACAGGATCATAAGACTCGGAGCGCTGGCTGATGCTCCACTGATGAGGGAGAAAGAAGTCGCCGTAGCGGGGTGAGAAGAGGTTACCAAGCCATCGGAGAGTATCATCGCTCTGCAATAGGATTCATTGATATATCGAGGCGAGAGAGAACAGTAATGGAATGAAGAAAGAAGAATCAGACGACTCTGAGTTACGTCACGCGTTGTTTGTCTCAGCTTGGCAGAAGATGTAGAATCCAAATAACGCGCCACTTGCCTTCCATCCACGATGAACAGGGCCGCGAGCGGTAACTGTTTCTTTCCCTTTTGCATTGCTAGACCTATCGCTATATGATTTAGCTTGGGTTAGAGAGAGAAGAATAACATCACAGGTTCCGGTTTTTTTTCAAGACCGGTCGCACAAACGACATAAATTGAACCTTCCCCCCTTCAACGGAACTTGAAAGAATACAACATCACATCTCGTTTGCAGCTCCAAAAATTAGGGATGAAATATCCATTTCGTAAACGAAACCCTTTCAAGTTATTGTTTAAAGCGCACGGTCCCTATCACGTATGCATTTCTCTGCTGCAATACGAGGTACCGGTGTTTTCTCATTCGGGTGACCGTTATAGTTATCGTTACTAAGGTTACTTTGTAAGTAGCTGTGCAAAGGCTCTTTCGGCAGCGAATGCTCGGCATGGAGATGTCAGAATGGCAAGTGTGGCGCTTTCCTTCCCTTTGTCTTCGTATCCATATAAAAGCCTTTGGAGGAGGCCAAATTCTCCAACTGCTTTTGCCCATCTCTTCCCATCTCTGTCTCAACCTCTGGTACGGACGTATCTCTGTTCACTGCTTCGTATCTCAAGTTTGACTACAGCGTTCCAATCGAAAATATCGAAGCTCTCTTCGAACCATGAACGGAAAATCATCACGGTACATCCATCTCGAACATCTCGCCCGAATTCTGTACTCATATTGATAATAGAATCGCACAAGAGCCCATTCCTCTTTGTGATCAATGCGAGAACACATTCTGCCCATCCGTCACTCGCCCATCTCCTTTCACAGAACAGTGTCGCGAGTTTTACACCCCAGCCAAGGGACAACGCGACGAAATCTTCCGCGAGGTATCGCGTCTTGAAGACGTTGCAGATGGTTACGACCGTGAATTAGTACGGCTGCGCGACATCGTCACTCGGCTCGAGTCAGGAAGAGCCCAAGTGCAGAACCATATCGACGACTACGCCAGCCTAACTTCAGCGCCTATTCGCCGCATCCGCAATCCCCTTTTCCTGCCAAACGATTCACCTACCCTTTCTTCACCTGCACATCATGACCCGGACAGCATTCTCAAGCGCATATTCACCCTCGCCTGCGTCCGTGACGACAACGAGGACGATTCCAAGTCTTACATTCAGTGGCTAACGCCGTTGGTGATATCACACGTCTGCTTCCACTGGCGCAAGGTATCCTTGGATATGCCCGAGATGTGGTCATACCTCGACATCAACTGGGTAACAAACCCAACGGCTGATCTCGAACTTCTACGCATGTATATCGCCCGCACTAAAACGGACACCCCGTTATCAATCAGGATTGATATGGAAACCGACTCCTCCCACTTCTATCGCCAGGCCCTCACTCTACTCCTGGATCATGCCAGGCGATGGAGGGAGGCAGTCATCATCGTTGATCACCAGGTGCTTCAGAGCTTCCTCTCTGGCCACTTCGACATACTTGAGAGGCTGGTTCTCTGCATTCAGAACATCCAAACGAGCAATCCTGTCGAATATTTCAAATTCGTCCCTCGACTTCGCTACGTCAAAATCGATGCGGCATTGGGTGATTTATTATCGCCTTCCTACCTAGAAAGCGTGCTGGACCTGAAACATCAGGAAGGCCACTCGGATATTCTTTCTTTCCAGCCACATCAGCTCGATGTGCCAGACCTTCATCTTTCGCTCTTCCCTGAATGCCCAGGCATGTTCGTCCAATGGACCAACATCAGAGCACTGACCATCCATTCCCTCACTCCCGATTTCGAGACACGCCTACAGACGATAACCATGCCCAACCTGGATCGTCTCAACATAGCCTTGCACCGAGACTATAAATTTGACATCTCATTCTTTCAATTCCTTCTCTGCCTTGTCAACAGCTCTGAGTGCAAGCTCAGCAGTTTCAGCCTAGACCTGACGCACTGCCGCGGGAAACACCGCCGTGAACACAAAGAGAAGTTCGGGATGGACGGAAATGAGTTTTGGGACTTTTTATATGGGATTCCTTCGATTACGGAGCTCCGGATCGTCGAGCCTCGCGGTTCGGGGTGTAGACATTGTAATATTATCTCAGATATGCTATGTTCGCTCATCGTCATGGACGGCGATGATCCAAGCTCCGTGTCTCTCCCCCATCTGAAGAAGCTGGAGCTGGTCTGGACGGCTTCGCTGGGTTGGGGGGATCTCGTGCCTATGGTGCAGAGTAGACTGGAGGAGCGTGAGGTGGTTGGAAGGACCATGGTTGTCGACAAGGTCACAGTCGAGGAAGAGTGGGGGAGCAGAAGCGAGAGCGGGGATGACGACGACATCAGTATGAGCGATGGATCTTCCTTGATGAGCACTCTTTCGGGTGGACATGACCAGGACAAGGCTGTTGTTCTCAGCGCTCTGGACTCTCTTATTATTGGGGCACGAGGTAAAATAGAAGTGAACACTGATATGCAGGAGTGGATGGGGGATCTAAGAACTCGCGGAATTGTTGTACATCTACTATAGTCTTTTCTCACTCTCGACGTGTTGATTTCCTTCGTCTTTGGTACACTACTACTTGGTAATTACAGTGACACTATATGACCCGTATAATGCGATTTCTTCCTCGTTCTGTGTAGACTTAGAGTCTTCAGTTATGGTTTGTCGCTTGTTTTGTCGCCATAATGTTCACTGTCTACCTCGTTCCTTCATTCTGTCATTCCAATGCACTGTTTGACCTAATTTATTTTCATACATACATATCAAGTTCTCTTTAGTATCTCTTTCAAGTTGAGCCGCGATGGCACATGCAAAATCACCTCGGCCAAGCAGCCAATTACGTCACGCGTTGTTTGTTTGGATTAGATATCGGCCGATATGTATTCCACCTTTCTTCCTTCTTCCATCCCGTCGCAACATGGAGAAGACCCCGCTCTTAGCTCAATCGTTGCTGGTCCGGTGTATTTCTCTACTGGAGTACTGTATGTCATCCTCGATTATTGACGATGCCAAAAGTTCTGTTACGATGATCTATTTTCATCGTTAACAGGTTTCCTTGTTAAGGTAACAGGACAAAGGTTCTCCTTCAGCCAGAAAACCGGATAGTTCTTGCACTTCATGGGGATGGAGAATCCTGGAACGAGTCAGGTACGGAACCCTTTTCTTTCCTTTGTCTTGATGCTCATATATACCTCCCTTGCAGTACTGCAGACTGCCTTCGTTGCTGCTCTTTCTTGCCTCTCCACATTTCTATCTCCATCTCTGGTAGGGACGTGTTTCTGTGTACTCTTTTATGTCTCAAGCTATTTGACGTTAGCCCTTCGATCAAGAGGATTGTTTGTCTCTTTGTACTATGTCCGGTAACAGAAAGTCAAGATCACGGTATGCTCTTCTCGAAATAATTCATTTGTTTCTTTTGCTCACATTGTGACTGGCAGTGGGAACGTCTCTCGATCTATTGTTCTTTGTGACCAGTGCCAGCACGCATTCCGTCCTTCCGACACTTGCCCACCGACTTCTTTCGCAGATCAGTGTCGCGTCTTTTATACCCCATCAAACAGGCAGCGCAAAAAGATATTCCACGAGAACTCGCGCCTTAAAAATATTGCCGCTGATTATGATCGCGAATTGACGCGACTGCACGACGTCGTCACTCAGCTCGAATCAGAAAGAGCAGATGTGCAAACCCACATCGACATCTGCACTAGCCTAGCTTCAGCGCCTATGCGCCGCTTGCGCAACCCACTCCTCCAGACAAATGACTCACCCACACTTGCTGCCGAACGACATGACCCGGACAAGATCCTTAAGCTCATATTCACATTCGCCTGCTACCGTGACGATGACGACGACGATTCCAACTCTCACCTTCAGTGGCTAACCCCATTGGTGATGTCCCACGTCTGCTCTCATTGGCGCAAGCTATCATTGGATATACCCGAGATGTGGTCTTGCCTAGACGTCAGCCGGGACCTACACCCAGAGTCTAATATGGAGCTCTTGCACACGTACATCGCCCGTACTGGAGCGAATACCCCGTTATCAGTGAGGGTCGAGTTGGATATGCACTGCTCTTTCGCACGCCGGCATGTCCTCAATCTACTACTGGGTCATGCCGGGCGATGGAAGGAGGCAATTATAATCGTTGATCACAAGCTGCTTTTTCAGTTCCTCTCTTACCCCTTTGACATTCTGAAGAGATTGGTGCTTCGTATTGGGAATATTCAAAAAGCAACCGTTCCGTCGAGCATTTCGAATTCGTTCCTCGGCTTCGCTATGTCATAACAGATGCAGCACTAAGCGCTTTATCCTTCCCTTACAACGTACGACGCATGGATCTCAGTGGAAGGGCGGATAACTCCGAGATTGTTTGTCTCGAGGATTATCAACTCGATGCACCAAACATACATCTCTCGCTCTTCCCCGTATTCAGAGACGTGCGCGTTCAGTTGACCAACCTCCGAGCACTGTCCCTTCATGCCCTTCCCTCCGATTTTGAGACGTTCGCACAGACAGTCACCACCCCATTCCTGAATCATCTCAGCATCTCCTTCAGCAGTGACTATACCTTCGACGTCTCCTCGTTTCATTCCCTTCTTTCCCTCATCAAACGCTCCAAATGTCAACTTAGCGCTTTCAGCCTTGACATGATGCAGTATCCAGGACATCACTGTTCCTCGCACATACAGAAACTCCAGAGCGGAGACATCGTACTGTGGGACTTTTTGGTTGGGATTCCTTCGATTACGGAGCTCCGCGTCATCGAGCCTCGTAGCTCGAAGTGTGTGCATTGTAATATGGTCACGATGCTTCTCCGGTGGCTCGTCGTCACCGATATTGACGAAGTACATAGTACTCCTCTGATTCTTCCCTATCTGAGGATGCTTGAGCTCGTCTGGACAGCTTCGCCGGATGTGAATTCGCTCAAGACTATGGTGGATAGCCGGGCAGAGGAACGTACCGTAGTAGGAGGAAACGCGACCCCGGTTGATGTCGAAGCCGAGGAAGGGGGCAGAAGCATGAACGAGGTCGACGATAGCGAGGAGGCCAGCAGAAGCAATGCTTCTTTCGAGACCTGCCGTTCGAGTATTCGTTCAAGCGGATGCAATGATGACAATGATGTCGTTGTAAGCGCTCTGGAGTCTCTGATTATCGGGACGCGAGCAGAATTAGAGGTAAACGGCGAGATGATGGAATGGATGAACGAGCTGAGAGCCCGCGGTATGATGGTGCATTTATGGTAGTCTTATTTCCTCTTGTTCTTTCGACATCTTGCCCCGTTTTCTCACCGATACATTACCACTTCGTAATCGCATTATACAACCTCTAGCATAGATACTTTTTCGTCTTTTCAGCATAATTATATACAGTCTTCTAATATCAGTCTCTTTAGTGTGTCGGTGGGTCCTTGGGATCGTTCAAACGGCCAAACTATAACCCGATTACTTTGATTGTCGTTCTCTACCTAAGGGGATGAGGAAGCAGGAGGGCCATGGTGACGTTTGGGGTAGTTTGCCTCGGATCTATGCATACGTCTAGAAACGACATACAGTTCACCGGGGTGGGTCAGCAGTGAGCCTCGCTTCAGCTTTAGTGCATCAACCACGGGCGCCCGCAACCAGCCTTCCAAACTGGTTCAGTTAAACGATGAATACAACTTCACCGCGCCCAGAACGCGTCGAAATGTATCTAATCCCATGGCGGTTGGGACGCGTGCGTGTCTCGGTACTTCCAACGGAGATTGTGGGAACTCCGCTAATAGTCAGTGGCCATATATCACAAGGGCGCCTTCTATGAACTGATTCTCGGAGCATAAAAATGGATGGATCTTCCAGGGCGAGAAGTCTCGAAAAATGGGGTGCAACCGTCCTGTTGCCTCTTGGAATTTGTACGCTAATTATGAACGTCCACTGTTACATCATAGACTCACAGGAAGCTGGGGGTGGCCCGATCTGAAATCGTCCCACTGTTTCTGGTGCAGGTAGTATTTCCGGCTCCGAACAAGCCCTTAGGTAGGTACTCCATTTCTATTAGTCAGCAAGCGTGTTGTTAGGACAAGTTATTCGTCCTGTAGATATCACTATAAATCATCTCTTTGCTATCTCCTTAAGCCGTAAATGCGACACCATAAAATCAGTGTCAGCCATTAACACACCTCCGTTTTCCTCTCCTCCAATCCAAGCAGCCGCTTCTACCCTGAAAGCCCTTGTCTGCTTGACCCTGAACAGCGAGACAGGTATAGGTATCACGAATTTGAGGTACCAACCATCGCGCGTCAGCTCATCAGCGTCATCCCAGTCCTCTTCCTCCCCGTCCGATAACTCGAAATTGTAACTCTTCTGCAAAGATAAACAGCTTACTTTGCAACGCCGTTTCCTCATTAACCAATTCGCCTCAGCCGTCTTCCTCCACACGGGAAACACACAGATGCCTAGAGAGCCATCGGACTTGCCCCACCCAATCGGCCCTGGGTAATCGACGTAGAAGTCTGATTGCATGCAGCGGGGCTCAAGATCCGGAGTAGGCTGTGAAGATGAGGGCGGCTCGTAGTCGAACGACTGGCATCGAAAGTCAATGTACCGAATGTCTGGAGTGTTCGCCATTGGAACACCCTCCCACCGTTCTGGATCTTTGAGAATGAAGTGCATTCGCGCTGGAATCGCGAGGACTTGACTAGATGAGAAGCGCGAATCAGTACAGGAAGAAGAACACAAGGAAGAAAACACAACGAACCTGTCATCCATATCCCACACATCAAAGAACTGCCCACTCTTCTCGTAGAATGTCAGAGAGACGTTCATATCCAAGACTGTCGGACGGATAGCGGTATTGGAACGGCGGGAACCGTTATCTTCGTCATCAGATTCATCATCGTCCGCGCAAACGTCGTGCTCACAAAGCTTTTGGGGAAGATTGAACCGCTGGGGAACAAGGCGCTTACTCGTCACGGAACAAAGATCGTCACGGCGAGGAAAAGGTAGCTTCTGACCATAAAAGTACGTCGGTAACTGCGGGCATGGTGCCAAGAAGGTCTTTGGTGGAGGAACGGGGACCGGAAGACCATATTCGTCAGGGATAGTAGGAATGTCGTCGTCCACACAGGGGTAGACAACGATATCATCCCCATCTTCAAGGGCACGTTTGTCCTGGGTATCAAGCCCGTTCCCCGATACTTTTCGAGCACGAATAGTGTCTGTGGACGAGGTTCGCTTCGTTGGGAATTTATACAGAGCACCTCCATCTTTATGACCGTTCAATGTTATACGGTTTCGCGAATGTTGTCGATGCGAACGTCCTCGATTGCGAGTGGCAGGGGTGGCAGGAGTGGCATGGAGAGCTTCTGTCGAATCTGTTCTTTGGAGCATAGGTAGAAAGGGCTCCGGAGTACATGGACGGTCGTAGATCTCTGGCTTGAGCGCCTGTGCTGGTGCAACATGGAGTAAGTTGTTCGAGGCGTACGATCTGCTGAGGGGTGCCATACAGGAAGACAGAAAGACTGAGGATAAATGAATGTCGACGTTTAAATCCAAGTGTGGTGGCTACTGGTCAAGCATAGAATCAGCAATCGGAAACAAAGTATACGTGCCACTCACGGAACAAGGACTCAGCCTCAAGGCCACTGTTTGTATGTGCGGATGCAGTATATTTCCCGTGATCACGGACACGAGGCGTGGATAGACGTGGATACATGCATTCTGGGGATGAACTGAGACTCCAGGCGAAGATATCGCGGTGAGTATAATCCAGGCCACGGCAGAGGAGACTGCTACTTGTGCCACCTGGGGCTGTGAGCCTTTACCCTCGAAAATGTTGATACCCACTTCGAAGTCCTATGCACAGAGAATCGAATGAAATCTACTCATGATACTGATCGAAGTCAATATTTGAGGGATTTCAAGGATCGCCATGGTAGTCCTGTCGATCGTTTATTTGATCGTGGTCACTGCGAAAATTTGACGGCCCGGCGGCAGTTTCCGCCCACTGTCCGTACTGCCGCACTCACTTACGTGAGTGACCCTGATTCTCCTGCTACCAGGAACAGAGAAGTACGGACTCGGGCATCCTCCTCAGTGTTATATTCTTTACTTCTCACTCTAGCTGACATTTTCTGACGACTTGCCTATGAATATAACATGGAGGTAATGTCGTGCCTGGAGTCCTTGTCGTTTTCTAGCTACTTGAAAAGCATGTTTCGAAGCCTGCAGTTGTATGGTTCCGTAAAGGATCTCCACCACACAACGCGTCGGTAGTACGTGAGCTCGCGTGCTGCGTGATCATCCCTTTGCGATTACACGGTCGGACAACGTAATATGGGAGCCTTGTTCCGAGCGTAGTAATAACAATGTCACGGGAATATGTAGTTGCACTCGTGTTGGACTTCTTTTTCACACTTGCTACATTCTCACTCAGCACGTCGAGGACCAAGATACTGCATCATGCAAATGGGACATTCATCTGCACAACAGCCATTGTCTTTTACACAAAGGATAACCCTTCTCGCAGTAATCTGTCGACTTAGTGAGTTATCTCTGTTTAATTCCTAAATCAGCTGATATTTCTCGAATTCAGTGGTCTATCTTCCTTGGCGCCTCTTCGCTTCATTCTTCACCCATGAGCGCAACAGGAGTTGGCGACAAATCTGGTCTTTGGTGGTATTCAACGTTTTCCTGATGCATGGCGAAGGGCTACCTGCGCCAGGATCTCTCAGCAACTATAGAGCTTGGACGACGACGGCTGGTCTGAACCCCATCGTTGAAGAGCTTTGCAATGGCGCCAATCTCCTCTGGGTTGGTCCAAAACGTCTGGATAAAGTGTTCTTTTATTGCCACGGTAAGGTATTTCTCGCGCTCTCCCTGGCTAAGACGGTTTGTACCACTGTCCGAGCCTGAATATGGACTAGACTTCTCATGCTGATAGTTCTCGTGGCCACGTTTTCGCTCATCCTTCTATATCTGATAACGTGTCTGTGGACAGCGAATCGCCGGTGCAATGGAGGCCATCGATCTCAAGTCCCTTTTATCTATTGTCTGTTGATACCTGGCTTCGCTTTTACTGATGCGCTTTAACAGGAGGAGGGTATAAGCTCAGCCTTGGTGAAAAACAGCTCTCCTGGTTGCGTTACATGCAGCTCGAGCTCGAAAAAAGGGGTATTAATATGGGGATCGCCATCGTCTCATACAGTACGTACGACACTCATGAACCGCTAATCAGGTATTGATCACACCGCATTGCAGATCTCCTCCCCAACGCCGTTTTCCCCAGCCAATTACGCGAAGCAACCGACGGCCTTAAATGTCTTATAGCCGCAGGCGCGTTACCGGAGAATATCATCATCGGCGGTGACTCTGCAGGAGGGAACCTCGCACTTCAGCTTTTCTCCCACATACTTTATCCCCTACCCTCGATTGAAACAGCCCCGGTCCACTCTGATGCGCACTTTCGCGGTCTACTCCTCATTTCTCCGTTTGTCGGAGCGACGGAGGACGCGAAGACGCCCTTCCCACTCCTCGCGCCCCGACACGAACGTGATTTTATTCCGGCAGAGTACCACAGTGGGGTTTGTCAGGACCTTCTGAGGGATGTCCCGAAGGATGTCATTGGGTACGTGGATGTTTTGGAAGCACCAGAGGAGTGGTTCAAGCCTCTGGGTACATCGGTCGGTGGAATCCTCGTCACGGCTGGCGAGTGGGATTTTCTTCGGGAGAAGTCCGAGCGGCTTTATGAGAGGTATTTGAAACCCTTTCATGGAAACGCCAGGTTCGTGCTGGAGAAGGATGGAATTCATGTGACGCCGATATTCGACTTCATCGCGAAAGAGAAGCGGTTGAGCGACCTGACGCCCCTAATGATCGAATGGCTCGCTGATACCATGGAGAAGTCCCAATGAGGTCACAAAGGAAAAGCATTAGATAGTCTTTGTGCATAGCAAGATATGGGATTCATTTATACATGGTCGTAAGAACAGCGTAACATACTTTGAAACATATTGGGAACGGTATACAGTGACTACAAAACTCGGTGCACGAAAACTAGAAAACACGACGAAATCAGGCACAAATTAAGCTCGACAATTGAGAATCTTGAACATCTCTTGGCATCCCCACTCTTCCCCAGATCTCATACCCCCAAAACTTGTATCCTCGGGAGGAAAAGACTGCGATCGCCCAAAGTCGATGAGACGGAAGCGCCGGTCTTCCTGTTTCCGGCAGGCCGGCCAGTCACTCATGTCTCCATGCTGAACGAGGATGTTCCTTGGGTAGACCGAGTTATGCAACCATCCCTCACAATGCATGCGGAAGAGTAAAGAAGCACATTCGTGTCTGAAACGGGCATCGGTTAGTTTGGGATTCCTGGAGGAAGGAGATAGTTGTACCGGTCATCCAGGTCCAGCTGGTCAACATCGACAGGCACGCCGCAATCTTCCAGGAGCAAAATTGGACTCAGGTATTCCTCATCTTTCGCCTCACCCTCCTCTGGAACATAGTAGCCGTAAAACTGGGGAACGATGGCAAGCGCGGGTGTAGGATCATGAAGGGGCGGAATGACATTATATCCGCTCCAGTGCTGGAAGAAATGCTCGGGAAATTGCTGATAGTTCCTCGCCTCGCGCTCGAGATGACTGTCGTTCTTGATAGAAAGTTTGGCCCCAACGCTGACTTTGAACATCGTCGGGGCTCGGTTACGCATCTCTTCGTGCTCGCAGAAATTCCCGGGAGTCGTCCATTTAACATCGATAGGAACCCGACGATTAGTACCCTCATAATACGTGCGAGATTCACACCGACCACCCTCAATGACGATGACCTTCTCTGTTCCGTGCACGCGATCTACAATCTTCAGCTCCTCGCCAGGCCTCGTCCTTTCCTCGATCCACATTTTTCCCTGCCTCCCATGCTTAGCAGCTATGGCCACCAGCAAGTCCTCGATCTGGTAATCAAGAGGCTGAGTCTCGTCGATCTTCGCCTCAGGTTCTTCTTCTCTTAGCTTTTTGAAGAGCGCCTGCTCAACACATGCTTGACAGGTGTACGGCTCCATCACCAGGCTGCGGGGAATCTCCCACGCGACACGGTAGACATACGAGTGGTTGCCCTCACCGAGGCGGTCACAGGAATTGATGTACAGGTGAGCTTCGGGAGTCGAGATAGGTGGAGGCGGGGCAGGAGGGAACTCTGCGAAAGTCGCTTCAATGACCGGACCGTCCTTTACCTTGCCACTTATGATTTCCTCCGACGCGGTGGCATAGATACGGCCCTGCCTAGGTTCGCCTTCAGCAGCTGCAGTAACCCTAGCTCGTTCCTTGGTGATGGCGTCTCGAGTTTCTTGAGTGAGATGAAGTTTGTAGGTACGAGGAGTAGAACGATCTTCAGCAGGTCGGTGAGATCCGGTATGAACGTGCAGAGTATCGTTTGGGTCATGAACAATTAATTTCTCCGGAAGTAAATGAAGCGGCAGACGGTTTTGGTATTTCAGGTATTGCCGAGAGGATATTCTGTCTCCATCCTAGAAACAACTTATAAATTTACTGAAAAGGTAAAGCTCATCTAACTTACGATTTTGAACTTTTCATCAAACAATTCTTGCATGCCAGGTGTTCGGAGGTCGTCAACCCTAAGTAATGCTGCCATATCACACGGGAATAATTCCTCAGGACCCGCCTCGTCCTCAGCCCAAGCGATCTCGTCTTTCGCATGCTCCCAGTAGAAATCGTCGACAGATTTTCGCAATCCGGTATACGCCTCGTGCGGAAAAAGTCTAGCACAGTGGCACCCCACAAAGGCTGGTTATTACCTGCAACTTTACCAGGCGGCGTTGCTTTCATGATAGGGCCTTTGGGATCTCGAGGCCACTCCCGAACAATAACACGTCTCCGGACGTCCTTAGCTTCCGGGTCCGGGGTTTTGGGCAAGTCCTCCTGCTCAGAGTCCTGCTGAGTCTCTGGTCGACGCGGGTTGTTATCTTTGACAATTTTTTCGACGAATTTCGCCTTGGAGAACATGCCTCGAAACCCATTTTCGAGGTCACCAGCAAACATGCTGCGAAGGTAGGGCAAGACGAAAGCGCGCAAAGGTAAGGGCGCTTGAGTGACAAAACTACGGCAAAACTCAAAGCAGCTGAAAACTGCCCCGGCGCTGAAAACGCGAACTGTCACAATCTTGCAATCACGTGGATTCAGTCACGCTGGACCGTCCTTTGTTCGACAGAGCAGGATACACTAGGCCAAGCTAGGTGGAGACCGTCAGACGTAGCGGATGGATCAAGCGAGGTGAGTGGCCAATATACTCTGTATCTTGGGGTTTGGAGAGAGCCTGATGGGATGCAGAATGAGGAGAGCGAAAACTTCGATGGAGAATCTACGCGAACTCCGCGAACTACGGGAGCGTACAAAACGTATATAAACACGGCGCCAATACTGCACCACTAGCTTGACCCCGCTCAAACTCGAGCCGTTCGTTCCTCACGTTGAGTTTGAGGTCCAATAAGAGAAGTGCGCGGCAGAGGGGAGAGGAAGGGTAACTTAAGTCTCCAGAGTGACTTGTACGGTACGGTTGTACCAAGGTACCTTGGTAGTAGATACTGCGGAGACACTAGAAACGAGCGGCACAAAGGGGAAGCAGATGGCGAAGAGGTCGACAGCGAAGCACGTCAAATTCTTGGTGTTTACACATGTGGGTAATTAAAGGTATCGCCATCTGCTTCTTTATTATCTGCTCGTACCTCGCTATGGGCTTATCGCGGAATACAAGAGACTAAAAATTCCTGAGCTATAGGCCGGTAGCTCGGAAGATCTCGTTGTCGGAAGGCTGCGCCCTATTCGTGATCTTGGGTCACAGAAATGCCTTTGACGAGCCTTTCATGCTGTTTTCAAGACAGAAGCGCGGAATGTTAATATTAGTCGAATAGGCATGTATATTATATACAGCGTCGTCGCAAAATACTGTCAAGCACCAGCGACGAATCAATACGAGAAAGTCAACAAGTCATGTCGGGGTTACGAGTCCATCAGAAGACTATTTCTGTGCCTTCCGGCAACAAAAAAGAGGGAGACCATTATAAAACTAAGGAAACTTCTGTGCATCGCTCCCAAGAGAGTCTAGAAAAAGTCGAGTGAATTGAGATCTTCAAAATTTGGGGATCACATTGTCATAAGAGTCGTCGTGAGCACGCCTCACGGCGATCAATGGGAACAGGATGATGAAGCTGAGCCAGGTCGAAAAGAAGAGCTCGAGACGGATGCAACTGCATTGGCACTGGCCACCTGGCGGCGCATGGCCTATACTTACGTCTGTCAAGGCACCGAATATCGCCAAGGAGGAAAGCGAAAGGCCCAGAGAATTTTTTAGATCGTCCAATAGATAAGTATTAGCAGAATCTTTGAGATGGCCGTTTATGGCCAGTAGGTGATGGGAGTCAACATGTATCGGCCTAGTTCCTGTGTTCCATAGAGGTTCGGGCGTCGCGGATTTAGAAGTGCGAAGTCCTCAAATGAACTGGAAAATTTCCGGCAGGTTGTAGAATTCGGTTTAATGGCAAAGGCAGCCAATCGGGTGCAATAAAATAGCTGGGTTAAATCGGAACGTCGGTAAGCGTAGAGTGGGGTCCGAGAATAAGGAACTCCGAGTCCTGACACTGCTTTCAGGTGTACATATTTCCTTGACCCTTTCGTTTGGATGAACACAGTAAATTGTGGCAGACCTGAGCGAGGGAGAGGAGGAAGCCTAAGAATATCAAGGCACTGATGATAGCGTCAAGGGATTCGGGCTTCGAACTTAAGGGTTCAAATCAAAATTCATCGACATCTGTGAAGATGTATGTTGTATCAATAAAGCCTGACGCAGCATGAATAGCTCAAGACCCACACGGCTCGTGTTTGAAATCCAAAGATCCGAACGTCTGGTAGGCATGTTTAAGTCCGAGTCCGAATTGGCTGGTCCAGTAGAACGGCTGCCGTGATTCGCATCTGCGCTCATAAGTGCCTCGGTTCGTTCCTGATTCAAGGGCAAGAACTCTAAGATGTCGTGTCTGCGTACAAACCGGAAGATCTGGTCACCGAGATTCGATGTTAAACAGGCGCAACAGTCGCGTAGGAATTCGACATACGAGAATTCTTCGCGGAAACGTATTGACATGACAAGTTCTTAATCGAAGGAAAGTTCCTCTTCGACCGAAGCTAAATCGAGACCCGCGAAGCCTAGCAACGCGAGGCACGACGTCGTCTGTGTGATGTGAATTCCAATGAAACGCCGCGCCCGATAAGCGGCGTGGAAAGCTATACTGAGTCCGATATAATATCAATACGCACTGTAACCAGTAGAAAGAACATAAGTACCTAGTGATCTGCAAACTTCCATCCTGACATCGTGGGCCGGCTTCATCTACTGAAGGGTGACTAATTTGCGCCAGTCGCTACGCAAGAAGAACGAATGGATTAGAGATTAAAATTGATCCAAACAGCAATAGAACTTTAACGATAAAGCCGACGGATTCTCCCTGCGAGATGTCCAAACAGAAGCTTGTATGTCATCAACGCACTTTCGCCAGTTTTCACCAGCTCGCTTACTGGGAGCGAGGTTGGTCATGGATGGCAGCTATTCTGATAAGGGCACTGCGTGAAATTCAGAAATTGATTACTTCGTCTTTGAGTCAGAATGATGGTCTCCTGTACCTAGTTGCAGTACTAGAGCCACAAGTGCCACGAGAGAACTGGTAAAAGAAGAGTAGGCGGCCCTTACCGGCTGATCAACCGGATTATGATGAAAAACACATTATGACCATTAGCTGAGATATCAGATTGTTGCCTTAGGCTTCAGGTTAGTTGACGATGACGACAATTCTTTTAGTAGATCAGAATCAGGGGATGAAGAGACCATGTGGCAAAGCGTACAGAGGAAGATCTTCAGAGTTCGGCTAGGATGAATATCGTCATTGCGACGTTTCAAATTCCATAGTCATGACATAAGGACGAATACAGCGAAAGAAAGCTGGTCCCATAGATATTTGGTGTGAGTCCGCGGGACATCCGTCCGAACGACCGGAAGCAAAAGAAAGAAAAATCACTCATAGTACTAGTCAAAATGGGGCACTTTCGATTGTATATAGCGATGAGTTCCACGAGATGATGGGGCGCCCATCATTTGGACAGCTGCCAGACCATCGCGCCGGCTAGCGCAATGAGTTTCGGGACCGGAAGGCATCCTTAAAACAGCACCACTCGTAGCGGAAATAATATCGCCTTGCTGCATCCTCGGCTTCGAAGATGTCACAGCACGCATGGTATTTGACGCTATACCCGCCAGTGAGCACAAGGCCCACCCAGCTAATTGAAGTCTTCTGCTCTGAGAAGCGGCCGCAAGACGCGTCGGCGAGGAATAGTCACCGTGATTGGGCTTCCAAGTCGGCTAAAGCTACTAGGCTGTGGAGTGTTAAGCGCACGTCCAAGAGACAGCGCCTCGAAAATGGTGATACGGCGGTGCTGCGTTAGCCGGAGAGTGTGTTCCATATGGCTTGTCTTATGACAAGCCCTGCCCTTGTGAACACCATAATAAATTACTCTGTCGCGAATTTCTCGAAGTTGTGGCAAACGGCAAGAGTTTGAGGGTAGTCGAACTTTCACAGAAGTACATGGGTCACGCGATAAGAATGAGCAAGAACTTGTCGTCCATCATCAGCACTCAGCATCTGTGGAGAGATGGTCAATGTTGCGCTTCAAACCGGGTTATAGGCGAATACTCGCCTGTTCAAATGAAGTAGACCAAAAATAATGCCAAAGCGCCGAGATGCATCATGATCATACATGAAAACGGTCGTGGTCATCAATCCAGCACGAGTCAAAGGAACTCTCTTCTTCGAGAAAGATCTCGTCGAACATACGCGTAACCAACAATAGTCGCAAGGACGCCCCGGAAACCCCACCGACCATGGCTTTTCAGGCTCCATCAAGGTATCATATGGCGAACGGGAGCTTGCGTTAGCCCAAACCAAAATAGCTATCAATATGAAAGCGAGGTTTCCTGGTCGACGTAAAAATGTGATCACAGAATGATACAAAAAATCACGAACTGGACGGCTAAAGTAGGGGCAGAGTAAATCTCCTTATGTCTTCAAACCGCTGCCCTACCAACGGATATCATGGCTTAGAGCATTTCGGGCAACTGCGTAGCTTTGATGTTCCATGTCTAGTCCTAATTACTCCACGATGCATCGCAGGTCGGGCGTCAATGATGACCGGAACTGGTCCAGCTGGATCCTTGAAGCGTTTCAGAAGTGACTGATTTGGTTCGATTTGAGAGAGCAGGACCAGCATCATAGGCTTCCATTTGCACTGATATAAGAGTAATCACTCTCCGAAGTGAACGTTCATTGCCGGTTACTACGATAGCGAGGCGAGACAAGTTTCCTCAACTGAGAAAGTCGTCAGCATCCTGCCGGCAAGAAGACAAAAGAAGTCCACTGACCCACAGGACCGTTACCGATATTGCTCTATTCCCTTGGGTGTGTCTGCGAAACATGGTTCGTCATCAATGGACATTCTGTCGAGAAGCGACCGGGAGTAATGAAGGTCCGTTCTTCAGTTATGAACTCGTTTAGTTTCTATGCGCCGACCTGGTATGTCGATCCCACTGTGTTGTGAATGCTCGGCAGGTGAAAAAAAAAAGATTGATAATTGCTATTGTGACGACATTGTGAGATGAAACCGTACATAGCTATTCATGACTCACGGTATGATCTTCAGAAAACACCATAGCATTGCCGGCAAATGACTGGTGGTCTTTGGAAATGAGAAAATGGCGCCGGCAGATGCTCAGCATCGCAACGACATCAGTGTCAGGTCACGGGAGGCTAGCGACACATGACTGCGTTGACTGCACTTCATTCCGTAGTTTCATGAAGGCGGTGATCGTTTGTGTGCATGTCGAGATGGGGATGGCACCTCAGTAGAAAGCTGAGAGAAAACTTCACGAAAAAATTGGAAGGGTTCTACCTTGGGAGTAACGCAGAAATAACAGACAACATGAGAAGTTTACTCGCAATGGTCGTGAAGAATATACCACGTCCCTAAAGGTATTTTTTTGCGAAGCGTCCACGGGCGTCTGACATAATGTGTCTGGCCGGGGAACGGTTCGTGCTCGCTGATCCAAGAGAAACATGAGCCGCAGGGAATGCACATCTCCTTGAGTATGAAAGGGTTATTCCGCCGGAACATCGGCTTCCACAAATCTAAATTCTTATAGATCTCGCCAGGATTCAAACCGGGAGGATTCGACTTTGTCCAAGGCAGCAAAGGCGCAGCATGAGAACATTCTGCCACTGTTGACATCATTGCGCATACCCGATAGAGGAAAGTGATTTCGCGTACTGTATTTAAGATCTTGTCGCCTTGAGGCGATGTCCACGAAGCGGCATTGTACGTCTGACTGATGAGGTCAGAGGAGCAACCTGCGTTGTGATATCGGCAGACGAGAAATGGGAGTTTTTTTTCGGCTCGGCAGCTTATACATATATAGGAGGGGTGAGCGGTACTTGAAAATAGTGATGGCCGGAATACGGCATTGTAGGCGCGTGCGTCCAAACTGGGATCCACCCTCGCCGCGACGTCGCGTCGTCCCTCCATTGCTTTTCATGCTCGCGCCACTCCCAGACACAAGGTTTTATTATTCACTATGTAACGGACTCTAGGCAAACGGTAGATGCCCCCTCCAGACACAGATAATACCCCGTAGTTGACAATGAATGTGAGGAACCCTAGGCAACACTAAAAGTCGTCCAGATATATCTCGCGACGATGAAGTTCCGGTCACTCCTCGTCGGAAACGGCAATATTCATATGTTTAGCCTGCGTCTGGAGATAATATCGGCGCGGTTACTCGTGATATAGTAAGAAGTTGCTTCCTGAGATGGATCAAACCACTCCTCATTTGCTTAAGACAACGTATGACGGGATTTCTTTACATAAATCCATCCTGTGATACCCATTCAACATTTTTCTAGTCATCCACTCCCTTGACACCCCCCGATTTTCTGTTCAGTAGTATGCTCGTCGGTCCCACCACGTGAGGCATGAAATCATAATCGCATTTCCCTTTGCACTATTCACCGAATCCGAGGGAGAAATTTGCACGGCATGTTTCACTCGGACAATACATCTTTGCTTTAGCTCTTTCGTGTTCCCGGATACTATTCACAGAGTAATACACACATCTTGTGCCGAATGCTGCTCGCAAGGTCAGATTCCCACTTCTGGAATCTGTTAATGCCTATCCCATTGTCGACGACGCAGCCAGTAAACGAGGCATTTTCTCCCAAATTTCTCGTTCTACCAGAGCGGATATCCTTCGATGGCCAATTCCCTAATCATGGCATTTTCTACAAATGAGTTGTATATGACGCAGTCAGTGAAGGAAAGAAGAATAGCTGGAGGAAGGCGCGAGTCCGACAACGGTGATTACTAAGACTGAGGCATTATGGCCACATGGAACGTCGATGGTTCGAAAGAAAATCATAGAAAAGAGGCATTTATTCAACAACTTGAATTTCCTGAATCATCCTGGAAGCAATATATCAAAGGGCAGACGCCGTCGAAATCCTAATCACCGCCACCGCAGCCTCCACCACATCCACCACCACCACATCCTCCACCTAGGTGAAGAACTGATCAGATATCACACAACATTTGGCTACATTCAAACTCACCACAACCATCAACACTCTTCCAAACGAAAGAAGTAAGTCTCAGGTAAAGCAAGATCATGATAATGGAAAGGACCCACGATGTCAACAGTAGCACATTCCTCCACACCACCGCCCCCGCCGACTGCATGACCAGTCATCGCTACGCACTCTGCGTCACGATTCAAGTACAATGGCACAGGCACCAGAAAAGCTGGGTCATGATCGACACTGTTTCTCCTCATTCCCTTCTCTTCATCTCGCCTGATCCTCCTCTGCCGCTTGGCTAGCCTTGCACGCCTCTGGGCGTCGATCTGCTCCTGGTCGCTCGGGTGAGTGGCTGCGAGAAGATCGCTTCGGTCTCGAGGCGGGACGAGGTGGGATGGTGGCCCCGACTGCTTATGTATCGATATAAGCCTACTTAGTCTTTGCCCAATCGTGTCGCCCGGCAGTGGACACCCACAGTGAGTATATGGGGTCCCGAAACGATCCTACAAACGGTCAGTAAGACTGAGGAAAAGGAGGGGGTGAAGAACTCACTTGCCACGCCCGACAAGTGATGTCGAAAGCTTTTGACAGCCTATCTTCAGCGACCTTGTCGTCATGGTCTATGAACCGACCGACATGTTCGAAACAGTCGCGCGAGTACCGTCGAGCCATGAGTTGGTGAGTATGCCAGACCAGGTCAATGTCTAGTGTCGGGACAAAGAAACCAGCCGGCGACGATGGCATGAGGTCTAGGAACCTAATTGTTGAAGTCATTGAGGAAGAAGTACGAGGGGGAAAGCTCTGCTTACGCGTGATAACGAGCCGTGCAGTGCTTGAGGGCCACTTCATCCTCGGAAGACGAGAAAAAGTCAGGTTCTGTCCAGCCTAACTTATGCATCTTGTCGGCAAAGGTGCCTTGCCGAAGAACCTTCATGATATAAGGGTACTGCAGACATGACGGCCGCGAAGGTACTCACCGCTCCAATGAGATCTAAGGAAAATATTTTGTCATCTCTGTATGCACTCACGATTCGAGACAGCCTATCATTTCAATATCAGAATCGCTAGAGAAATTGCAAGGAAGAACATACATTTGTCCTCCTAAGCTCGTCTGGTGGTTCATAGCACGTTGAATTGTTTGCATACTATAATCCATTTGCTTCTGTATGTTGACTACCCATTCCTCTTGAGTTTTCGCATCTCCCTTTGCAAATGCACGCGGGTTTATCCGCAAAATCCCGGTCTTGATCACCTTCGCACGATGCGAATTCTTAATATTGTCAGAGGTGTGAAGTGTCCCGCTAGATGTCTAAGGTATCAGTCAATGGAAAAAAGGAGACGACAGCTGGAACGCACGCAAGGACCTCATAGGTCCCTACCAGGTCCTTGACGAGTTTATGGAAACCCAGTTTCTCCTTCGTAATTGTTAGCCAACACCCTGGGCATGTGGTCTTGAAGTCTGGCTGGAGATACCCAGTCGCATTGGAATCTACCAGGCCTAGATCTCTTCAGATATTGCTATCAAAACAGGAAGCCATACTTGCGAACGTTGGCCTTCGTGAGACATTGAGGGCACGCTATTTCTCGGTCGCTCAATACTGTTGCCGACTCGAAAGGATCGTAAGGAACGTGGGTCTTCTGTAGCCAGGTCTGGACACGGGCCTCTGATGGAGGCGAGTCAATGGTATAGCATGTGCGCTCCTAATGCGCCTAATCAGCTCGACCCCAAGGAAATATGTGAGATAAGCGTGCCAGGTCCTGGAACCAGTCACCCGCACCCGCAAGTATTTTGATGTGCTCGTTTCGTAGGGAGTCTTCAGAATACCGCCTGGTATGCAATCAGGATAACATCACGGAGGCAACCGTGTAAAACATACGCAGGATTCAATAAGTAGGCGTGCCACACCTGTACAGCTCAAATTTAACGAGGTCTTGGATACCGAAACGTGCCACTCACCATGATAACATCAACAGGAGGCAGGCACTGATCAGCGAAATTCATTTTGTCATCACTTGTCAGCTCTTTGCACCACCTTTCGAATCTAATGAATACGGTCAAGTCTCGAAGGTCAACCAGTAACTAGGGAACATACCTCTCAACGGCCAGTCCAACAAACCACGACCACCTGCGCTCCTTGTCTTTGGGAGCATCTCTGTATTTAGAAGAGTCTATCCTTTCGACTCGTTTCTTGAGAGAGGCAAACTGTTTCAAGAGACATAAGTGGCCTTTGAGCTGAGATACGCTGACAAAGGGTGTCTGGATAGCACGACGGCCAATGAGCAGAGGATAGGGCAACTCGTATGAAGGTGGCGAGGCGTCAGACTCGTTCCTGCCACCTAGTCGCACGGAATTTGATGGTGGGATGTCCATTGAGTAGATGGGAGATAATCACAACGTTTTATATCGTGTAGTTCTAACGAGTTTAAGCGCTGCGGCATCAAAAGTGATACACAAGGACAGATGACGATGCTATACCCTAGCAGGAACCTGGTCCGAGAAATGTATCGAGCTATTAACTTGCGTGAACTTGGTCAAAGTCTCGTGGTCTCTTAAAACAATTGCATCACCGTCGGCATACCGTACATTGCGGAAGATAAAAATGGCCTGCGCGCGCAACTGAATCGGAGAGAATACTCATTCTTCATGTGATTTTGGAATGCTTGGGTAAGACTAGTATTCAGTATTGAAGCATCAAGGACCGTTTCCTTGTCAACGCCTGTACACCCGATGCCTTGAAGTCAAGATCTAGAGCAATGTGAGTGGATATGCCTTAAGTAAAGGTGGCGCCGTTACCAGAGAACTTTTGACATTTCTTCACCGCGTTGACAAGTATCTCGGAGCATTGTGCATCAGGTCTATTTTCTCATTCTACCATGCGTACTGCGAACGTGGCAGCTACTATGGGCACTGAAGGTTGGAGAGACCCCAGCTTGCGGAATGAGACGCCCGTGTCGGTCTACGCTGAGTGTCGATTGGCCGGGTCAGCAGCGTCATCGTCATCGTCAACAATCCTCACCTGTGGCGATCATCTCTTCGCCCGTAGTCCCGACAGTAAAGCATTTTCATTCACCGACACGGTAATTCTGAGTGCTGTACGTTACCACGGGCCGTGACCCAATACGACAACTTGAGAATACAGCTTTCTCCGATGAACGCCTGAAAAGAATTGTAAGAGGCGCCTATAGACATCCACAAGAAAACCAACCGAGACAGAATGGAGGTTTTTGACACATCCCGACGGCACAGATTCGGGTCCAAGAGCAGTAGTAGAAAAAGCCCGACTCTGCATGCACGTCTACATGAACACGCATATTCCCATGATACTGATGTCATCTTCCAATCCCTCGTGTCGGCATCTACTTGGCGTCTATATGGATGCGAGATCTCTTTTCCGCCTATCAAGGTCCAGGCTTCCATGGTAGTTGCTCGCTGCAGCGGAGTCTTCATCCCTTGGCAATGGTTGGCTGAACCTTATGTGAACAGGAATGAAGCGAGGGATAGCTGCGTGTACGCGCCAGGCTCGTACTTTCGTCAAGCTTCAAACTCGGTTGCCTCGTCCGCGGTCTTCCGTCCATGGAAGCGTGGACTCGTTTTGATCCATCCCCTACTGTTATCGTCGTATTCGCCTGGCAGAGAAGAATACTCGCGTTTAAAGCGACAGACGCTCGTTGTACTAAGCGATAGGCCGTATGATGGAAGAGTTCGGGCACGATGTCAATAGAATGGTCGACGTCATCCAGAGACAGGATGAGAAATGGGAGTTTGGAATTTAGGCGTGCTGCCTTCCACCTGAGAAGGATGGGTTGGCGCAAGGTGAAATCGGAGAGCCGCAGGCCACGATGATTGCCATTTGTAGTACCGATGGGTAGTGCCAGATGATGATCCGATATAATTCTGCAAATCAGGGGACAGAACTTATAAAACCTGTGATAGAGGAGTCAGTTGAGATGGGCTTCAGCAGGTATTCGACTGGCTCACCCAATCAGAGGAGCCAGTACGGTGAAACTGTCGTTATGAATCCCTAGCTTTCACCGGTGGAAGTACAGCTCAATGACCGTCGGTTGTAACTTCTACACAGCAGAAACCTAAGGCGGGAATGAATATCAGCTCTTCGAGTGGTGAAGCCACGTACTGACGCCAGGCATCCGACTCGATGGATATGAATCGTCAACCCCAGACTCTAATGCAAGGTGAAGGGTACCGATGCGGTGACAAGGCAGGCGCTGTGGGCTATACAAAACGGGTGAAGTCATCGATACGACGACTTTCGACCGAGAGCGCCTCAAGACGCCATGACACGCTCGCAAGAATGCCCGTTATTGCCAGGCAGGAATCTATGCACCTGTACATCGCTGTGAGCCCGAGAGAACCTGGGAAATGTCACACGTACCTGGTATCAATGCTCTTCCAACATTTATAGTCGAGCTTAGCGTAGACATCGACGGTATATTGGGCTCGCTGCGACATCTTGACTCCTAGACGAGACATGTACCGGCAGCTACGTTCTGATGGTCCCAGGTTGCATCTCCGATGTCGACGAGACGACATGTTTGCTGTCGGCCCGAAAATTGAATGTGAATCCTGTGGACGCCCACAAGACTTGGCACTGACAAAATGGCGGTTCAGACGGCGCGGAGTCGAACCAAAACGACGTCCTGAGCCCCAACATTAGCGCTCAGGTAACAAACTTAGAATGATGCACCCACCCATATCCATGCGAACGCGCATATACCTGCGTGCTGCGATGATACCGATGCTATCTTCGTCTACCTAGCGCGACATCTCTCTTTCGTATCCCGCTCAGGCCCACATTGCAGTTGCTCGCCGTGCTGTCTTGATCTCTTGGTGGTGGTTGGCTGCATCTCAGGTGAGCAAAAATGAAGATATGAATAGCAGAGTGCACGTACATTTTGCCCCACCACTCCACTCAAGAATGCAAGACACTCAGATAACCCGGCGCGAAGAGCTTGGAGTGCCGAACGAATGTTTGAAGATATCCTTGTCACGCTCGAAGACTGGCCATGGAGAAGAAAACGTTGCGAATGAGAGCAATCCCCGCAAGGCCGCGATAAGGCCGAGCCCGAAAATCCTCTAGAAGCTTGCTATTCGTGCTTGTTTGTTCAGTTCAAGGGCTCCATCGCAGGTCGACCCAACGTCGGTCAGCGGTCGCAATTTGACGAAGAAATTTACATTTTCCCTGTAGCAGCCGGGTTCATCAAAGGCTTTGGAGATAGGAACAAGACATGGAAAATAAAAATTACAAGACACTCACCATATTAACGTGTACGGCGAGCGTGCAGAGAGGGCGCCGGGAAGGGAGCATGACGGTAGAAGACAAAACGGCATCAATGTTGAAAATCGAGAATCGTTAGGTTAGGGTTACAATGGTTGACCCGCCGATCGGTTGGAAATTGCACGTCCTCCCTCTCCTCCGTCCTTCCGAGTCTTCGCGTCACAGAAATTTAGCCGAGCCGTTCGCAGTTTGTTTCTGTCCTATTAGTGCGAAGGTACATTGGTCGATCACGGGGTAACAAAGATACCCTCCGCGTATATTGTACAGAAAGCTTTGACTCTCCACTTTGTCGCACTGGTTTTAACACAAATTACCGCCATCTTGCACAGCTAAATGACAACTAGAATCGGCCAGTCGCTCCCCAAGGGCTTATTTGTTCTCGATGCCGGTGTGCAATCTGAGCTGGCTGGGAACTTTACCGTTCAATACTTAATTACTTAGGAAACGTTTGCCGAAAGGCAGCATAAAATGGGAAGACAACCTCACTTGTTAGCAACTAGAGGTGAACCGGAAAGAGCCATTGGGCGCAGAAGGGCTACCGATTTGCCGGATAGTGGATTTGCATAGCGATTTAGCTCTGATTTCTTCGCTCACCCAAATATTCGGAAGAATGTCGTTAGGATCTCAAGAAATGTCTTTATCGTTACCCGGCATCGAAAGACATACAGATTTAAACACCCTTGCATAAATTATGACTCCGCTGTCGTGCAGGAAACTTAGTCACCTTCATTATCTTGTGAAAATCAGTTTGCACATTCTAATTTCTCTGCAGTATTTTCAAAGGTAAGACCTCGATCCTCGAACGAGCGGCTTGATGTTCCATGTTCATTCTCAATAATTCTAAAATAACTGATGTATATATTTGAGAGGGCGTGTATATATTTGAATGTTGCGTGGTGACTAGCCATCACTTCGCTCTCGGAGCGGGTCAATCAATACCTCGCTCTGATGAATACTTAGAAACCCCTTACCTATCGTCTAATATAGCCAAATTTATTTTTGCATCTATGATATCTGTTATCTAATCAACCCATCTTCACTAACACATCACTAACTTTTTGTCGTCTTCTCAGGCGGTGATGACTATACTGGGAATTTCAAAAACACCACCTTGCCGACAATGCCGAACGCAGACCCGAACTGAGACCGACCTATCGGCACCAGGATCATCCTCTGGCCCACGACTCCAGTATACGAGTGCGACAGGCTGTAGGCGACTTGTGAACTTTTCTCTATATTCCTGTCATATAATTGCTCACTCTCAGACCATTTTTAGGAATCATAACAACAGCGTATCTTTCAGTGTTCACTTAAAATACAACACGGTGACACGGTCCTGAATGAACAACCGGAACGTACAACAAAAGCGGCGGGTTCCCTGTGAGAACTTTCTCGTTTCGGCGCGTTTGAAACCTCTAATCATTCAACTAGGTCAAATTCAATCTGATCACCCGGTGCGGTGAAATAGTCACAATGTTTGACTTGATGTGAGCGGGACCTTGGACTCTTCGCTGCCTGAGGCTAAGGTGTAACAGGACTACGACAAATTTACGGGGAGTCCATCTTAAAAATTATGCAGTGTAGCAAGACGATAATTCAGGTCCGGAGTGTATATCCTCTCGGTGTGTAAATGTCTGACAGGTATTCTAGTACGAGACGAAGCGCGAAATTTGGGATGTAGTATCAATAACAGGGATATTAAAGCAATTATGGAAGAGAATATCAGGCCAACATATGAGCAGGTACGTAGCTTTCACGGCTTTGGTGAAGCTAGCGTTTATCTGTCTATCGAACGTGGTAGTATCGTTCCCTGTCCTATGATTCCCCCCAAATTGGTTTTCTTCCTCCTCCATTGCTCCTGTCATCCTTCGGAACGGCGCTCCCCGCCCGCACAAGCGCCGGCCTCACCACGCCACCCTTATCTCCGTCTTGATACACGGACTCATCGCTAGGTTTCTAAACAGCACCTCGTGGTCATCCACTGCTAACTCCTATAGCGAGGCATCTTCGTTTTCGACTTTTGGACCCTCAACACCAAGAGGGTGGTATATCGAGGCACTGCCACACTACGGTAGCAAGACCGCGCGCGACAGAAGCATAGCACTGTACATCGGTCGACTGCACATATGCTGCTGGGTATGGACTTAGGTTAATCGATGTTACACGGAAGGCTTTTGCCTGCCTCACGCTAGACGAAGTGGGTTGCAGTAGGAGAACCTGGATCTCGTCGGCGACCAGAGCATCGGACGGGAAAGCCCTACCCCCTACTTTTCCTAGGATCGAGGTTCAATTTGGTCACCGCTGAACAATGATGACCTGAACAATACCGACAATATCAAAGGACCTACTCCGCAGATGGCGTGCTGGATAGCATGCAATTGACCTGCTATTTCATGCTTAGCATGTGGGAAGGAAATTTGAGTGGACATAACAATGGTTCTCATATGGAAAGCGGCGATGAAACTTACCACAGATGGTGGTGGTCGGCTTCAGTTTGGCTAAGTGTTCTTCCCGTGTCCTTGCAAGGTATGATCGAAGATATTCTATCGTTTACCAAAAACTGATATCTACCTCTAGTTCTAGCTCGTCTTTACGTGGATACTCTGCCGATGGACCTCTGCAGCTTCACACACGGCCTAGCGCTTGATTTCTTGGCGGAAATGATCGGATGCAGGATGTCGGAGTATCTTCCACCGGCGTTCCAAAGAACCATGTCCCAAGTCCTCCTACACTCTGTTCACGACTACATTCAAGGACATCTGAAGAACAGCGCTTTGATTCTGAAACTTCAGGACATGCAAAGCGGCATGGTATTTGCACTTCGTTTCCAAGTTGGTGCGCCCTGGACGCTGTCACAGCTGCGCATGTCTTTGAAACCTTCCGACATAAGTGTTCTGCATGTACATCGTCAGAATAATCAGTATGACCTCAGCAAGGTCGAAGGGCATCTCTAACTGCGCACAATATGTCGACGACGTAAGTTGAAGCACTAGCCTTTCAAAGAGATTACGGTTGGACGGTGGAACTCGCGGGCGAGGAGCACATGTCGGCAAAGCCTGAAGGGTAGCATACACTGCCTAGAACTTTTAGGTCATCATGCCAAGTACACACCATAGCCTCCACGACTAGACCTGGTGATCGCGGTGACTGCAACGAACACAGAAAGTAGCGCAGAGTTCCCGAAGCTACGGTATCCAGCCGGTCAAGAAGTGAAGGTTTTGGATTCCACCTGACTGGATCTCCTTGTCACGAGTCTAGGTGAATCCAGGGCAGAACAGCTTGGACAGTCCAGGCAGTCGTCAACGAGACGTCCGCAAAATATAGATGTGTTGCACAGGAGGTATGCGCCATCCGCAGCAATGCTGCTTATCATCTGGTGTCAGAAGCAGCAGACTGCTTATGTGAACTAGGGCCTAGCTCATGATGGTGTAATCATCCTCTCGTTCTCTTTTTCTGAAATCCCCATCAGTAATGTGTTCCTGATTTCTGGGGTCGCTTTTTCCAAGTCTGATCTCAGAGCGCAAGAAGATTTGAGCTATACTTCTTCATTGTATCTCTACCAGTCACAAAACATCATCGAGGTAAGTAACCTGGGGGCTGTCTGCTGTAAGTTTTCTAGACTCGGTTACATTGTTACAGTCGATGACAGTCGATCAAAGAGTGATGTCCTTTGACATCAACGATGCTTTGGATCCAAAATTAAATGTTGATGTCTAGCCCCCGTTATGATGTATTGAATGGAGACAGTTCGAATGAAATCTTCTGATTCTTTGAATGCCAGAGCTGGTCATTGGACCACCACCGCTATTTCATTTTTTTCCTCAAGCGCAAGCAGCGCCAATATAATGCTTCATCAACGGAAATCTTATTTATGCCTTGAGTACTTCACCGTATCCCTGGAGGCTGGGATGCACAGAATTCATGTTCATTCTCTGGGTTGATGTTCTCACTACATGCTGGAAAGTCATTGAGCGCACTCGCGACAACTATAAACGGGCCCCAACATTGGAGCGATATCATCACGGCCTTGTTGTTCCCATCGTAGTACATTCCGCGCCTTAGAACGAAGAATAATTCATCCAATCACAGAGATTCTCTCTGCGATATCTATATATAGCTACAAAAGACTGTGATTGGATGTTACTCGTCAGTCCAGGCTTTTCAACGGCGCTAAAACTTTCTGACCAATCAAGATCATGAAGGGGAGCCAATCAACACTGACAACAGCAATTCAAGCCTGGGGTCTGGGAGGCTCTGGAATATCCTTCCGTCCAATCGGAACTACAGCATGGATGCACCATTTCTCTTCATTCTGCGGCCTCTGATTGGCCGGTTTCTGATTGGCCGGTTTCTGATTGGCTGGTGCGTCATATATATTATCATTACATGCGCTCTCTCTGAGGCCCTTGTTCTAGGAGCTCTGGGCGGTGCAGCATTGTCGATAAGGCTGTAGTTGGTCAAGTTACATAAGATATGCCGGAGTGAGTACTTAAGAGAATCATCGCGGAATACAACTCTCCCCATCTTCGATGACTCGCTTTAAGTTCGAAGACTTTGACATTCAAATACTTCTCTTTCTCGCCTCTATTCTCGGGCAAAATACAGCAATATCTGCATTTCTTCTTCTCACCCTCGTGTTCCGCACCTTCGTGTGGCCTTTGCTGGCGCCCTTGATGCCAACCGCACGTCTCTTGGAGCTCGAATCAGCGCTAAAGGCGACATACCCACTGCTCGAAATGCAAAGCCAGTTATCTTATAATTCACATATCCGCCTGAATGGGTAGATATTCTGGCTTGACTAAGTTGTACAATTATATTCATTCAACTGCTTATCAGATTTGAACAAGAGGTCCTCGCACTGTTCAGGATGCGTTTAAATGTACAACGACGATTGATTCTCGGCGGGTACTCCTGGAAGGAATATTTTCGTGAGATGTGGAGTATCTGGCATGGGGTTCAAGTCTGTCGAAAGAAATTTGATATATTTCGGGTCGAATTGGAGGTAAGGTTTACACATTTCGGAGTCAGTCATTGTTGGATAATAAGTCTTGAGTTAGATCGCTATCGTAGAAGAGTGGGAAGTTAGGCATGGGGATATTCTGCGACATTATGGAACGAGTGAAGCAACGGGACCAATCGCCGTTCCTTTACAATTCCATTATCCCTACCGTCGAGTGTAACACCGCCTGTCCAGTTCCTATCGGCGTTGACCCTGGTGGCTGCCTAGTGATAGCAATTTATGAAATCCTTATGTCGTAAACAACTGTTTCTGAAGGACAAAGTTAGATTACTCACAAGGATAATCTAGATAACGCGCAAACAGCCCAAAAGGCATGAACACAAACAGTCTACTTTGGAAGAAAGCCCGGGGCGCGAGATGCACGATGTTCGTTGACGGGGAGAGAAAGAGAGACGGCTTCTTAGTAAACGATGTCGCACAATAATCTTCGAAAATGGGATGAAATGGGCAGATATGTACTAGTATGTCATGTATCGCTCTTTGTCTTTATAGCTTTACTTACTGTGCCTCTAGCAGCACTATCATCTACGATGATGTACATACACCGCCCTTCTGCAGTCTGCAAGAAGGAAGCCACGTTTGCCGGTTGAGATCGATTTAAACTCAGACTTCATTCCTGGGGCTTAGTCCTCCGAGTTCTAACCGGCGTAGAAACCGTCCGATAGTGATCATTCATATAGAAACTCACATTGGTTGACTCGTGAACGAGTCGCTTTTCCCTATCATATCAATATTACTCGACGCTGGCGACTAGATCATCCGACCTTTCGCTTGCGTTCATGCACATCAGGTTCCGCTTTCTTCTATTAGTCCTGTTGGTGCTTGATTGAGGGCCTGGGTTCGTAGACCATCAAGAAATTTCCCGTCAACAGTAACCGAAGGAGCTCTTCGTTGGAAAGCCTTTGCCACAAGTAAATCCTCGTGAACAGTAACTGAGGGAGCTCTTTGTCGAACAAAGATTTCGCAGTGATTCTAAGTCCAAACTTCGAGTAACAACGAGCCCAGTGAAAAAAGGATAAGTCTACCTATCAGAACTCTGTCTCCCGACATTCTCTAATCCAGCCATTGTACTCCAAAACTTCGACATTTGCTTGGAGCTTGGTTAAATCGAAATCGAGCTGGACGTTCCGACCTCGTAGTAATGACCAATTCCGACAATACAGTTTTATTGGGTGCATTTGTCGTGGCCGACGATCTTTGTATCGTTTATCCCTTCAGCTAGTGAATTCAAATTCAAAGCGGTCTATTCACGGATGTATTGGCAAATTTTCTTCCCTGCGCTTTCCGCGTAATCCTGAGGTGGAGCTACGTCAAATTTGAGAAGACGGAAGTCTAAATGTACCTAGCTGAACGCGTGTTTGATTTGTGGTTTCTTCCTCGGAGCCATTCTGAGGAATAGTGGACTTCATATTAAGTGAGAAACTAGCTAGTAAGTTAGAGGCAATACAATATAATCTGTCGGGTTATCCAAGACACCCAAAGGCCTTTTGATAACGGGGCTAAAAGTTGGATGGAATTTACCGATGCACAGTTGCCAAGTTGGGTGGATATTATACCACTCTGGATAGGCTCATGTAGCATGAAGTTACGTCTTGAGACTATGATATCGACAACGCTGAGAATGTCGGATTCTCGAAATACTTAACACAGAGTGAGAGAGAAGACAAAGGCTTCCTTTCTACAGCGCTAGACAAAAGCCCACCTGTGCATAAATGTCGATGCGAACGCGCATATACCCATGTGCTGCCCTGATACTGATGCCATCCTCTGATTCCTCATGTGTTGACGTCCGCCTGAAATGAGATCTCTTTTTCTACCTATCCTGGCTCAGGCTTCCACGGTAGTTGTTCGCTGCAACAGAGTCCTCGCCTCTTGGCGATGATAGGCCGCACCTTAGGTGAGCAGGAATGAAGACAGGAATACCAGTGTATACGTGCCTTGCCCCTCGGAAGAATGCAATACAGTTGCTGGGATTTTTGTTATCGTCTGAAAGTCTGAAATATCGAGAAAGGTAGACATTTGTTCCGCAACGGGTTGACACAGCACCGGAGAAGTAAACGAGCCGTCGAAATAAAAATCGCGATAATGTAATCCGAGGAAAGGATTGAAAGGAGAATTTGGATCGTGAGGACCGAAATCATCGACGATACCGTTGCAATGCCGATGGCAAAATTATTTCAGTAAGCCGGCAGATCGGCACGAGTTGATCTTTGGATGCATCGGTCCTACACGGCTTCGCTTCCTTCGCTATGATACTACTCTGACCTCTACGGCAAAACGAGCGAAGAAACACGACACTACACTGAATGAATGGTTGAACGGAAGGGACGACAACTGTGAGCAATTCTCTCCTTTCACTCGGACGCGTTTACAAATTCTCATCACTCGACTAGGTTAATTTGATCACTCTGCACAGTAAAGTCTTCGCAATACGTGACTCAATGTAAGCGGCATTTCGACCAAAGAATCGGACAGAACTTATGGGGAATCATGTCCAAAATCGCGCAGTGCAGCAAGCAGCGAGATGATAGTTCAGGTCGACGCATTTTCCTTGAACACGAATATCTATCTGACAGGTATTCTAGGACATGGCGAAGTACCCGGTGGTCTGGCGACATTTGAGATGCAGTATCGACAATGAGATTTTACGGAAGGGAATCGCAGGCGAAAATGCAAACAGGTACATAAATTGCAAGGCCTCGGTGAATTCAATGCTCATCTGTCTGTTGACCATGGTAGTATTCGTACACTGTCCTGCGCGTATCTCGACAGCTGTTTTCCTTCTCTATCGGCCGACAGCTTGCTCGTTTGCTCTGCCACGAATTTGCCATCGTCCTCCGAAACGACGCTCCCCGTCTGCACCTCGTCAGCAAGCGCCGGCTCCACCAGCAGCACTTTATTTTTGTCTCCGTACATAGACACATCGCTAGGTGTTCGAAACAGCACCTCGAGGTCGTCTTCCGCCAATTCCTATCCATGCACCTTCGCCTTCGGCCTTTGGATCCTCAACGCCAGTGGGTTAGTGGCGATAAACTATTTAAACATACCGATGCCACTGCCACGGTAGCGAGACCGCGCGCAACAGAATCGTAGCCCTGTACGACAGTCAGCTGCACATACTGCTGGATTTGGACGAGTCTTTGCCATCAGTACGGGAAAGACGCATGCCATAGGATGTGATCACCGCCTCTGTGACCATCACGACGGAAGAAAAGTTTTGGGGGAATGCTGCGCTCATATCGCAGTAAAGTGAGTAGTATTGCTGTTACGAAGACCCGAGTTCTGATGGCGCCGATTTTGTAGCCTGCTCGACAAGATGGATGCCCGTTGTTATGATGTATATCACTGCACACCTTGCGTCTATCAGGTACTTGGAGGATGTGAGGCCGCTCTTCTCGGTACAAGAGAGATGTCCGCTGCTTGTTGTTGCATCCAGCCCGTGTTCTTCACTTTACGTCCTTACCCCGCATATGCAAGTGGCAGAGAATCAGATTTTTCCAACTCCAACACACAGAGGTCTTCTCAACAACCTCGAACAAAATCTTGCCCTCCTTCCTTCATGCTCTCGAATTCTTCCCTACTTATGGTCCCATTCATCTAACACAACGACAAGGCAATGTCTATCGTGCAAGTGGCAAATCATTCGATCTTTTAACGCTCTTCGGCACCCATCACCAGCATACCTGGCTTCTTGGTCGACCCATACCTATCTACTCTCTTGATCTTCGTTACCAGATCGAAGGTTCCATTTGGCGGGCCGACGGCGAAACCACCCATTGACGTTTGCATTGTTGGTGGATGCGTGTGGTGACGACCAAGCTTTCTCCTGCAAGAGCCTCGGGGCTAGAATGTCGTCAGATTGGGATATTAGCTTCCGTCCATTCGGTGGTTCATCGCTCGGGATGATTAAGTGATGTTGCACCGCTGTAAGTACTTCTCGTATGTCTCTTTCTTTGGCGGCAGGCTAATCATTTCCAGATAGGGTAAAATATTCGGCACGTAGTCGTTTGGCCCTAATGAGACCAAAACGGACGTGGTGTTGCGATACCGAAATTATGCGACCGCCATCTTATTTTGCCGCAAGAAGGCCGGATTAGGCTGGTTCCTTCTCTGGGATAACAGTCATGCTTCGTGCAATGGCATACAGGGAAGAAGACCAATGTCTGCACGGGCGGTACAGAAAATCTTTGCTTGCCTCACGCTAGACGAAATGGATCGCAGTAGAAAAACCAGGTCTCGTCGGTGACCAGAGCATGGGAAAGGAAAACCCTAACCCTCCCTTTCCTAAGGTTTTATGCTTGGAGCGTGCGATAGGTCATCAGCGACAGTGGCTGACGCTCGACCTCTGAATGAATACTAGCCGTGGGTGGACGATGACTAGTAACGGAAGAAGCGTGTTGGTCGGTGGATGCATCGGTCTCGGGGTATGGCTTTCTGTTTGGGACGGCCGCATAACGTTGCGCAATCTGTTCACGGGCAGATGTCGTATACAATGCATTGGGACTGAGTTTTGATCGCTGCGCGTCGCTATCAGTAGGACTGAGGAGAGACAATCACCTCCGAGTCGACGGAGTGTAGAGTGTCGTTGCTAGTGATAAATCCAATTTTGGCTTCTCCCCCCTGCTATGTTGTCAATTCCGCCACATTTTCCGTTGGATACGCGCCGTCTTCGTGTCGCGGTGAATACTCATTCGTGGGGTAGAAAGGTAAGCTTTCAAACACCATCCCTTGCATAGCATGTATGCTGATAATATCGCAGAACGGTTTTCGACTCATTGGTCGTACCGATTTCCTCAGCTACTCTCCCAACCCGAAACACCTGTATCGTCGTATTCTACCGGAGAATGATATCGGATCTCTGCAAGGCAGGCTTCTGGACGGCGATCTTTCTGTCTCTCCCGTCAAACAGAAAGCCCTCGGAACCGATGACATCCACGAGGAGCTCCAGGAGAAGTACTCTCTCCATTATGCTATCATCGAAGAAAATACCCCCGATACTACTACGATAATCCAGTCTTTCTACGGCAAGGATCCTGCAAGTATTCACATACCTGATAATGGAGGCTTTTTTCCTGTTTCCATCGCACACGCTCAATAAACTAATTGAGATCGGCGTCGCTGAAGACCTGAACAATACGGACCATACCGAAGGAGTCACTCCGCTAGATGGTGTGCTGGATAGCATGCAATCGGCTCGCGAACTCATGCTTATCATGTGGGAGGGTAATGCGGGGGCGGATGTGAAAATCGTATTCACATTGAAGGCGGCGATGATGGTTCGCTTCAGTTTGGCTGAGCGTTCTGGAAATTGGCTCCCGTGCCGTTGCAAGGTATGTTCGAAAATAGACAATCGTTGATCAAAAACTAATACCTACCTCTTGTTCAAGCTGAACGTTACGTGAATACTCTGCCGAAGGATCTATGCAGCTTCACACATGGCCAAGCGCTTGATTCCTTGACCGAAATGACCGGATGGGTATAAGTCAACCGTACTACCCATCAGAATTTCAAGGAATAGTTCGCATTCCATTACAAGCAGTGCGGACCTAGCAACCTCTCGGAGTTAGCCCCAACACTACCCTCGCCATCTCAAACTCTTCGTTATTCGCGCACTCGGGAGCTGAAGAACGTCGTCATCCACACCAAACGTCGAACGTGACGGCACCTAGTACATAATTCCCCCCTCCCGCCTGCGTCGAGGAGTTTCCTCCCTACGTAAGGGATTGGCATCCTCGCATAGGTGGTTTCCCTCCCTACGTAGGTGCTCTTGAGCCAACTCGAGTTGACTAGTGGTCTGTAGTCCTCAAGATCCCGTAGCGGTCCCTCAGGTTCTTTTTTGCGTCGTTTCGCTTCGTGTCCAGAAAGTTGGAATTGGAGGATAAGTAGTGTCGCGGTGGTTAGCACAGGACCCAGAGAGGCATAGTCTATTGTGTAATTTTTAGCGTTCATTCTTGCCGTGACCCTGTAAAATAGGAAGCTGCTTGACAGAGTTTTTGGATGTATGCTTTCATACGGGTAACGGTGTTGTTAAACATTGGAATGCCAGATCCTACTAAAAACTTCTATCTGACCGTGTCGCTCATTAATAGATTGATTCACCCAAGAGCGGCTTCAGAAACAAAACTAGGTAGGTCGAAAATGGGTGAGCATAGGTTTGCATTTTATACTACAGTACTATACATAACAACAATTTATAGTTCTATATGGGAAATGGTCGGCTGTGTACTCGTAAACGGAACAATCGTAACATTATATTACCGGTACTACCGGGACAGTTGGGAAGAAACGCAAGCACGAAGAGGAAGATCGAAAGAGATCCGGAAACTATGAGGTCGTTTGGTAATAGATATCATCCCACCGTTTTTCTGGATCCTGTGTGAGCAAGCCTGAAGGTTCATCAAATTCGTCACCTAAGAAACACTTCTCTGTCCTCTGCGATTTTGAGTCCCTGAAGCCTTGCTCCTACTCGATCGTCCGCCATACTTAATACCGACGATTTCCGAAAGTACTTGAATTCCTCATTCGAGCTTTCTGTTTTCCCGACTACCCAGAGAAGTGCTGACTGTGTAGAGGGAAATCCTGTGCTGCCTATGAGTGTATAAGTGCCGTCAGATATTGGGTATGCGTGGTCAGCGATAATTTTGAATGTGTGCGTCTTCCCGTGGCGATCTTCGAGGAATAACTCTCCGCGTCGGGACTTCGTTTGAGCAGATGCTTCTGTTGCATCGCCCAATCCCCGCACTGCGCCAGACTCAATGTATGGACCGCAGTAGGAATCTAAAAATCCCAATTTAAATTGAATTTTCCCCATAACCTGACTCGGGTCACGCCACGAAACCGTATGATTCATTGCTTGTCTCCATGATGGTCGCCAGACACTCTTCCCGTCCCCTGGTTGAGGGTAAAAGAAGAACAAATCCGCCCGAAACCAATCCTGCGTGACATTTAGGAGTGCTGTCCAGGCATCCTCTTCGGACTGGTATCCATCGTATATCGGGATGCACTCCGAGTGGAAGAGGTATATCAATGATGCGACTTTATCCACAGGGTTCGTTGACTTCCGTGTCCGCATTTTGGACAGGATGTCGAACACGAAGTCATCTCGCCGCATCTGCCGCACGGACTCCAGCCGCGTATGAAACTTATCTAATACTACCTGTTCTTCTAGTCCAGTTATCCCTGCAGTGATTGGTGCTATGTTCATCTCCTGCAGTGTCCATGCTCGGTTGAACCAAGATCGATCACTCTCAAAGTCGATCTTGTTCAGGGGCCGACCAAGCCCGCCGAAGTATCCCACCACCTGATCGGCCTGGCGATACACCCATCCGATCGTTGGCACATCGACCATCCACTCCTCCTTAACCTGCCTAGGAAGCATCTCAATACGGTGGAGCATCTCCCCAACGCGACACTTCTTCTCAAAGTGACGCTTGCGAATCCATTCAAGGCGACTCGGAGCCTCCTCGGATTCTTCAAGCCTCCGATTCTCATCTGAACGAAAGAATCTCTTCTTAAAGTTGCGGATCATCGAAAGCTGCTGCGTAGCTTTGTTATCCTCATGAATCCTTGCCATTGCCAGTGGCCCTTCCTGCGGGTCCGACACCATCGTCTCCTCCCGCATATCAAGAAGTTGCTCCAATTTCTTGCGAAGCTTCCTCGCCTCCACCTTGCTGATCCTTTGCTTCATACACAGAACATCCAACCAGACATACTCCGCTCCAAGGTTTAACATCTCGATCCTGATTAGATCAAGATTGGCGTCTTGCGGTATCGGCACAGGCCATTCATTTTGATTGATGGGTGTCATCACATGCGATATCGCCCACGGGTATTTGCCGACCACCCAGTATGGCACCACCCGATTAGCATACAGATCCCAGACACGTCGAGGTGGTGCATCCCCGTCGATGATTTTATTGTCGACGAGCAATCGTTTTCGTATGTCCTGGTCCTTGCGCTCATCTTTGGCGATATCTCTGGAAGCATCCTCAACCCAATAGGGGCGTAAACGAGCGTAGGCAGTGCCGAAGTCGTAATGTTGCTCGACGCAAGATTCGAGAGCGGACCGTAGGGATTCGGAGAGCGTTTCTAGAGTGTACGATGTAACGAGTGTGCCGTTCAGCTTCTCCAAGAGTCCATTCACACTGAGCTCAGAGCAGGAAGTGATACCGATAGATGATTTTATCACAGGTTGTTGACCGGTGTAGGACCGTTGCTTCAACACGGGTATGCCTTCTAGGCCTGACTCCTCGCAGCCAGAGAGTGTGATCTCGGGAAGAATAAGCTGCTCCTGAATATTTCCCTATGATGTATTATTCTCTGCTCTTTGATAAACTCTTTTACATGCTTACCTCGTTGGGTACGTCGGGACGATTTTGGTTTGTTCCCGATAATCCCTCCAAGCCTTCCATCGCTAGTTATATTAGGATAAAGATCAAGACTAATACAAGTAAACATACACTTTTGGGGATCGGAACTTGACGCTATAGCAGGTGTACGTTGGGACGAATCTGTGGTCACGTCCAAAGGTCCCTGGCAGTGGTCGTACTCAGAAGGTTGTTCCTATAATGTATTATTCTCTGCTCTCTGGTAAACTCTTCGACTTGCTTGCCTTGCTGGCGACATCTGGACGATCTTTGCGTTTTCCTCGTAATCCGCCAACAATTTTCTTTGCTAGTTATATTATGATAAAGATATGAATCATCGCGAGTAGGACAACTAAACATACCAATCTTGCGAACTGAAATCATAGCAGATGTGCGCTGGTATGAAACTGTAGTTATGCCCAAAGGTGTCTGCTGTGCTGTCCTCGCGGTAAAAAAACAAGCAATGGCAGCTACACTTGGACCGCTGTGTCACACTGCCGAATGATAGACGCCCAAAGATAACCTCAGGCCTCCAGCCACCCGCAAGTCCGTTTGGACTGGACATTGAAGCCAGCCAACTTGCCAGTCACGGTGTATATCTGGACGATTGCAACCGATATACTGTATAATCACGTTCAGAGCGAATGGACTGTGACCTGTGACAGTCCTGGACCTTGCCGAATGAACGAATGCGGGGTCTAGGAGTGTGACATTCATAGAAAATCCGAATAATTACCTGATCCGAATAGAAATCATACCTCAAATACGACCTGAAATGAGCATACATTAATGATTGCAGTCACACGGAAAGTAACAAAGGAAAAAATAAGTAATTTTTAAGCTTTTTCAGCAAATTCTTAGCAAATATGGCATTTTTCGGTGCTTGTGACCACCAAACCTACCCGAACGAAGGCTTTGGGATGCGTGACAGGTGGCCATTTTACGAATACGAATGCAGCCTTGGGACATGTGACATTCGTAATGATACAGTATCACTGAGCACTGAGCACATTGAGGACTCGCATGCGCATAATTTCTGTGCTCAACTCTTGTTACCACGTTGTTACCACGTAACCCGCACTTCCTACATGCCAATGTGAAGTGTTGGAATTGTAACTTCAAGCTGATGCCGGAAGATTCCCGAAGATTCGGCTTATTAATTTGTCACGATACTTGGATAATTTTAGGTACTTTAGTAGAAGATTCTAGATACATTCTGTAGTATTTAAGGAGCTCATTCCGAGCTCTAGTAGCTAACAATTCAGTATAATTACCTAATGCAAGCCTCCCACTGTTATAGTTACAATATGAAGCCACCATCATTGCATTCCGTATTCATCCCCACAGTAACCAGCCTATCAACACACAAAAATCCAACCTCCGAGTGTGCAGGAAGCCGAAACAGGTTACTAGGTTTGCGATTTGTACTCCATACTACCTAGTACCAACCACATGATTCGGAACGATGATATGGAACATGGTTGGCTGCTAGCTCGTAAACAGAAAAGGTATAGTACTATGATATCCGTCCGACATTTAGAGAAACGTGGGCATGGAAGGGGAGATAGTGTTATAGATATCGCGTATCCGTTGGTTCGGTGCGTGAGTCAACACATGCCCATACCCGGCCTTCTCGGTCTTAACGGTGACTCGCTCTACTCATAGATAACATTGTATGATAATGTTACCTAACCAATCTATTACTTTCAGTACCCCTCACACTGCGTGGACCCTCAGCTACGCCTAGCACTTGCTGAACAAACCATTTATTACGCCTAGCGCTTGCCTTCACCTCTACCCTTGCTCTACCCTGTAATAGCTTTGCCCTTACTGGGTTTCTATATCGGTAATTGCTTTGCGCTTACCGACTACTTCCTTTCAGTAATTGCTTTGCGCTTACTGTATTCCCTTTATTCCGCAAACCGGACCACTCAGGTCTCCTCACGGACCCTTGCCGGAATACTTTCTATTCCCTTTTGACATACATCGTCTCTAATTAATCCTACCTCGATTCGATCATCGCTACTTGCCTCGCGCTCCCATATCCGATTTCGGCAGAATCCTAACAGATAAAAAGGGACCTTGAAACTAGTATGAGGTCGTTCAACTTTGGTAATTACAGATATCCGCCCATCGCTGTCCTTGATCCTGTCTCCGCGGCTATTAGACATGTGTCGAGGAAGCTTGAAGGTTAATCAAGCCAGTCAGACAAGAAACACTTTTCTGTCCTCTGCGACTCCAAGTCTCTGAAGTCTCGCTCCTGCTTGATCGTCTTCCATACTGAACACAGACAATTTCTGAAATCTCTTCAATGTCTCGTCCGAGCTTTCTGCTTTCCCGACTACCCAGACGAATCCTAGCGGTGCAGAGGGGAAAACGGTATTGCTTATGAGTGTATACGAGCCGTCAGATATCGCGTATGTGTGGTCAGCGATAATTTTGAATGTGTGCGTCACTCCCATGACATCTTTGAGGCATAACTCTCCGCGTCGGGCCTTCTTTGGAGCAGTTGTATCTGGTGCATTGCCCAATCCCCGCACTTCACAAGACTCGATATAGGGTCCCGTGTACCAGTCCGAGTCGACATCAATGTCCCGTCCCCGTTTGACCTCTCCCATATCGCGATTCGTACGATGGCCCTCCAACACACGTCGAAGTATCTCAGGCTCCGTCTCCATTAATTGTTTCCATGATGGTCGCCAGAATTTCTTCCCATCCCCTGGATTAGGGTACAAGAAGAAGAGATCCGCACGAAACCAATCCTGCGTGACATTACAGAGTGTTGTCCAGGCGTCCTCTAAGCACTGATCCGGCCGGTATATCGGGATGTACTCTGAATAGAAGAGGTATACGAGCCCTGCGACTCTATGCACAGGTTTCGTTGACTTCCGTGTCTGCATTTTAGACAGGATGTCAAACACGGAGCCAACTCGCCTCATGAACCGCAAGGGCGTCAGCTGTGTATCCAATATATCTGGTTCCGGGTCGTCAGTTATCCCTCCGGTGATTGGAGCTATGTTTATCTCCTGCAGTGTCCATGCTCGGTTGAACCAACATCGATCACTCTCTAAGTCGATCGTTGTCAGGGGCCGACCAAGCCCGCTGAAGTAGCACACCACCTCATAGGCCTCGTGATACACCCATCCGATCGTTGACACATCGACCTTCGACTCGTCCAGCTGAAGCTCTTTCACCTTGAGAAGCTCCTTCTCCTTCCAATTCTCGCAAAGCCCCTTGCCAATGTTCTGCCTCTTACACAGAAACTCCTCCTCCTCCTCCTTGCGAACTTCCTGCATCATACACAGAACATCCAACCAGACATACTCCGCTCCAAGATTTAACATCTCGATCCTGATCAGATCAAGATTGGCGTCTTTCGGTATTGGCACAGGCCATTCATTTTGATTGATGGGTGTCATCACATGCGTGAGCTCGTCGTCATTCACCCACGCATGCGATATCGCCCACGGGTATTTGCCGACCACCCAGTATGGCACCACCCGATTAGCATACAGATCCCAGACACGTCGAGGTGGTGCATCCCCGTCGATGATCTTATTGTCGACGAGCAATTGGTTTCGCATGTGCTGGTCCTTGCACTCGTCTCCGACGATATCTCTGGAGGTGTCCTCGAACCAATAGGGGCGTAAACGAGCGTAGGCAGTGCCAAAGTCGTAATCTCGGTCGACGCAAGATTCGAGAGCGGACCGTAGGGATTCGGAGAGAATTTTTAGAGTGTACCGTGTACCGAGTGTGCCGTTAAGCCTGTCCAAGAGTCCATTCACACTGAGCTCAGAGCAGGAAGTGATAGCTATAGATGATTTTATCACAGGCTGTCGATCGGCGTAGGACTGTTGATTCAACACGGGTGAAATGATGTCCAGGCCTGACTCCTCGCAGCCGGAGAGTGGGATCTTGGGAAGATGCTGCTGAGGTTGTTGCTATAAAGTATTAGTCTCTACCCTTTGATAACTGCTTTTACGCGCTTACCTTGGTGACAACGTTGGGTACATATGAACGATCATGTTGTTTTGCAATGAATCCCTTCCAATCTTTCGTTGCTACTAGCTAGTTATATTAGGATAAAGATCAACAGTAAGACAAGTAAACATACGCTTTTGGGGATCGGAACTTGACGCTACAGTCAATGTAGGTTGGTCCAAATCTGTGGTCGTGTCCGGAGGTACTTGGTAGTCACAGTACCCAGGAGGCTGTCCCTATAACGTATTATTCTCTGGCTTTTGACAAACTCTTTACATGCTTACCTTGTTGGCGATGCTGGGTACATCTGAAACAATTCTCTGAAAGTCTTTCATTGCTAGTTGTATTAGAATGAAGGTATGGATCATCGAGAGTAAGACAACTAAACATACAATTTTCGACATCTGAACTTGATGCAATAGCAGATGTAGGTTGGGACGAATCTGCGGTCATCTCCGAAGGTCTCTGGTAGTCGTGCCCAGGAGGTTGTCCCTATAATGTATTGTTATCTAGTCTGTGATGAACTCTTTTACATGCTTACCTTGTTAGGGACATCTAGACGTTTTTGGTTTGTTTCCAATAATCCCTCCAAGCCTTTCATCGCTAGTTGGCATAAAGATAGAGAGTAAGATAACTAAACGTACGTTCTTCGCGACCTGAACTTGCCGCCTTATCAGACGTAAGTCGGTGGAAATCTGTGATCACGTCCAAAGGTATCTGGTGGTCGTACTCAGAAGGTTGTTCCTATAATATATTATTCTCTGCTCTTTGGTAAACTCTTCGATGTGCTTACCTTGTTGGCGACATCTGAACGATCTTTGCGTTTTCCTCGTAATACGCCAACAATTTTCTTTACTAGTATATAATGATAAAGATATGAATCATCGCGAGTAGGACAGCTAAACATACCAATCTTGCGAACTGAAATCATAGCAGATGTGCGCTGGTATGAAACTGTAGTTATGCCCAGAGGTGTCTGCTGGGCTGTCCTCGCGTTAAAAAACAAGCAATGGCAGCCACACTCGGACCGCTGTGTCGACATTAGTCACACTGCCGAATGATAGACGCTCAAAGATAACTCTAGGCCTCCAGCCACCCGCAAGTCCTTTTGGACTAGACATTGAAGCCAGCCAACTTGCCAGTCACGGTGTATGTCTGTACGATTGTAACCGATATATCACTGAGCAGTGAGCACATTGAGGACTCGCATGCGCGTAATTTCTGTGCTCAACTCTTGTTACCACGTAACCCGCACTTTCTACATGCCAATGTGAAGCCACCATCATTGCATTCCGCATCCTTCCCCGCAGTAATCAGCCCATCAACACGCAAATATCTCACCTCCGAGTGTGCAGGAAGCCGAAACAGATTACTAGGTTTGCGATTTGTACTCCATACTACCAACCACATGATTCGGAACGATGTCATGGGACATGGTTGACTGTCAGCTCGTAAACAGAAAAGGTATAGCACTGTGGTCCGTCCGACATTTAGAGAAACGCGGGTAGGGAAGGGAAGATAGAAAGACCGGACAAAAGGCGGTGGTGATCTGAACCAGAGATAGCAACAAGCGGGGGGGAAATTCAGGGGGTAGGCTTACGAGGTACATCCTATGGCTCGCCTGTAGCATGGCTTCTCTTAATCACCATCCTGACGTCATACACCTTGGTGGGGTCGCGGTGGCGACACTTTTGAGACGTGAGATGTCGACATACACTAGGGTGCAGAAAGTCACGGGTGGTACAAACACGAGAAGAGGAAAACCACCTACGATTTTGGTGTTCCCAGAGAAGCCCCATTCAATCTTCTTCTGAGGTACTCAGTAAACGAGAGTCCAGTCTTGGTGGAGTATAAAATTACTGTCTGGCAGTCAGCATGGGAAGAACTGGCAACGTTCCGAACCAGGCAATCTTTCCAACTCATATTCACTCCCCAAATACACCGACTTCGACGTCCTTAATAGTATGTGCCGGGTCCCGCATTTAGACCAATCCGAGCTACGTCGAGGAGCTCATCCTGTTATCTCGTTAAGTATAAAAAATAGTAACACAGGGAACTCGCTAACGTTCTGTTTTGAGCACTTCTTTCTCAGATCCTGCATGCCTTATCGCTGTGAAGTAACATCAGACTGTTATCACACGACTCCGGCAAGAAGAGTATTATCACATTGGCGGAGAGTGCAAAAGGAATAAGTGACGCGTTCAGCAAGTCTTTTGATATAGGCTAAAGTTAACAATTAGTGTCGCGACGCAAACGGAGGATATAGATCTCCTTACAGCCATGATGGTCCAATTAAATGGACGGAATGACACTCGTTGCATCGTCAACGTCGACCCGATGTCCGAGTTTCCTGTGGAATGCATAAGCTAGAGAGTGTTTGATGATACAATACACACCTGTATCTACCGAAGGAGGTCGTTATCTCCATGGTACGGCTGTTGCATGGAAGACGCCGTTGGCTCACCCCCGCTCTCGTACCCTTTCTACACCCGTCACAGCCAAGCATCACCTTCCTACACATAATACCTGCCTAAACGGCCCTGCCGAACGTTGTAGTCACCATTACTATGGTCGAGATTTTGCTTAGTGACCACTGTCATTAGGGGTCGTCTTCTTCCTGCCCTCCTGCTCGCATTCTCCTGCCATTCCTCACATCGCCATTCATCCGTGCACCCTCCTCGGCTCAACGCAGCCCTCATACACTCTTCTCTTCCCAAACGAGTCTCCATGGTCCCTAGGTATGCTGCCAGTGTCGACGTTGAGCTCCCGCTTGGCTTGCTGGGCATCTCTCATCGCTGTGCGCGACTCCCACCCACTGCCACCCGTCGTACGTCACCCTGATGCACGGCATCGGAGCCGAAGCACACAACATACAGCAGTCATGGGAGCATGGTGGAACACAAGGGAGAGAGGTAGGGCTGTGGCTAGAGCATCAGGGCTTAGAGTGGACAGTTCCCTGCGGTCACAGAGTAAGAAGGAGAGGGTCTGCGGTGTACGATTTAGTCAAGGCTAAAATGCAATATAGCGAATAGATGTACGAAAATCTGACGGAATTCCAGCGAGAGACGAGGCACACCATCCTTGGGAAATGGTAACGACAGTACCCAGTACTAGCTTTGCTGATGCGGTGGCTAACCACTACGGCACGTAGGATTTGATTGCATTGCCCGACGGTGTTTCGTTTGTAAGGAATCGGCTTATTTTCGGTTCTCCTCAGGCGCTTCCATCTCGCGTCGACGTGGTCGCAAAATGTTCCAAAAGAGTTATAATATGCTCCAGCTGGCAGATCATGACTGAATGGAACAGTGTGTATCGGGCTGGAAAACCAACAAGAGGCTATACAAGCGAAAGATAAAATAGGGAGGTGTGGATACGCGTTCACGGCATTATTGTTTGCCATCGATGGAGATTTAGACATGGATGCGAACTTTTGTGAAGGGCCCAGTACGAGTCGCTATTGTCGAGATTGGCATGATGCATGAATTGCGTATTGACAACCGCGACTGCCATACTCTGACACGAAAATAGGCAAGTTTGTTCGTTGGTCTTCAACCACCTGTAAAGACCAACATTCAGCTCGGCTGAGAAAACGAAGCCGGGCAAAACGCACATTGGCGATTTTCAGAATACCACCTCTCCTGACTGTAGTGAGTCCCAGCAACACCAGGTTATGCGTCCTCCCTGCTTCAATTTCGCCAATCCTCGAGCAGCAGCATGCCGCATAAAATCAAAGCTTCAGTGCGAAAGTATGCTATTCGCGGTGAAAGAAGTCGTCCTGAATATGCTATAATTTTGTTGAGAGAGCGCAGCAGAGGATATCAAAATATCTTACCTTGGCGCCTTCCAATGAAGTTATATACAGTTTATTACTTTCCTGGGGTATCATATCATAGAGAAATTCGAATGGTAGTGTTTCGTACGAGTCCAGAGCCCTGGTATGTGTAAGTGATGCGGTGTACAGAAGGGCCCGGAAGATCACTCACCAGAGTCGACCGCCGTACATTTTCAATGTCCCAGAATCAGCTCCTCAAAATCTGTGGAGTATAAAATAGCCATCGTCAGCACTAATCCCAAAGACGAGAAACACGCGGCAAAGCGACAAAATTTAGACAACCACCCTTCCAAAGAATGGGCCAGAACATCTGATTTATCGGTTGTTCATTAACGTTCGGCATTGGAAAAACGCAGAAAATATATTCGACCAGAAGTTCAATATCGGTGGTAGTCGGAAGTGAACATCAGAGTAGCGATCGGTGTTGGAAATAGACGTCGGCGGGCACAAAGGACGTGATGGATATGGCTCGAACGAACGTATATTCGTGACAGATACGTAGGTGATGGTGGTACGAAGCCAAGAAGTGGTAGTGATCGATACGAAAATCAAAATAATGTAAAACAAAAAATGGCTATGCCGTCGGCCAAGTGGCTGTGAAACCATAATCCTCAACAATCGGCACGTCAGAAGGAGAGCTCAAAGATGAAAGTCGCGTCAAAGTTCGAGCAAGTCGGCCAATTCGGTCCGGCTTTCGGCTTTGAGAATACCGGTCCGATTTCGGCTTCCTTCCTTCCAGCCTATCGGCATGAACCGATCTTTGCTACTGACCACCATCACTGGTCTATACGGCTTCGCTTCCTTCGCTATGATACTACTTTATCCATGCCTACAGCAGTAATGGGCGAAAAAACACAAGACTGCTACACGGCATGCAGTAACGAAGGATTATGGAAGGGAATCCCAGGCGAAAATACAGGCAGGTACGTAAATTGCAAGGCTGCGGTGAAGTTGACGCTCATCTATCTGTTGACCATGGTAGTATTCGTACGCCGTCCTACGCGTTTCCCGAAACCGGGTTTCCTTCTCCTTCGGCCGACAACCTGCTCGCTCTCTCTGTCACCAATTTGTTATCGTCCTCCGAAATGACGCTCCCCGTGCACCTCTTCAGCAAGTACCGGCTCCACTAGTAGCACTTTATTTTCGTAAGATTGATGCCGACTTCCACATTGGACAAGATGGATTCAAAAGCAAGGGTGGTCAGTCACCAGGGCATGGTTGGATGTGCCAGCAATTTCAGGACCTCAGTATGTCGATCCGGCCAATTGCAGCTGTGTGGTGTAACCCTAACCCTACTCTTCCCAAAGATTAAAGTGCCGCTCTCGACGTTGACGGTCACCGTCCTTCCACGGGCTTAGCGCTTATGCTAAACGGCAAACAACATCAACTTAAGCTCTTCCAGAGGTAGGCCGTTGACCTTATCCGTTGAGCATAACTGATACAACTCTTATAGTAAATTATTGCTAAATAAATATCCCGACGACCATATCGGTGCGACTTGTGAGCGGCCTACGCAACAAGTACTAGTAGCTCCCGGGTCTCAACTTGGATCGCGCAGAGTCTCGAAAGCCGTGTCTTTCCTCCCAGATACGCCAGTCTGTACGGCTGCACGGCTTCTCGCTCCTAGCAGCCCCGCACACTTCGATGGCCGTTATGAGCATCATCCTGCTGTTCCAGGAGAAACATCGACAACCGCGACCGCAGCGGGACGAGTATTTGTAGAGCATGCCCTAGTGTCTCGACCATATCAGCAACCGCGGCCGACTCTCAGTCGCCCGACCTTTGAACGACTACTCGCTCGTGGAAGCAATTGGTGTACGATAGAAGCGGTTGGGCGGTCGCTGCCGCGCAGCTATCGTAACCAAGAATGCGTACGCTTGTGAGACTCTGAACAAAGTCAAGCTCCATCATCATCTCTCCCCGGCTTGGCCGTAACGTCGGATGTACCACTGTCAGTGTATCGCTTTCCACTTAAGATGGCAGTGGGATGTGACGATGGCGCAGTTTGACAAGGGCGAGCACCTGGGGCGGCGCGATTCGATCCATCAGACTCCGTATGCGACGTGCCGGGACCAGGTACACGATAGTTGCGAGATTTATGGACAGCAGAATGTGCGGCCGCAAAAGGATCTCTTCACACTGACGTACTATCGTGGTTAAGTCGGTTGACCTTGGATGTCATTGGTCTAGCCGGTTTGTTTTGGCGCTTTTGCTTCGTGTCTCTTACTGATACGTATTGCAAAGGTTTCAACTACAAATTCAATTCACTTAACCCCACCCATACCCTCAACGAGTTGAACGAAGCGTTTATTGGAATCTTTGGAACTGCTACACCATCAAATCCGTTGCTATTTATTAAGACCTTCTTTCCGGCCTTACGTTTTATCGTAAGAGGCTCTCCGTCTGTCTCTAGGAATGTTATTTACCACTAATTAGCCCGATCCATGAGATGTCCAAATTTCCAGAGCGCACGAAACCATGGATCGTATCGGGCATCAACTCCTCGATGAAAGTCATGCCCGCATTTGGGCGAGTGGAGAGAAAAGCAGCTCAACTGCTCGCGATCTTCTCTCACTTCTTGTCAAGGCCAACATGTCTCCTGACGAAGGTGAACATCACCGTATGACTGATAGCGATGTTTTGGCTCGTAAGTACATCTACAGTCTGTTTGACTGTATGGCTCGTCTCAATATCCGACAGGGGTCCCAACTTTCTTGGTTGCCGGGCATGAAACGACAAGGTGAGTGTTATTGAGGGAGGCCATCTATGTGCCTGATCACTCGCTTAGCTCTGCAACGGCATGGGCTCTTTTTGCTCTGACTCAAAGTCCAGAGAGTCAGATCAAGCTGCGGGATGAGGTGCTACGGGTTGATACCGATACACCCACAACGGACGGATTGAACGCTTTACCATACTTGATTTGGGTTGTTCGGGAGACATTACGTGTACATTCTCCCGTCCCTTCAACCATCCGCACTGCAGGAAAGGATGATGTGATCCCTTTAAGCAGGCCGTTCATTGACAGGAAAGGCAGAGTCCAAGATTCGATCAGGTATGTACTCCCACGCCGACCAGGCACTCATCCAAAACGTCGAAATTAGGATAAGAAAAGGTCAGACTGTCATGATACCCATTGTCACAGTCAACCGAGACGAAGGCCTGTGGGCCGAAGACGCGATGAAGTTCAGGTTCGTCCTGTCTGACGTGTATTGGATTTTGTCAACTGATCATAGGAACCAGACCAGAATGATGGGAGAAGATTCCTGACGCGGTGAAGTCCGTACCTGGTGTATGGGGAAACCTTTTGACATTCATTGGTGGCCCTTGTTCTTGCATCGGGTACCGCTTCTCCTTGATGGAGTACGTGCTCTACGCGATGTACCTTTCCGCTTCGCTTCTAACCAACCCACAGGATGAAAGCTATCCTCTTCACCCTCGTAAGAGCATTCGAATTCAAATTAGCCGTTCCGGGAGCAGAAATCGCGAAAAGGTCTGTTATTGTGCAGAAGTAATCCCGGTGCCGGGAACCAAATGCCTATTATAATCAAACCATACCAAAGAGTGTGAATGGTACATGTGATTTTCCGGCTTCCTCAGGCTCCGTCAATGATGTATACTTACTATGTTCAACAATGAACGATGAATGCCATGGGAGCCGGCACGAGACTGCTATTTATGTGAGGGCCGACGGTAATCCGTCGCATAATTGCTTCCGTGGTGAGACCTCCGACGGAGGAGATAACTGCGAGAGCTTCGGGCGCATATATATACGCCTATGTGCTATATGGTTTCGGACCACTCTAGCCTTACATTTTTCAACCACACCGCACTACCACTATCAACTTCGGCTCATATAAACGAATCATGGTAAGAGTCCACTTGATGCTTTCAGTAATCGATATCTGACGCTGTCGCTCCCGATCGCCTTCGTTTATGGCTGTAATTAATTCACAACCAGCTTTTCCCTGCAGTGTTGAGTGCATTAGCGGGATATTGTTTTCTTCAGCTGTGGAAATATTTTTGGGGTGCACACGCTTCTTTCCTTCGTCGTATTCCTAGCCCGGAAGGAGGAAGCCTTATTCTTGGTAACCTCAGAGAAGTGCTGGCATCGCGGGTAAGTACAGTGACGGGCTTTTCAGCTGATGGATCTGATATACCTGCAGAACGATCCCGATGCTGTCCATGAACGCTGGTTTCAACAGTGCGGACCTACGTTATCGTATAGAGGAATCTTTGGGGTGAGATCATTACACGCTTTGACCTTCGAAGGCGACTGACACCCGCTAACAGACAAGGCATCTTCTGACCACCGATACGAAAGGTATTTCCATTGTGTAACGTATTTGCCGGACGAGGTTTCTCAAATTCCGAATAGCAATATCCCATGTTCTATTCAATGCAGATGATTACCCCAAGCCCGATATGACACGCAAACTTCTAGGTGAAGTCACTGGTGAAGGTTAGACCTTCGCCTGTCATTCTCTGTCCTCGATTGATCATCCTCCTCAGGCCTTCTAACAGTGGAAGGTAGCCAACATAAACAGCAGGTATGCGTCTAAATTTCTTAGGTAATGTCACACGCATGCTAAATTCAAACCTTAGCGTAAAATTATGGTAGGATTTACTCGACGCATGATCAAAGCTTCTTCTGAATCGTCACAGAATCCCGCGTTTTCCCATGCTAACATCCGCGAGTTTCATGAAGTGTTTCTGGATAAAGCCATCCAGGTATTCGCTTCCGCTACGAATAACGAACCATTTTGACCTCCCTCCTATGATAGCTTCAGCAGATATGGACGACAGAATGCCTCAAGTCGCCGGGGAAAGCACAAATCGATACCGTGCCGTGGCTCACCCGTTTGACGCTGGATGTTATAACCCGCACTGGTATGTTTATTTATTTCACTCAGCCAGGTAATTCATAGAGTCAAAAAAATAGGTTTTAATCACAAAATCGACTCTCTAAACATAAACGATACACAGAACGAAGTTCATCAGGCCCTTGTCGAGCTTCTTCGTGTAGCCAATGAAAGTCGACCTATGCGTATGCTCTGCGCTCGCTTCCCCGTATTGAAATGGATTGTACGTGTTGCGCAGAAGATTAATCCGACGTTTTAACTTTTGACTTCTAATAGCCCAATCAAGGTAAAGCGCGGCTACAAGCTATTCAGGATACCTTGATGCGTCTCGGCAGACAGCTACTAGTGGAGGCGAAGGTAGCGGGCGAAGCGGAGAAAGCGGACAACAAAGATCTACTTTCGTTGCTTGTTCGGGCCAATGTTTCACCAGACGTTCCTGTCAATCAACGCATGAAAGAGGCCGATGTTTTGTCACGTATGCCTTCTCTTGACATATTGATGCTGCCTATTGAATTACTCTTAGAGGTCCCTACGTTTTTGCTTGCCGGACATGAAACAACTAGGTACGTTCATATGTCACTGTCGCATAAGCTACACCAACGCCTACATCCAAAGCACGGCTGTGACCTGGGCTATCTATTACCTGTGTCGGTACCTCAACGTTCAGACCAAGCTTCGCCAGGAGCTTCTCGCCGTATCCACCAGCACGCCAACAATGGAGGAGATAAATGCATTACCCTACCTTGACTGGGTTATCAAGGAGACCATGAGAGTGAAGCCTCCCGTCCCCTCGACCATACGCGTTGCAGCTAAAGATGATGTGATACCTCTGCATCATCCGTTCCGAGATACCAGAGGCATATTGCATGATTCAATCCCGTGAGTTCTCCTTAGTCACCAAAGGAAGGTTGCTGAAAAGTGGACACAGGGTAAAGAAAGGCGAGATGATCGATATTCCCATATCGGCTTTAAATCGAGATGAATCCTTGTGGGGAGAGGATGCGAAAGAATACCGGTGTGTTCAATCCTTTGATTTATGTCCAGTCTTTTGACAGTGAACATCTGGCAGACCAGAACGGTGGGAGAAGAGCCCTGAAGCTGTGCACGCAATCCCGGGCGTGTGGGGCAATATGATGACATTCCTTGGAGGACCTCGATCGTGCATTGGGTATCGGTTTTCAATCGCTGAGTGTGTCTTGTTTTGCTGCATCACGTATCACTGACTGATGCGCTGTAGGATGAAAGTCATTTTGTTTACCATTGTTCGAGAGTTCGAGATGGAGCTGGCGGTGCCCTATGAAGATATCATCTCGAAGGCTTCTGCCGTGCAACGTCCAGTACTGAAAAGCAGTCCAAAGGATGGTCCTCAGATGCCTATATTTGTTAAAATATACCAACGCGAGGGATAGCTACAATATTACGAACGAGTATCGTGTTCGTAAGCGCTATACTACTTATACATGTGTTAGTATACAATAAACCCATCTGTCCTGACATTACTACAGTTATCTTAAATCTCCTCTCGTGTTGTGAGTCGACTTCCCGAAAACAATGCCGCTGTTAAATTCTATTCGAGCTTTATCGAGTAACATTCGAGTATGTGTCATTCAGCTTAGCCCTCTGATTCTCATTTCTGACGCATGTGTATGAAGAAATAGGCCATTCTATTACCTGTCACGAAAGCATTCAAGTCCGAATTAGCTGTCCCGTCTGGGAACCGATGTCTACGTTGTCATTCTCATGCCAGAGAGTTTTGAAGAAGATCCTTATAATCTGACTTTCTCGATGATGAATACAAATGTCCGAGGAGGTGCGTTCGCGTCGATGGCTTCCATGGTCTAACCCGCATGAAGGTCAGGTTCGTAGCAGTGCATAATATTACGTCTTCATTATTCGGGACATGCCACGCTTACTTGACGCTTACTGTCTTACCAGGTCTGTAGCCAGGTCGTGCTTCTCTCAATTTTATTTTCTTCGATTCCAGTTCTTCTCAACAGCCGTGGAAGATGGTATAGGTCTACATACTATGCCTTCAGAATCTATCTGACTTTGCCGTTCTCAACGCTTTTTCAGCTCGTCCTCGTGGTTATAAGTGTTTTTGTAGGGTATTGCTTGCTCCAGATAGTGAAATTTTGTGGGAGACAGCATACCTCTTTCCTCCATCTGATCCCTAGTCCAAAGGAGGGGAGCTTTATCTTTGGTAATCTCAGAGAGGTGTTACTGATGAAGGCAAGTAGAACAGTGAAATCTTAACAGCCATTATGGCGGTGAAAATAAACCGTCGTGGTCAGCTGCGCATTGCTATAGGCGGGAGTATTGACAGGCGCCCTCAATGGAGTGTACTTAGACTGCCGTCGTTAGCGTTAGATTCAATTCTAGCCCTGCTGCGTCAACTTCGATGTCACATTTTCTTACCGGACACGCCTCGTCTTTATGCCGCAGTGAATGCTCCGTATTTATGGAGCAAAATGTAGAAAGAAGGTCCACAGACGGACCCCGAACGCAAACGCGAACGCACGAGGAGCGAGGTGACCCGGAGGCCTGGAAGGGTGCGATCAAGTGATGATAGTTGTTTGAGAGAGAGTTCTGGAAAGGAATAGGGTTAAAGTATGTTTCCCCTCCAGATATTGGATGTAACGCTAATATTATTTTCCTCGGCGTTAGGGTTCTGTAAATCAAATTTGACCGGAAGCGTGTGGATATCATTTTTTCGTATTCACCTTTCAAGAGACTCTTGCATACAGCTCCAACTGCTTCACAGGAATGGATCCATGGTAGCTAGCTACTATAGCATTTCTTATTCACTACCCAATTCTTGAGCCATGGAACCACTGTTTTCACGCTGCTTAGAGGAACTCCGGGTGTGATCGTTTGCTGCGCAATAAAAGTTAACAAGAGGTCAGAAGGTTCACAACTCTGCGTACTGTCAAAACCGATTTTAGGATCGGTGCTGGATCCTGGTCTTCAGGCGGTGATGACTATACTTGGAATTTGAAACTGACTGACGGCCATCAATGCGTCATTGTTCTTGATCAAGCCAAGCCCCTCTTCTTGTTCCAAATCATCACCACAGCATTCCCATCAAATGCAGAATGTTACAGCTATTACTTACCAGGACATACATGAACCATACAATACCAACGTAGACGGGGATACCGAAACAGCCCCACGTTTGTCGACATCGCCGCGCACATTTCTTCAACAGATCTTCTGTGAAGAAACCAGTGCAACTGTCTTGAAGCCTACCCATCCCCAGCCCAATGATCATGTCCGTTTAACGGTGGGTCGCATCTGATTACTCGCCCTGATATTCTAACTCACAAACCTTTCTGGATAGGGGGCACGACAACACCAAAAGGATCTTGAAAGACGGCTACAGATTGTCGAAGATCAGGTGCAAACACAAGATATTATATACTTTGAATTTAAAGAGGCAGAAGCCCGCCTAGGCAGAGAAGAGAACCGACTGCGCCAGGAAGTGGACCGCCTGCGCCAGGGGGTAGACCGCCTACGCAAGGAAGAGGACCTATGCAGGGAGGCGGACGGCCTACGCGAGGAGAAAGACCTCCAACGAGAGGAGAAAGATCGCCTACACGAGGAGGAGAAGGTTTTGGCCTTGAATTATGAAACGGCAGAGCGTTTCTCTCGAGGTAAGTTCGCAATTAATTATCTTGGTTGAACTCATCAAGTGGAAAGCTAACGACTTTGCCAGGTATCACCGATGACTTGATACGTATTGAGCCTTGGATCGAATATTATATACTCAGCCTCTCGCATGCCTTTTGTGAAGTATCGCTTGGATTGGGCCGCACGATGACATACTGTACGCATCGTTTTATCTTTGGTTACTCTCATATTCACGAAATGACAGTGCCGAATGTTCTCGTTGCCTGGTATTACCATCGTGCCATCATCAATTCAACTTTGGACCCTCCATATCCTATGCTCACACAGCAGCTTCCGCCACTCTTACACCAGAAGAATATTTCAGCAGCAAACACTCTTGAGAAAATTTCAATCCAGTTCGACTTGGGACCGCTGACCGATTTTGTAACAGCTCATATCAGAAAGGTTTCTCTGCTTGTTGATACGTGGATATTCCGTTCGATTATTGGCGCCCGATGCAACAAAGTCGTACAACTACAGATGGGACCCGGTGCTGATTTTGCATGGGGTCTTCTGATGGAACAGAATAGATTTAACAGTTCTCACAAGGATCTCATTCAGGAAATCATGCCATCTCTCATCGATGTTCCGAAGAGATCTGGAGCCAACAAATATTTTGCGTCATGAAACTTGTACGTAATTAGATAGTGTTGTCTATGCTGTGGTTCTCGAATGGTTGAAAAAGATCCAATATTTCGAAATCTATTTTCTGGCACTCAGGATCAGGAAAAAAGTAGCGTCGTGAGAGAAGACCAGACCAGCGATTCACAAGCAAAGTTAACTTTGTGCGCCGATAGCAGCAATATCCGTAGAATTGTTTGTTATCAGTACTGTGCATCTAACACCATATCTCTGCAGTGCTTTGAGCGCAAGTCTGGCCGAGGTCGGTCTTCTAATTATAATGTACAATACTACAGCAATACAAATACGAAGGGAATACATACATAATTCCTTCTTACAAAACGACCACAACGGGACACCCAGAAAGGCACTACATCAACGGTGCCAAACAAATCTTCCACACCCCCGGCTCATCAGTAGCCTCGACCCCGATGAACCTAGTATACCCTAACAAGAAATCAACTCTCCTCACACCCTTCCTTATCTCTTCCTCCCCCATCCCCTCTACGCGGTTCCTGAACGCCGTCTTCACACCAGTCCCTCCCACAGTCTTCAGCTCCTCCTCCGTCACCCTCGTGCGCAGCGCAGTATATAGCGCCACGACTATGTCCCTGACCGAACCTAGCGGTATATGAATCCGCCAGGGAAGGTACTTGGAAACGAGGACCATGTCTCCGAGAAGGGCAGGAGAGGTAGCCGGTTCATCAGGGATATCAGGGATGTACGGTGAGACGTCCTTGGCCAAGTCGATGCCGAGGTATGGTGGGCGGAGGTATTCATGCAGTTTAACAGTGGCTGGCTCAATGTCTTCCTCGACTGACGGTAGATCGATGGGGATCTGAAGACCACTGGGCGTTGGTGGTGGATGGAACGACGGTATCGAGGAAGAGATGGAAGCATAAGGAGAAGACACGGAGTCTGTGAACGAAGGGAGGGTCGGCGAGGGCGGCAGTGGAGATTGATCATACTCGGGAGATGGGGTATCATTCAGCGACCGAGAATGATAATACACGTTGGGCTGTGGCACCTCCTCGCTCGTCGACAGCTTTTCGAACAGCCTTTGAGACGACCGGGTCGCTATCGGCGAGGGTGCCTGGTCCGAATCATACGAGTACATGTCGTTGGGTGAGTCCGCGAAACGAACCGTCTTCGTGGTAGACATCTTGGTTGAAATGGGGTGGGGCTTCTTCATCGAGAAACGTGGCCTTCCTTTATACCCCGCCACCTGCTGTATGATGGAACGCCAGTTCCGATACAGCCTATTAGCAATGCCTAACTGGGCGTTATTCCACAGCTTGTCCCCGGCGCGACACAGCCCTGCATGACCCAATTGAGATGATGGCGCTTCGAAGCGCACCACGTCCCTGGCTTACCGTAAGCACATACATGTCTCGATGTCCGGATGTCTCCTTGATGATGAACTTGTACCTTGACCGGTCCTGCTGGCGTGTGGTACCTGAGGGTACCTGTAATACTATCTTAGCTTCTATCACGTTTGAGAATGCGTAGATATATCACACACCAATGTATTGAAGCCTCATCGCCAGCTACTGCAGTCCTCAACAGGGCGTAACGAGCTTCATTGATTTATTAACAACAGCAATCCGGGCTGTGCCCGTAAATCATATGCTGATTTCACCGATCCTGGGTATATTATCAGTGATGGCAAGTCGTTTTCAGTCATTCACATCTTTTACCGTAGGTAGTAAATGTATATAGAAAGAGTCATCATGACGATCGTTGATAGTGATGTTGCACGGTTTCGCCGTATCGGGACACTTGTTCAATCCCCATAAGTACTACAACAGCATCTTGAATAAATAGTTCGGTGGGAGAATGTGTGAAGTGCTTACGGTAGACATCAACTAAGCACATGAAACGCAAGTCGCCGTATTGACCTGGAACTTCCAATTCCTCATACATCGATATGGGAAGAGACAAACGGCAGCGGCAGTCATCTGGCATCCGACCATTCTCGGGGCATAGCCTACTAGCCAAATGACCTCAAACTATCGGGGTTCAGAAATCGTCCTTGATGACGGTCCCTATGCCTGAGCAGTATCTTCGTTAAGCGCCCATGGGGATTCGCACGGCATCTTGGTTGCTGTCCACACAGATGAGCCAGGTTGCCATTATCGTTGGTCTTCCAGTACTCGCGAAGAAAGCATACGTAGAAGCTGAAGGCTAGACGTTAAGAAAGGGACACAGTTAGATCAAAAATAAGCTGGGGTGAAATGCTTACGGCATACCTGATGAATGACCAGGCCATGTCGGACAAGGGCAGTTTACAGCGAAGACAGGGATTAACAGTCAGTACCGGGGAGTTCTCTCGATTCATCAGCCGAGAAAATAAAGCGCCGAACGAGGAAGAAGAAGCGAGATGTTGGAAAATCGGGTCCCCAGGAAGAGTCGTCCGACAAAAGTTGTAGCGACCTCTTGATTAAATATTGCTCGTGGTGAACTATCTGGGTGGAGCGACGTTTAGAGCTTGGGGATGGCAGTGACATCAACTTGGCGGTTTATCAACGGTTCTGCGAGAAGCTTGTTAGTGCAATACTGTGAGAGATAGAACTGTAGGCGAACTTCTTCCAGTTCGAACATTCGGCGAGGAGGCCTTCCATAGGTAAAGTTAAGAGCTCGACTGGGATCCTCCGTTGTAAGAGTAAACGGCATGCTGAAGTCACCGCTGATCGTGAGAAGCGCATGCAGTAAGCTAGTGAACTTCCAAGAAAGCACCAGATACGCACCTGTGCTAAGGGTAATAAGGCAGACATAATTCTACGTTTGCCTGACGGTGCGGACCTCCGTATCTATCTGACTGCCGCTTAATGTTCATATGTGGGTGGTGTATGTTCTCGGATATGCGCTTGAGGATGGGCCGGTAAAAGGGAGTACTGTCTTCGGAAGAACCTCCCATTATGTCGTCTTGCTTCTATTTTACATTGTAACAGTGAGCGACGATGGAGGAAAAGTAGTCGGCTTGCGCTGATGGAGATACAATTGAATTCAGTGATATCGAGGAGAGGATAGAAAGAGACTTACGGGTGACAGTACCTCGCAGAACACATAATCGTGAACTATGAAATCTATACCTACAAGAATATGGGTAAAACAAGAAAAGGAATAAGACGAAAGCGTACCTGCAACCAAATATACGAATCAAACGTCCATCCAATCACACTATCGGTATCCGTTCGGCGAAGATACTCCCAAAAAAGTCGATTCTGCGCGAGGACGGGCTACACATCCTCATATCCTGAGTATATGCGCTTGATCAGGCGAAACAAAGTACCTCATAGATAAGAGAAATACGTACCTACGGGTCACTCATCAAGCTTGACAAGTACTGGACCGCTTACATTCCAGAAGATGGTCGCAAGTATGGTCTTGCGTCGTATCTCTGGATTTCCCTGCAGTATTGTCCTGGACGTCGGCTGGACCTTGGGTTTGGAAATCGAGATGACAGCGAAATACCTCGCTGCTCGGATGCCTTTAATGGAGTTATTGTAGACCGTACACATGACTGACTTGAAAAGCTATCCGCCGGATCCGTACAAGTTGGCATCTGCTAAAAATGTGGCCTTTAGGACAACTAGAAGTCTGAGACCACCAACTGAGGTTTTGTTACCGTTCGTTTCTGCTCGACACTGCGCACAAAGTTCCCAACTACCGTATGCCACATTGAAGCAGGAGAGAAAGCAAGCCAGCGACGAAATTTGTGATGGTGGTGGAAGCAAAAGGGAAGACTCCGACGCGTTGTTTGGTTGAGCTTGTCAATGGTTGTCGGCCCGAACATCCGTCCATCCAACCCTCATCCTATCCTTGTCCTATCCTGTCATCATATTCATCAGTCGTTGTACCTAGGCTGTCGAAGTTGTTTCGGAGCGCCCGGACACCTCTGCTTCTCCCATGGCATCTGTTAGGCGTGCAGAAGTGACCGCGCAAAGAGAAACGAGAGCAGGAAGCAGAATGATGAAGATAGCAGCCCTCTAAAATTTTGGAAAATCATGTCCAGTGTTCTTAGCTCTGTCATCGGGGAAATTCCCAGAGATTTCGTGCTATGAAGGCTCGATTATCATAGTTTACATCTTACCTTTCCTGTTGATCTTTTCTTTTTGTCTCTTTGTCTATTCTGTTGGTCACCTGTATCTCACGACTCATAGAGTGCCTGCTGCGCGTCTTTGTACGCCAACGGATGTACTCTGGATGAACAATTTGAACTGGTAATATCCTCTGACAGCCGCAGTTCGCTCCGGTCTTCATATATTTATTACTACCACGACGAATACGACGCCATGTTATTCAAACGCGCTTGATCGATGTCAAAACCACTGAAAATTTCCCAGAAAGCTACGCTTTTCCTCGGACTGTGTGATTTTAGTAAGTGGAACTTGAATTGTATTGATTCACCCTCAAAATGCACTGATATCTATTGAATTCAGCAATCCATTTCGCATGGCATCTCTGCACCTCTTTTTTTTTACACACGAACGCAACAAGACTTAGCGCAAAATCTGCGCTTCAGTGATGATGGCTACTTTTATAATTTATCGCGAAAAGCTACCCATGCAAGAATCTCTCGCCAGCTACACGACTTGGATGGAGATAACCGGCCTAGAGGCTAACGTCGAAGAGCATGGAATGGCGCTAAGCTTTTATGGGTCGGACCAAAACGCCTGGAAAAAGTGATGTTGTACTGCCACGGTGAGTCGAGTCAATTGCTCCTCTCTTAAATCACAGCAATTTGTACATCTGAGCGCAAATCTGGCTGTCCCAACTGTGCTCTCACAGAGGAGGCCTTTCTCAGGGTAGGATTGTTACAAGGATACTCAAAAGGTCGCTTCTGATACGAAGATCTGACAGCCGGGCCCCGTCAAATTTCGTTTATCTTCTACTCATTGTCTCGTTATGACCGGCAGAATTACTGACTGAGCATTTCCAGCAGGCGGATATATGCTCGGCGTCGATGCAAACACGCTCTCGTGGCTACGGTGATGTCGACCTCGGTATCGCCGTTGTTGCGTACAGTGAGTATACCTATCTCGAGAATTCCAGCCACCCATTAATCCTGCCGCAACAGATCTTCTCCCCAATGCCGTCTTCCCATTGAGTCAGCTGCGGGAAGCAATTGATGGCTTCAATCACCTCTTAGCGGCACGCGTCCTTCCCCAGAATATAATTATTGGCGGCGACTCCGCGGGAGGAAACCTCGCACTGTAGATCACATGGGCATGATACCATATGACAAGGCGCTGCATGTATACACTTCAACAGCACGAGGATGAAATTCCCTCTATGATGGCTGCATTATTTCTTGCGTCCATTTTCTCAGAAGATCGCTAGGGACAGGGACAGAAGTGAGGCGCTGGTTGGTCCCTTTTGACCTGGTCATTTAAGATCGGTTACGTTATGAAAATGCATCGCACCGATAATGAGGCGAGTTGGAAACGTGTTGGACCAGATGAAAGCGGCGCGATTGGGTTCAGAGGATATAGAGGTCCGAGGATAAAACCCTGTACATCGCACTTGATTCACAGTCAGCGTAATAGGAGAGAATTGGAGGCAGTGACACTCTGGCATGGTGAATTCTCGCGCGGCACTCTGGTGGACGTGACCGACTTTGGCAGCGGCTGACCGAACAGAATTCTTACTGCGTTGGTCTCGTCGAACTGCAGGCTTGTATTCCAGAGATATCGCTTGGACAAATGACAGAAAATTAGACAATAACTTCAGCATATGAGAGGTGATGGTGGTCAAAAGGAAGGACACTTTATTTGTTCCAATTTGTTGGTCCGACGGCATCCCCGGGCCGACTACAAGTTTTCGGGACCCCGCCTCGCAACCGCCTCGATCAATCCTTCTCAAACAACGTTGAACGTTCAAACATTCATGCCGCCTGCGTGCTGAAGCACTGAAGTGCTGAACCCTAGGATAAACGAGCAGGAGCCCAGTCGCAGCTGCAAATTTCCTTACGATCCTTTCACTTCCGAGTCATTACCGTATATGCCCCTGTCGAGTCGCCGCGTTGTCCCCGCGAATCTATTGGTCCGTGGATCTATCACCTGCACCAGCCTTGTTTTGAATCTTTCCCTTAGAACTTCCCTATGGGTTCGTTGTTTCATATCAAAATGCCTGATTCTCCGAATGCTTTATCCACGCAAACAACCAAGTTTTGCTTCATATTGTTCCCTTCGACGCCCTCATAGTACCATCCCAAGCGAATCGCAAAACTGAACCAAACTCTGGATCTAACCTCACTATTCTGGAAAATGTCCTGATGGAAGAGGGTTTCTTCGACTGTGAGCCCGCGGCAGGGTGCACATGCACTTCTGTGCATGTTCACTGAAAATATTCATCCTGTCAGTGAATTCGACCAATCCATCACGAGGATTCTTCTCCATGTCTTACCACTGTTCTACTGTTCTACCGCTATGCCTCATGTCGCTTGACGCTGATCTATGTCCGATAGAAGCGAATATAAAGCTGAGGAAATCCCAAGAAAGTCTTCCTTGATTCCTTGTAATGCATTAATTCGATATCACGGCTCTATAACTTAAATTCACGGATAGCATTGGCAACGCTGAATTTTTCCAGAGGCACCCGGGTCCCAGAAACGAGGCTACATCTTCCATTCAAAGATTACATCACACTTGTCTTTTCTAGCGTTTTCCCATCAAGTTCCTTATTTGCCTAGCTTCTACCAGTGTCGAACATTGGCATTCATGGCATGGGAGCAACGCTAGGGACCTGGCCTTCGATCGTTCTTCTTGATTGGCTCAACAGAGTCGGCGGGCCATATTTTAGCGCCAGGGTTTAACTTGAGACTTCATGTTGCCACGCAGCTTTCCATGGCGCTTTGTGAACCTTTCACGCATAGTGTCTCCGCTACAGTCGCATTTCGAGGTAAGCGCTCATGTGTTTCAGTGAGGGTGCGCTCGGACTCCGCCACATCCAAATCAATGTATCTGGATTGCTGCGACTATTCTACGGTCAATCGGGATAAAAATATGGCGTCTGCCTCCTGTTAACATTGTGTGTATGCCGGGCGTGTGTCATTCCGCAATTGAAAAGTTGTGGACTTTTGGCGCTACGCAGTTTGCGTTAACTTGACCTAAACCAACCACACGAATACCATGATGTTCACTGTTAACGACCGAGTTTTCAGTTATAAAGAGACTTCCGTCCACTTCAAAGTTCAGTATTCGTCGCTTGGCTCACCAATATGCCTTCATACTCCCTTCCAGTACGTGTCTGTATGTCGTTATCTATGCAACTTCTTAATTTCCACGTTCATCAGAGGAACATCTTATTATTCCTTCTATCTGCGCTGGTCTACTATGGCTCATGTTTGCCATGTGATAGTACTCAGACGCAGTCAGAGCAACCTGGCGACAGCCAACGAACCATATTTAACATCCTCTGGAGCTCTCTGGCGACCATCTTTGCCTGTATTTGGGTTGCCATCCACCCCAATGTGCCAGGGCCGAACTTGGTGAACAAAGGATGGTTCTTCGTATCGGTTCTACGTCGCGCAGAGTTGATGATTGTCACCGTCTTCGCACCGGAAGTTATCACCATATGGGCATTCCGCCAATATTTCACTGCTCGGAGCATTCATAAGCGTGAGTAGCTCAGCTTTGCTCTACTCAAAGTGGAATTGACCATGGGTATAGTCTGTCCAAAGGAACTGTCGCTGAAACACGGTTTCCTTGTTTCCATGGGCGCATTTGAGTACTCGGATCATTGTCCAGTTACCCGTCAAAATCTGGAAGGTGATGACGATCTGGTAGACCGGCTCAGTAAAATAAGGAAGGAGGAAATCGACGACCGGAGCAAAGGTGATGGCCTTTCCAAAGGACTCGCCATTATCCAAGCGACTTGGTTCCTCATGCAATGCGCTGCCCGGTTGAAACGCAGCCTTCCTATCACCATCCTCGAAGCAGTAGCTGTCGGCTACGCGGTTTTTACTGTCATCAACTATGCAGCATGGTGGCATAAGCCACTCGGAATCTCAATCCCATTCTCAGCCGGTATACCTGCACCATTCATCGACCGACAGCTTGAACGTCCCCCGAGCCTTTTCCCACAAAAACTGAATGCAAACTATCTCTTAGATTGGATAGACTTCCGCCTTTTGAGTACATTCTTCGGCGGAGATGTCATCGAACACGTCGCTGGTCCATCCAAAGATGAAGGCGCACCTCGTCTTTGGTCCGGTCATAAGAACGACGTCAATCTGTTCTATGTCGTCACAAGTGGTGCACTTTTTGGCACCCTCTTTGGCGCCATTCATTGCACTGCCTGGCGTTCGCATTTTGCGACATCAATAGAAAGAGATCTCTGGAGAGTGTCTTCGGTCTACATTGCCCTCATTCCTATTCCTATCATCATTATGACATTCACGGCCGAGAAATTGGCAGATCGATTTGGGTTTGTCGAGAGTGAGGGGAAGGATAATACTTGGTTTGGTGGTGCGTATCGGCTCCTTTGGATCCTTGTCTATCTTGTGTACATCGTAGCCAGAGGGTTTTTACTTCTAGAACCCTTTCTTGCGATGAGGTCTCTCCCTCCCGGTGCATTCGTGGATATTGCATGGACCAACTTCCTTCCCCATATATAATATCATTACATATTCTGGTTTATTCTAGATTGTAGCTACTTGGTATATACAAAACCGTAAAGGTTATGAAATTCGTACATTTGACTCATTGTACCGCCCGCATATAATCACTGTTAATGAGAAGGAGCCGAAAACCAGGCTGTGAAGTATTTCACACAGATAACTGAGGGCATAGATAAGAAGCCTGAACTGGAAAATCACTTGACGTGAACCTAAGGATTCGAGGGAACAGAGAAAAATCAAACGCCAAACTTTGCTATGATTGGTACAACATAGGATCGAACCGTGACATGAACCATTGATACCACTGAACTAATGCAACGTTGGCTGGATACAAGTTAATTTCGTTGTGTAAAAGTCTATTATCTGTGAGCGCTAGAGCATAGTTCGATATCGGCACCAGTTCGCAGAACCAAGGGCGACGTACCGAAAGCAAGAATTCCTCCCAAACCGAATGAAAGCGAAAGAGCGTTCGTTCAATTCTGGATCCTGATTTCTTCGTCGTGTGAAATAGGTCCAATGTAATGGTGATCCCATGATCTGAGAAGGAAGGAACGGAACATGGGAGAAGAGGACATCTGCTGTCCTATGAAACCCTCGTTGAACCATGAACATCAACAGTTGTAAGGAGATTCCGCGTTGCGAACAAGCACGGAACGATTCAAATCTTCAGTTAGACGGTAAGCGAGTACAGTTTCTGCCGTCCTGCCTTGAACATTGCCACACGAAACTCGATCCCCGGTAAACAGAATATTAACAGTACTGGTCCGCAGCGATCAGGGTCAGTAATTTTCCTTTCATCGCATTTGCTTTTGAAGAGGAGCCGGGTTTCGTAGAGGCGGAAGGTTCCCATGTCCCACTGTTGCATGTCCGAGTTTAAATAATGATAATACAGACAAAATCGATGTAGGGTCCGGAGATAACGACAGTCGTAGCGCCGTGATAGTACACAAACTTCACAGAAAGCGAATGGTTATAGCATAGCAATCAAAGCAGGACAGTCCGGATCTGTGCAACGATCAGACGGAATCCGTAAGATGTAAGAGAGAAGCGTACATCATTAGATACGATAGAACTGAAATGTGTTTTGATGATAAACGCGCCGAGTAGCAGAAAGACGACGGGAAAAAAAGGGGGGGAGGGTCGGATCGTGCACAAAGCAGAGGACAAGCTAAGCGAGGTAAAGCTCAGAGCATCGTCGTTACCTCAAGGTTAGTCTTAAGGATAATACTGCACGGAGGACAGGACAGGACAGGATTGAGCATATGAAGAAGGAGGGAACCGGGGAAAAGATACCCACTCTGAAGCGCCAAACATCAGTTATCAATACATTATAAAAATCAAAATAGAACGTAACGTACCTTCCACGGTGGCCATTACAGCCTGAAGCGCAACTGTATCAGTCGCCGTAATTACACTAATGCATGCATCAATACCTCCCAACCAAAGCGGTGTTAAACGCACTGGATATAGATATCTCTCCTTTCAGCCCTCGTAGCCAGTTTCGAAAAGCGATGCTTGAAGTACTCGCGACCAGCACGGACATCGCCTGGCTCGCCATCAAAATCCTAACAGATGGATCAGAGAAAGAATACACAGACCCACAGGAGAACATCACGTACCGGGAAGTAGTCTTTGATATCAGAATGAGGTAATTTTTGTTCGAAGAGGTCACTCTTGTTCAAAAGTAAGATCTAAGCGCAAATAATTCTGGTTTTCGGTGACTGTGTGAGAGCTGGATGGTCCTACGTACAATTGAAGTGTGGTTGAACCACCGTGAACGACATATCGCGTCCCAAATAGCCATTGCGTCGTGCATTTGATTCTATCAGATTGGTATCAGAGCAGTGCTTCGCCCAGATATCAATGCTGATGACACACCGCGTTCTGATCCTCAACGAGACACTGGTCATACCCACTCAGGCTGACGAGGAACAAGACACTCGTCACGTCTCCGAAACAATGTATCCACTTTCGTCTCTCAGACCTTTGACCACCGACATCGACTACAGTGACCTCGCGATCTTGAAGATAAAAGATGGTTTCCGTGATGCCAATCGTCCGAACGCGGCACTGTATGATGTCTTGTTCGGTTGGTTGATACCGGGGATCGAATAATCGATCAAGATTCGAGAAGAAATACTCTAAGCTATGCTTTGTAAGAATGATGCATAGAACAACAGGGGAAGGGGTGGGACGTACTTTTCAGGCAAGGCTGCTTCATGTCCTCTCTGCCACGCTTCCTGAACGCCGGGATCGCCCCATAGCGCTTTGAGTGGTTGGAAGTATCGGATCGGGAATGGCTCGCCATCCCTTACGCACCACCAGTCCTTGATCTCGTGAATGTATCTAATGTTGTCCTTCGAAACCGTCAGACCCATGTCGTACATAGCATCAAGGATACGCTCCAAGCCGCCAGTGAGATTGTCAAGAATTAACTGCCGGTAATACTCAACGTCTTGGCCGAACGAAATGTTGTGGATGAGACGCATTTGCTATAGCATAGAATGAGTACTGTGTCGTACGAGCGCTGGAGACGAACCTTGAGCACAGTCGTCTTTCCAGAATCCCCTGTTCCCAAGAGTAAAACCTAAGTACGATATGTTAGCTGCCGATTCGGAGTACAGTACGATATACGTACTTTGATTTTTGGCGCTATTTTTTCATTCGCCTGGAGATGTCACTTGTCAGTACTGCATGTACGCTCAGCTCGCAAACAAACGTGCCTCCTTGAGCTCCTTCTCCGCGTTTACATGTAAAGCTTCATGTGCGCCTATGACTTCAAGGCCCTGAGAGGATGAGCAAATACCCATTGCGTAGCGTTGGAGAGGGTAACGCTGGCCAAAGACCGCAAACACTACAGAGTCTTCGTCGAACCTAGGTCCCCCAGTCCAGCACTAAGGCAAGAATACAAAACAGAAAACAAAAACAAAGAATAAAGAAAACAAGAAGAGAAATAAGAATAAGAGCAGAAAGAAAACGAGAGTGTCGTGGTGGTTTCCAGCTATCAGATAGCCGCCGTTTGCTTCTTGATCGAGGCGCGAGTCGGCCCGCACAACCGACATTCGCCAAAGTGATACAAACAACGACGCGTCTTTCTCCTCCTACCATCAGCAGTATCTCTGACGTGTCGCTTGCCCCAGAGTGTATTTCTGAAATCCTGCGACGATACTTCTGACGGTTCGACAAGCGATTGTCGCAGGAAATATTTCTCTGACGAACACGTAGAGTCGCGGCTCATACTGTTGGAGCAGTTCGTCCATTCGTGATTGCAGGGGCTTTATGGCGCCAACGCACATTGTGAGCGGTATTTCCTCAGTTCTCCGTTACCACGTTGACCATGATGGAATTATTGCAGATGTATGGACAGGCGGCTACCGAGGATCTCTTTCCTCGGCATTCTTGATTTGCGGATGGGACAATTCGCGTGCGTTCGTTGGAATTTCTTCGTCTAATTCAGCTGATTTCAATCTGCAGTCGGCGTATTGTTAAGCCCTGGTCACCTCCCGGCTCTGTCACGCCTTTTCCGACTGGACAAAGCTACTGCCAGTTCGTTGGCCGAGATTTGGTATGCCTGTCATTGCATCAGTATCTTTTTGAAAGCTCATACGGAAGCTATCGCGTTGTTGAAGGTTGCGGCTGTATGAGTCTTACTGTACAATCACAGCGACTCTTTGATACTGGAGTCGATTTGACGTCATTTCCTCCTGCGAAGAAACAAACTAAGGGTTCTTACCTGGAATGGCACAGCACTACATGTGTTAATTTTCTTTTCATGCGTTTTCTTGGCCTCATCATCGTCGACAGGATACGTCTGGTATCTCGACCCTGGATTTCCCTGGCCCTGACTACAGATCTCCGTCGCCGCCTAAGCGCGTAAGCCCCCAAGATCTCACCCATAGACTTAACTCGCTGGTCTGAACATGAAGAAACTTGCTCAAGCATCGGTTCGTCACACCCGAATCCACGCATCAAGGTCAGTCCGTCCATGTTTGGATGACCACTTGCTGAAGGACTCTTCTTCATACAGGTATATGGGACATTGGATACCGGAAGGCTTTCCCTTTGAGCATTAGCAACAGCCGGAGATGGCCATATTCCTCCGAGCGCATACAATGTTCGGTCATGTAACGAAGCTAATTACCCCAGAAAATCTATCCTGTATTGCGCGACGGTCATTCAAAGTCGTCACTGCGTACGTCGACAGTCGGAAATCCAGCGATACGTTCAAAGAGGCTTGCGACTCTTATGCTCAATATCACGATAAGCTAGGCAAAGGTAGCTTCCTTGCTCGCTCGCCATACTATGGCTGGAACACAGTCTTCCCATATCTGCCGGATTTATCCACGATCCATCAACAGCGACATCGATGGTAGTGAGGTCTCCCCTCCACAGTCCGTACATGATCTGTGCTGGTTTGAGATCAGAGCGGAACAGATGGGGCACTTTGGGGGCCTGTCCGGCTACGCGAAATCGATCAGCACGCGCTAATGGTAGCTATCTCTCCCTGTTCTCTCTCCCTCTATCTGACTGGCGTTAACAGTGATTGCAACAGTTCCGTCGTCGATGGACAAGACACTGTCGCTCATTGGCGTCGACACCCGACGACATTCAGCTGACGCGTCCTTCAACGAATGGACACCGATTCCACCTGATACTTTTCGAGTCGAGCTTCGCGTTGCAGAGCTCTGAAGTCCTCAAAGATTCGATCCACCTTGGCGTCGGGATCCTCCATCAAGAATGTCAACTTTGCCACCTTGTGGGAAAGTCAGCCGAAATTTCTGCTGTATCATGCCGTCAGTCAGCCACGCATCTTTAGAAAGCAAGGATGACGTGCCAAGGGGAGGTGAACAGCAGGAGCAGAGATGATGAATTGAGCCGACGGTCATTTAGAGGCGGCAGACAATCGGAGGATGAGGCTCGCACAGCTATCAAGAGACGTCTTCGCTTGCGTGCAGGGTCACGATGAGAATATCAGTGACGCTTAAACGAGTACGTCGCTTCTATCGTTCTCTGTTCTTTTATCAATATTGATGCCCAGCGAAGCAGATGTATTATGTATGTTAAGAGTACCAATATTGAGCTTCGGCTGTTTATGATGGATTTGGTGCATACCCGCAGTCCCCGTGCGAACATCGTTCTTCAAGCTCCGCAGCACGATCGATCCTCGAACTGTACAAAGAGCCCGGAACAAGTTTGACGTCGTGCATTGAATTTATCAAGTGGTAATTCCTCTCTTAACAGTGACAAAAGAATGGCCTCAGAACTAGTCTTCGTTGGTTGTCGTCAACCATATGGTGACAACGATCAGAATCTCGAGTACGAAGGCGGTATGAATCTTATACCACGGCGCGGTCAGAAATCAGGGCGGCCACGTATCGGCGAGGGCTTCGTCCTCTTTCATGGACAACTCTTTCTGTGAACTTACTCTCGAATAGGCGCTCCCACGGTACGACAGGACCACACCTTTCCACCGTCGACGTATGAAAAGAATAGTGGAAAGAAGTACGCATGTATGCGCTCGGAATTAGCCCCGGCGATACGTGCTCCTCTTTTCGAGCATTTTTATGGCTCAATCCGCTCACGCTGAAGAAACTGCTGCGGAAAAGTGTAGCCATCATATGTTGTATCGGATGCTCAGTCCCAAAGCCTGCTTCAATCCCTATTATTTAATTCAACAAAGACGAATTTTACTTTTTTCAAGTCCGAGGTCCCTAAGCTTCACTTGTTCGTCGTCCGCCGAATGGAATACTGATAATTTCTCAAACCTCCCATCCTCTCGTAGCCGACCGACTACCCAAACGTCACCTGAAAATGGCATGCGATCACAGCCTAGGAGTGTATATGAGCCATCAGCTATTGGGTACTCATGGTGAGCCACAGTTTTCAATGAATGGGATGCACCAGCGGTGTCCCTGAAGACCAGCTCTCCTCGTCGAAGCTTCTCGTCCCTTGGTGCTTCAGTCAAACCCCGCACGTTGCCCGGCATACGGTAACCCTCATAACAGTCCCCATCTGTATCCCCTGGGCGACGATCTTCCCATGGCCACCACGGCGAATCAGGCCCAGTAATTTTGCGCATCATTACTTGCTGCCATGTTCCCACGCTGAGGGTAGAAGAGCAACTCTGCCCGAAGCCTAGATGACATGACATCGACGAGGACTTCCCATGCATCCTCTTCCAACTGCCCAGCGTCGTATATTGGAATTGAGTGCGTTCTGAGAAGGTATACTAAGCCTGCGACTTCATCCAGAGGCTTAGCTGACACCCGATTCCGCATCTCCGACAGGATGTCAAAGATCCCGTTCTGTTGTGGCATCTCCCGTAACGTCCTGTATACCTGCTTTTTCATGACGTCGTCGCCGGTTTCCCCACCAATGATCAGGTTAGGAGTGATCTCCTGCAGCGTCCACGCACGTCGGAACCAACAACGATCGCCCCCAAAGTAGTCCGGTGTCAAATTCAGTGGTCGACCCAGACCGTTGAAGTAGTACACCACATTGACACCAAAATACACCGATCCGATCGTGGGCACGTCGAGCTTCCACTCCTCCAGGCGCAGGTGCTCATTCTTTCCACCCTCCTGCCGCAGACACAAAACATCCAACCACGCATACTCCGCTCCAAGATTCAACATCTTGATGTGGATCAGATCAAGATTCGCGTCCTTCGGCATGGGCACAGGCCACTCGTATCCGTTGATAAGTGTCATCACATTTGTGCGGTCTTTCTCGTCTACCCATGCACCTGATATCCCCCACGGTTTTTTGCCCGCAACCCAGAATAGTACTACCCGATTAGCACACAGATCCCAGACCCGCCGAGGTGGCACATTCCGCTTGATGATCCTGTCATGGACGAGCACTTCCCTCCGCATCCTCCTGTCCTGCTCTTCACGGGTGCGTAATTCGTGCGCAATGTTGGCAGTACTAGCGTCATACAAATAGGGATGCATACGCATAAATGCGTAGGCGGTTCCATAATCAGAATCTTTCCCGAGAACTGAAATGATGGAGTTCAAAGCGGATGATATGCCGAAGAAGGTCGCCAGGGCGAGCTTCTCTGAGGCTCCACGGCGTCCATGCATGCCGAGGTTGGCACACAGAATGTTGGCCAGAGCCGACGGTATAACTTCTCTACCAGTGTAAGACCGTTGCTTCAATACTGGAATGGTCGACCCTGCTCTGTTGGCCTCGGTGAGTGAAGAGAGAGTGACCTTGGGCAGACTTTCATAGCGCTCCTTCCTCATTTCCTGCAAAACGTTATTCCCTGTTTCTACATAACTGACATATGCTTACCTCTTCCGTTTGACCGGAAACAGATATACTCCTCAACACTTCCTCCAAAAGACGACGAGACTCTCCATCCAGTGTTCCCAGAATGAGCATGTGAAGCATTAGACTAAGACAAGCACGTACTCATGGAGGTAGTCAGTTTGCGTTGTTGCAGCCAACCGGCGAACATCAGGTGTGCGACAATCAGTATGCGTTTTAGCCAACTGAACATCAGGTATACGATAGTCAGTGTGTGGTCCAGCCAATTGAACATCGTAGCGAGTTGCTTCATTCGTGCTGAAAAGTAAGAAGCAAAGAATACAGAGTAGCGCTCCCCGGAAATTTCTCACTATCAAGTACACAGCCGTAAGATAGACGCCGAACAACAATCTACAAAATAAGATACATTATTAGTCTTATCTATGTCTTCACGAGTCCCATTCATCACATCAAGATAATGGGAAGAATCTCGCTGATACATTTACAGCATGGCCATCATCTAGGGCTGTACCTGGCTCTGAAATATCCTTTAGAACGCGAACACGCAAGGTTTCCTTCCGACAGACTTGGGTTTCGTACCAGCGCTCAGTGTATAAAAGAGTGGTCATCTTCATCTGCGTGTAGAGATCTTCCCAGTCCGTATATGATTGATTGATACATGATTGCCATCAGGAAGTAAAAACGCACCTTTGTTCCTCGCTATGATCGACAGTGCTCTCGTTTGCTGGTCGTTTACCTCATAAACCACCAAAACAGCGTACGCGTCTACCACATGCTCAAAGAAGTAGTATTTCCCGCGTCCTTCCCTCACTCTGACTCATCTCTCATACATCATGAACAACCCAGCTTCACTGGTCAGCATAGCCGAACTGAGCTTCGAGCTGCCCCTCTCTCGGCGAAACGACTGATTGGTACTGAAGAGAAGTGTGATTCGTTTGGGCCTTGGCAACGATTGCGCGCAGTTCCCCACATTGATGGCTCCGAATTTGCAGTAACACAGGAACAGCGAGCTCGATGTTCACACTGTTCGAGATGAATTCAATCAAACTAGTTTCACCATTCAAGCTCAAGGCTAGGGAGGCGGATGGGTAGCCTCGGAGTCGATATCAAACGAAGGTACGCACCTATCCATCCATCTCCGGCGGAGAGAATCTGGAAAGACGCTGGAATGAAACGTAGCGAAAGGCTTCGAGTAACGCTAGTATTATGAAAGTATAGCGAATCTGATGAACGAAGCAAAGGACTGTCAAAATCACCGATAGTCCATAGAACTAGTAGTGGTGAAGTATAGACAGAAGACAGATGCTAACGAGACACTGTCCACGGGATATTCGTCTTGGTCAACCGAGCAGGAAATGATAGAAGTATAATGAATTCAGAATTATTCTTCTAAACCAAAGACAGCGCGGAGTGTCTAATCATAACTGGGGGCTGAGAAGAGACTTTTAAATACTAAATATGTATCTGTCAGTCAGCGTATCGTGCACGAATGGACCGACGACGAACTAAGGAGCGTGGCACCGCTCATTTACCCCCGAATTTCTGCCTACTATCGGGTTCATTCCTATGAATCCTTCTCGACGTTCCGGTCTTCACGCGTCACGTCTAAACTGCAGCGTGTGTGCGTGGATATGAAGAAAGAAAAGAGTAGAAAGAAAACGGGAGAGTCATGGTGGTTTTCAGCCATCAAGTTCGCCGCCGCTTGCTTCTTGATTGAGGCCTTGAGGGCGCGAGTCGGCCCGCGTAACCGACATTCGCCAAAGTGATACAAACAACGGCGCGTCTTTTCCTTCAGGGCTGTGGACCCGGCCGTTCCTGATTGGGACCTTGCGCCGGTACACACACCACACACCACACCTTCAACCGTCAACAGCACCCTTGAAAATTTGACGTGTCGCTCACCCTAGAACGTATTTCTGAAATTCTGCAACGATATTTCTGACTGTTTGACACAAGTTCGACAAGCAATCAATTGCTCCGACGAACATGCATCGTGGCTCATACTGTTGCAACAGCCACGAGAGGATCAGCTCGTACATTCGTGATTATAAGGCTTTTATAGTGCCAACGCACATTACTGTGCAGCCACGGTAACCTTTTGATACTGGAGTCGGTTCAGTTTGACCCTATCTCTTCGTCAGCCCCATGTGTGTTAATTTTCTTTTGATGCATCTTCTTGGACTCACGGTTGCCGACAGGATACGTCTGGTATCTCGACCCGGATTTTTTCTGTGCCACTGCCTACAGTCCTCCGTCGCAGCCCAAGCTCTTCCCCCTAGGCTTTAATTTTCTGGTATAAGCATGGAGAAACGCGCTCAAGGAGACCTCAAGCATCGGTTCGTCACACGTACCAAGGTCAGCCCATCCATGTTGGGATTACCACTTACTGAAGGACTCTTCCTCGTGCAGATAAATCAACATTGGATACTGGAAGGCTTTCCCTTGAGCATTAGCAACAGCCAGATATGGAAGGCTTGTCCGGCTACGCGAACTCGATCGGCAGGCACACCTGTTCGTGTTTGACAAACAATCATGGTAGTTATCTTTCCTTGTTCTCTTTTTCGCTATCTGACAGCCTAGGTTAACAGTGACTGCGATAGCTCCGTCGTCGATGAACACGACACCGTCACCCATTGGCGTCGACAGCTAACGGCACTCAGCTGACTCATCCTTCAACGAATGGGCACCAATTCCGCCTGATACCTTTCGAGTCAAGCTTCGCGTTGCAGACCTCTGAAATCCTCGGAGATTCGATCCGCCTCGGTGTCGGGATCCTCCATCAAGGGTGACAGCTTTCCCTCTTGTGGAAAACTCAGCCCAAATTGCTGTTGTGTCTTGACTTCAGTCAGCAACGTCTCTTTAGAAAACAAGGATAACGTGCCAAAGAGAGGCGAACGGTAGAAGCGGAGATGACGGATTGGGCTGATGGTTATTCGGAGGCGGCAGACAGTCGAACGACGAGGCTCGCAAACTTATCAAGGGAGATCTTCCCTTGCCTGCAGGGTCTTGATGAGGATATCGATAACGTTCCAACGAGTACGTTACTTCCATCGTTCCCCGTTCTTTATCTAACAATGACGCTTAGGATCTTGAGCTTGCGCGGTGAAGTACTAATTGGACGTCGAAGCATGCTTACATAAGCAATCTGTATGTGCGAACAGAGCATTGATATTGAGAGCTTCGGCAGTGCCCATGATGCATTTAGCGCATATTACCAGCGTCTCCTCAAGTTTTTACCCACGCGTCACCTTGCTGCTTCTACTTGCCGCTTTTTCTGACCGGCGTTTGATCTGTGAATGTGGCGAATGTTGACCCTCTGAGCGTATGTCCGGCTTCAGTCATTCTGCTGCAATGCGACCGAGCATTAGAGATTGGTATTGCCCCTTTTCACCTGATAATTTACGTATAGTTTGCTTACCTATGATTTCCATTGTTCTCTCTCTTCAACATAGCCGTTATGATAGGCCGGGTTCAATCGAAGTCCTGATGGTGAACGCTCTTGAAACTTTGGTGACGATCTAGACCTTGGTTCATTGACTCTCGTCTCCACGTCTGCGGTGGCCTCGCCTGTTTCCAAAGAAGGCTACCTGGTCGCTCTCATGGTTCGTACCCTCAGACATGATCAACAAAGCCGGCGGAACCAATGTCCTGTTCTCGTCGCTTCGTATACCGCCACCGACATCAACACCGCCTTCACCCAAATCCACGCAGATCTCCCAAGCTCGCTCATCTGCTTCGAGCGCCTTTTCTTACCATGTGTGTAGACCGTGTTGTTATTCTCGCACAAATAGGAACACGCAACAAGAGACTGCATCTGCGACAAGATAATGTCGAAGTTCGCCTTGCTGGCTGCTTATTTGACTCGAGGACTTTCAGCCGCCAGCACTCTTTCTTTCAGGAGTGATGTATCATTGAAGTAGGACCCGACGTGTCCATTTTCTCACTAAATTTCGGTTCGTCCGACTTGGAGGCCGTATTTGACTGGCTCTCCTCCTTTGTTCGCTATCTCGATACTCACACAATCCTAAACGGATACTCATCTATGCATCCTGGGGTATTTGTAGAGCCATTTAGACCAGGTGTTTCTGAACGACGAGAAACTTGGTGGACCCTATTTCATTGACGATCATAGAGCATAGAGCATCGTCTTTGCTCGGGATTTAATAGTTACAGTGCTACTACGGTCTCGGTAACCAACGAAAACGAAACCAAATGATGGGAAGGGGTGGTGTGTAGCCAGTAAATCGGGAATACTATGATATTGGTAGAGTTTAGAGTTTAGGTAACCGGACAAGGTCCCAAAAAGGAACGCCGGGGTTCTGTGCCGCCACCAAAGTGTCAAAGACTACAACGCTCCATGCCGCTGTGATACTCTCAGCTGCCAACTGAGAACGTCTCACGGATTGATAGTGAGAAACGTGGGCGAGAATCATATCAACACAGAACTAATTTAATCCCCGATTGCGAAAAGCTCTCGAGATTCCCATCAACACTAACCACCGACAATTTCTCAAACTTCCCGTCTGGTCTTTGCTGCCCGACTACCCACATTTTTGAAGTTACGATTATCCACCGTGCCGTCCCGTCAGCTTCATCTCCATCATACTTCCATCTCTTACAGCCTAAGAGTGTGTATGAGCCATCGGGAATTGAATATTGGTGGTCGGCCAGAATGTTGAATGTGAGGGGTTCCTCGGTATCATCTTTGAAAACCAACTCTCCTTGTCGAGGCGTCTCTTTGTCTGAAGTGTCGGCTAATCCCCGCACTTTGGCCGAGTTGATACATAATCCCTGATACCAGTCAACATCTGTCTCATCAGTTCGACCAACACCAGTTTCGCCATCAACTGGAACACCGCCTAACGATAGGAATGCCGTGTTCATTACCTGCTCCCATGATGCTCGCCAACATTTGCTTCCGTTCCCAGGCTCAGGGAAGCAGAAGAGCAATTCCGACCGAGACACACCCACCATGGCATTCACAAGCGCTACCCATGCACTCTCTTCTGACTGCTCCGCATCGTATGCTGGGATATACATCGTGTAGAGAAGGTACGCCAAGCCTGTGACTCTGTCCATAGGATTTGTTGACACCCGTGTCTGCATCTGCGACAGGGCATTTTCTGCCCGGTACAGACCGTCCAATGATTCCAGTCGTTTGCGGAATATCCTTGATATGCGTTTGTTGCCGATTTCACCACCAAATTTGATGCGCTGGCCAGTAGCACCAGCCTCCTGCAAAGTCCACGCACGCCTGAACCAACTCCGGTCACTGTCAAAGTCCGGTGGCCAACTCAGTGACCGACCCAGTCCATTGAAGTAGCACACCACATCTCCATCAGGGTCCTCATACACATGTCCAATTGTGGGTACGTCAAGCTTCCACTCCTCCTTGCGGAGATGCTCCCCCCGCCCACCCGGCTGTCTCAAACACAGAACATCCAACCATGCATACACTGCTCCGAGGTTCAACATCTCGATGCGGATCAGATCAAGGTTGGCGTCCTTTGGGACGGGAACAGGCCACTCATATCCATTGATGGGTGTCATCACATCTTCGCGCTCCTTGTCGTCCATCCACGCATGTGATATCCCCCATATATCTGGTTTCCCGTCCCCGTCTTCCCTAGCCACCCAGTACGGCACCACCCGATTTGCTTTCAGGTCCCACACGCGCCGAGGGGGTACGTCGCTCTTGGTAATCCTGCCATCACCGAGCGCATCTTGTCGCATGTTCCGGTCTTCCTCCTCGTCCTTGCGTAATCCGCTCAATTCGATGGCATCGATCTGATAGTGAACTCCATGGAAATGAGCAAAGACCGTGCCAAAGTCGCAATTTTGCCTTTCGTAGAAATTGAGAATTGAGTTTAATACAGGGTGAACTTCGTCCTCAGTGTAGCATGACGTGCCAAGGACCGTGTTGAGCTTCTCCAAGAATCCAATGACACCGAGGTCGGCACAGGGAGCGTTGGCCAGAGCAGATGGTATGGCCAATTTACCAGTGTAGGATCGTTGCTTCAATACTGGAATGTCCGATTCTGCTTGCCCGGTCTCGGCGAGGGAAGAGAGTGTGATTTCAGGAGGGTCCCCATACTGGAGCACGCAACGCATTATCAATGACATCTCTGGAATACTTAAGTAGTACGTGCTTACCTCCGATTCCATGCTATCTTCGGAAGTACTGTCATCTTCTTGGATGGAATCCTCCGACGATGCCGTCAAATGCTCCTCTGATTCTCCGTCTAGTTACAGGAAAGTAAGAATGTGAAGCAACAGATGCGAAAAATCATACATACCAGTGTCCATAGTCGATGTAGGGATGGGATGAAGCCGCGCGCGCACCAAGAGGTCTTGGTCGTCCTGTGTGCGGGAGGGAGAGAGGAAGGAAATGCAAACCAGTGTTCAGATGTTTGATACGTCTCACGCTCAGCCGTGCTGTTAAAGATACACGCCCAAAGTTAACGTACACATATGAACAGCAATTTGATCACGAAATCTATTCAATCCATGATGCTAGCTTGAAACAGATGCTCTCAGCTCATGGTTCAAGCACTTGCCCTTTGCTGATAGTGGAACCGTCTCGCTGGGTACAAGAGAGTGTGTGGATATGAGAGTGCAATCGTAAGCTATGAACTACGACGAAACGTCCAAAACCTGCCCTAGAGCACACGTGGTCGCAGAGGGACCCAACGCTCCCAATAGTAAAATCGCATACGTTCTCGTCGATTCCCTCATCCAGCCGTAAAAACGGCATCGGTAAACTAGGCACTGCCCTCTTAGAAGTATCTGAAAATACCACAATCAGCATCAGTTCGCTCAAGAAGGACAAGAGTGCAGTATTTCCTCAAGCCTTCTCCTGCTGTTGCTGATCCCTATCAGTCAGGGTAGCCAAGCAATACGAACTGGGCTTAGAACTGTTCCGCTCTCTCGGAAGGACTGATTGACGCCGAATAGGATTTTTACTCGATTCTGGTCTTCGGTATCGATAAAAGATGGGGATAGTGAAGCGGTATCGGAAGCTTTGTGTCCACGGGCTTGATACTAGCTCGAATTCTGTTCTCCCAGATTTTGAAGGTGGACACTGTGGAGACTGGGAATCGACGTCGAGCGATGACGAATGCATCCTTAGAAGATGTGGATACTATGCCCATCCCTCCCCAGTGAGCGCTGGACAAAACGCTAGAAAACAAAACGGCGAGAGGTTTCCCTCAAACCTTGTTTTTCGGAATGTAACCTCACATTTTTGGCTAGTTCAGTGAATATTAACCACGCTGTTGAGGTTGTAAAGTCAGTCTTTTCTTAGGAGGAACACCAGGGCCATGAAAGGCGTAAAAGCAGGAAGCACCTTTCGGCGGATGAACGGAAATAAAGGACCGTCTAAGCCACAGATGATCACAGGAGCTGGTGGTAAGTGGATACAAACCAAAGGATCAATGATCGTGTTGTGAATAGCAAAAGATAGAAGCATCATGAATTATTCTCGCTATGTGAAAATAGTGAATCATTTAATCACAACTCGAGGTTGAAAAGAGACTCTCCTGAAATCTAGAAAAATATACATTAGTCAGATCATCGTGCGTGAATGGACCGACGACTGACCACAGATTGTCTTTTGACCCGGCACGGCTCACTCCCCCGAACATCTCTTCATCAGAAGCAGCCTCCCATTCTCACGTCTTGGGATGTACGTGGTTAAGGAACAAGTCCGCTTATTTTCGCAAGCGAGCAGTCTACTAACAACGTTGGTCGTTTGATACCAGGGAACACGAGGAGGCTTATGTTGTCCCTAGTACCCAATATTGATGATGGCAGTAAAAAGGAAGCAGCAGTAGAAGCACTCCTGGTAGGCAGCTATTTCGGGCCAGGCGAAAACAGGCAAATAACTGATACACCTGCCGGGCATACCCCCTTTGAAAACACATGTAAATTAACATTTTCTGGCAATACAACGGTATTACACTGTACCAATCAGTAAGACATAGCAAGGAAGTAACACATTGTAAAATAAAAAGATCCACCTGGTAACTTCGAAACGGGCTGTTCTAATGCTTGAATAGAAGGTCGGGTATTCTACCTGGTAGACCGAGGTCCAGGTTGTGACTCGTATAGTGTAATCACCCGGCATTCCGGCGGAAGTGATCCGATCACCTGGTGGTGATCTAGTATGATCGATCGACCTGGTAGCCGTGGATAAGACAATACCTGCCAGGTAGAGCGTTTATCCTCACCAGGCTGGGTCAGCAAGCATATTAGTCAGTAGTAAAAGGGATTGGTAATAGGGTATCAGTAGGATAGTATAAATACAGGTCATGTATCTAGTGGGGAATCAGGTTTTCTGACCCCCCGGAATGCTACCAGGCGAATAGTACGGGTTTTATTGGTTAAGAGCTTTGAGTTGTAGACTCACCTGGAATAGAAAGATTGTGACCTGGTCACTTCATGTGTGCAAGAACCGACAAGCAAGCAAACAGTATTAAGCTAGAAACAGAAAGTCAGACCTGAGAAACAGTTCAGAACCAGTCAGTGTGTTTTAAGTCGCAACCAGGTGCAACGTATCAGTATTGAAACTGCACCAGGCAGCCAGCACGAGTTCAGAACCTGCACCAGGCAGTTATTCTGTATCAGTTTGAGTTTGTGTTCAGTAACACGTCAAACTTAGAGTGGACATCACAATATATTCTTTATACAAAACATATTCATTGCACCCGGAACTAGTAAACTACAGTACAAAGTATCATAACCTGGTATAACATACCTCCCTTCGAACCTCAATTACTGAGTGTTAGTGTAGTGTTTAGTGTGTAGCACTTTGCATCTATATAGGCACTCAGCACCTTTCATAACCTATGAAAATTAGACACATACTTTGGACCACAGTATGGTGTCAGTTTAGAGACAAAAATAAGAACACCACATATTTTTGGCTCAGCGCACACTCATTCGCAGTAATTGTCAGTAATCTGCGGTAATTCACAGGAATCTGCAGGAATACGCAGGAATACGCAGGAATACCTGGTAATACTGCCCTCATTCCAGCAATCTAGAGCTGAAATTCTCCCTCCATCGTTACCGCTGATTACCGTTCATTACTGCTCATTACTGCTAATTACTGATGAATCCTGGGATGATAAAAAGCCCTAAATGGGGGGTGATCCACGTGCTCTCCGGGGTCCCAGCCCTCCAATCCATCTGTTAAAGTCACCAACTACTCACTAATGACTCTCGCTCAATCATCTACCGATCTCTTACCTACCAAATGACACTTCTTTTTACACATAGATAGCAGGCAAGTACCGTTAGGGAGTTTAAGGTGTTGAAATCATGCCTACGCTATGCTACACATTTTAACAACCACTCCAGTGACCACTCACCATCCCCTTCGCATTCGGTGGCTAGGAACTATTAGATAATGTGAAGCTGGAGTCCAGTCAATGCCGGGGATGCCACATGAGGACCCCAAAAACAAGGTACCACAGTTGATTTGGTAGGAGATGGTGATTGGGGTGTTGGCGGTAATCTGCGGTAATGGGCAGTAATGGGCAGTAATGGGCGGTAGGGTGGAGAAGGGAATTCAGACGAAAAAAGGCCGGTTATTACCTCTGATTACTGGTGATTACCCTGGATTACCACGAATTCCCATGAATTCCCATGAATTCCTGTGCATTCCTGCTGATTACCGAGGATTACCAGGTAATGAGTGGTTTTTGCCTCTGTTTGGGGTGATTCTCATATTTTAGGTGTTTTTGTCTCTATACCTGCACCATACCACAGCAAAGAGTCAGGATTTCCGTTAATGGTAAACCCGACAGATTTTGCTGTGATTGAAAGAGGATGTCAGATTTTCATCTCTATTCCAAAAAATTCCTTGTATTTTGACAGACACAAGTTAGTCACCTGCCCAGTGATATGCTGTTTACATGTTCACACCTAGATTTTGCAATTTTATACAAATACTATTGCATATCTACCTTACATTAGTGATACTTAGAGGACTATAGCTGAGGCTTCGAGCTGATAGTTAGACTAGTATGCAGCTAGTAGAGCCAGGACTTAGATGCAATACCACTAGTGGGTCAAATCTACCAGCTGGCCATACTAGTGACTTGAATGCTAGCAAGGCTAAATAACTATGGCACTAGCCAACAAGTAATGCGACTAGTGCACCCAACAAGAGGCAGAGGACACAAATCTCATGAAGTTCAGTCACTAGTGGACCGATCTGGGCACAAACACCTAAGTCAGGTTAACTAGTCACGCAGCAATCTCGAAGCAGGACTTAGAAATGAATTAGCAATGGATTAACCTTGTGGTAGATCCCACTAGCACAATATAGATCTATTATGATTGGCACTAGTATAGCTGGGCTGCGCCTTCGATCATGATTGGCAGCTGCTACAGGCACATTCACCGGTGACACACTTTGCAAGTGTTCATGCATGTAATTTTGCAATTCCTACTAAGGAATACATGCTACAGTGTCTAGATACTAAGGAACTAAGAAACTCAACAGAGTGCATGGATTATAATCCTGTTAATAGAATTAACAGAGTAAAGCTGGGTGGAGCACATGACTTAACCTGAGGACGGTACTAGAAAGGCTGTACTAGGTATAAAGTCTCAGTACTTGACACTGAGTGCTCTGACAAGGCATGACACATGCATGCGGTGAATAGAGCAGGACACGCTTGTGAGATAATTAATGACTTTGCACAACATTGATCTATGATGTGCATGGCACAGATGACCTGGCACTTAGAGCTCTAGACTGTATGATGTCAGAATTTGAAGTAAACCTGAAGTCACTGACTTCGGCCGAAGCATGTGAGATCTAGACAAGAGACTAGTTGCCTTCCCGACCATAGAATTTCCTGGAAGAACATTATGAAGAGAAATGAGAGTCGTGCGCTAGGCTGCAACTCCGAGGAGATAGTGGTCGACGTCAATACACGTGGAATAGCACTGCTAACCGATGTCACAACACTCGGAAACAGGATCTGGCCCCAGGCTGGACTCCTGAGTCAGTGCCAAGCTATGGTATGATAATTGCGACATGCATGGGACGCAGACAAGTGAGCCCCACAACCAAAATAATACTATATAAGGTTGTACTAATTTGTAGAACATAGAATAGATAAATAGTACAGGGTAATTGTAGTGTAGAAAGTTTTGGACCCCCGTTGTAGTTGCGCGCAAGCCTCCAGCTTGACGCCATAGCATCAGGATTAGTTTGTAACTTTGAGCGAGAGAATATACCTAGAATTGATATCATATTGAGTGAATTGAGTCGCGTGCAAGGCATAGAAAGCTAGCACAGTGCTTGTGTGACTGTTAATTGGTTGGGTGACTTAAGCTCTAACCTGAGAAGAAGAGTTCAGTGTCATTGCAGACATGCTCTTGTGCTTTGAGGGTTTCTTATGACACGAGGCACTACAGGTGGCAGAGGTTCAAACCCTTTGGCTTGTTGGACAGGGTTTATAAGGTTTTTTTGTGTCTCTGGATCACATAGGTTAGAACCCTGTGGATCTATGATTGGTTTGGAAGCTCGAGCGCATAGGTTTGAATCCTGTGGCTTCAGTGGACAGTTTTGTGAAGTGTTTCTGCTTAGAGCATGAAGCTTTGAGTCGTGTGTAGTGTGTTTCGAGTCATTTGAGGTCACCCCACATGTTGCTCTAGACTTTTTGAGGGTTTTGTGTACATCTCTCAACATTGCGTGTATTGTATTGCACCTTGCCTTGAGGCCCAGCAATGAACGTCGCTCCTCTTGTTATTAAAAGCCTTCAGACTTTGAGAAATCTAGATAGTCATCGTGCGCTATTGCTATACACGTGTATCATATATTCTGAGAGTTTGGTTGTCCTAATTCATTCTGCTTCTATCACATCAGAATCCCCCATGAACTTGAGGGTTTGTGTGTGTAGTGTTGGGTGTGAGTGTGATCAGTGTCTTCGATGCTGTTGCATTTCTAGCTTGCACGCACAGAGTCTCTTCACAGGCCTAGTCATTTATCCTTGACACTAGCAGAGCACTGCTGTGCCAAGGATATGGAATACCACTGCCAGCAGAGCTCCTAGGCTCACTAGTCAGCAAGTGACCCTTTCTAGACCAACTATTGCATAATTATTCACCATTACTCGTGACTAGCCAAGAAATCCTTATCAATAATACCCCTCTAGTCAGTTATTTATATCTCGATTGTACCTTGATTGTTAAGTATATAAGTAGTAGAATAGGTGCATGCGTGAGGCAGGCAAGCCATCCCTGCAATTGTGATCTACTAGTCAGTATCTAGTGCCCCAATTACAGGCTTTTGTGCTTAACCTCGATGAAGCAGCTACTAGTCGCTAAGTTACCCATAGCATTGAGTGAATTGAAGTGTCTTAGAGCAACCTTTAGTGTCCTGCAAAGGCCAAGAGTGTTTCGAAGTTAGTTCAAGCAAGTTCTCGAAGTTTAAAGTATTATTCTTAGGCCAAGAGTGCCACTAGTCAGCCCAGAGTGCCACTAGTCAAGTGTTTATCACTTGTAGGAAGCAGTATAGGGCCAAGAGAGCCACTAATTTGAAGCAGTCCCAGTCAGAGCGAGTGCAGTAGCTCAAACCAAGTCACTATTCACCCAATTGTGTCTTACCAACCCTGCTAGTGTGAGTAGTATGCTTGTATAGCTCACTAGTAGCGAATAAAAAGTCTTTAAACAACTTTACTTGATTATTGAACTCTGCAGAGTGCTTCTATTGTACTCGAAACACCTGAATTCAATACATTGGTGATAAGTGTAGAGTTTGTGATAGGTTTAGTGTTTGTTGGTGTTCATTGCTAGCCACTAGTCCGTTTGCCACTCACTGTTACCGAGCACATCACCGGAGTGAAGGATGCTGTTCTCTACTAGCAGCAATTTGCTGTACTAAGCTGTGTGTGATAAAAATATGGTGGCCAATCAAACAAGAATTGTATTGACACACATGGAGCTTTACTTGCACAGCTGATGTTACCTGCAAAGCTGAGATGAGCTCTGCTCAGGTGGTAAAGGAATTCAACACAATGTACCACTCAGTTACCAAGGTAACATAACCGACATGTTCAATAATCCTCCCCTTACAGAAGCATTCAGTCATCTACACACACCGACGAAGCGATAAGGAGTTGGAGAATCAACAGTTGCCATATGGCACTCAGATGAGTCAAAAACTACGGAGACCAATGAGTTTGACAGGTTTAGCAGGGAAATGAATACTATGCACAACTCCTTTGCCAACATTACCATAGAGTGACTCTTCTCTATTGCGGGTATCATGTTGCATAATGCAGAACCCATGGCTAACCTGTAACATTGACATCAAGGTTGCACCAAGGCCTGATCTATTGAAGCTCTGCACATGTCCTCGTAAAGGTACTGACCTGCGACCATCTCTTTTGGCGTCTCTGTCAAGATTATGTGCTCTGGAGGGACAGGATCACTTACAGAGGCGGCGTTCCTCGGCAGGGACTGCTTGACAAAATATTGGCTTTTTCTCTCATAACTAAGTATATTTCTTGCTTCAGGTATCAGATTGCAGGGTATGTGTATCTAATATCGAGGGCTTATCCAGTGTTTAAAAAACAGTCGCCTCCCTTCAGCCAACCCAAACCCACACACAGCTCCTAGCCTCATACTGCATCAATCAACAAAAGCATAATCTCGTTGCCATCTGGCCCCATAACAAACAGGACTATGCATGAAGGAGGTACGGAAAATATGGCATTGGTATAACCATTGTTTGACCAATTTTCATACCCACAGATGCACTATCCGGTCAAGATAGGGATTTGTAACACGATACTGGGCTCCCAGATGCTATCCTTGCTTGCATCAAAGGTGTGTGACTCTATTTTTGAGCGGTATGAATATCTAATGAGGGAAAATGAATATAGTTCTTGTCCAGCTACTCTCTGATAAGGCATAGCATGGATGCCGGATCCCTGCCAGTACCTGAACGGATATCTGTGGAATTACCTGCAGGTGTGGCTGTGTGCAGATATACACACTGTAGCATCTGTATCTGCACGGATGCAGATTGAGCTCTCAGAGAACACCTAGCAATCTATGGATATCCACATCCGAAAGCCCTTAACTTAGGCGGGGAAAGTAGAAGACAAATAGAAAGTATGTACACAAACACAGGACCTGCTCTATGAAGTAACATGTACTATCAAGTCTAAGTATCAACCTCCATCCCTGACTCAGCATCTGAGCTTACTCCATCACCTGAAGTTTCACCCTCAATAACTGGCAGTAATGTAACCGGAACTGACTCATCCACTTGCCAGCATTTGCCTCGGGACTTGAAGTCTGCAATAATTTCATCTTCTGGGACCAGACCTACTGCAGCCCAAGAACCAAGGACAGTCGAGGCACGAACAGATTTGTCAGAGAGAGAATGCCGGAATCTTGATACGTTCTGTCTACGATGTGGGTTTAGCCAGAGATGGTCTCTTTGAGTACACCTGGATCTGGGTTTTCCATTCCTCAATGATGTGGACAACAGTGGGAACCTATCTGGATGGTGCCAGATGGATCATGTCATGCCATTTATTTTATTGGTCTATTTTTGAACTTGTTACTGCTCACATCTTTCTTAATTTTGACATTATAAACCTTTGCTTATGACCCTTTTCTGGACAGGGCTACTAATATCTTACACGATGTTGACACTACGAACATGGAACTTCAACCTATTAGCTTCCACAATTTCCTCCATCATGTCCACTGTAAATTCTTCCCTCTGTTGATGTCCTTGGTGAGTTCCTCTATCTTGTGGCACAGTGCGATACTTACGAGCTAGCATAGGATCATCAAGACTGTAATTTTGAACAACAAGGTGAGCTAACCTTTGATTGGCAGCAGATTGAACACTGACCTAGCACACAGGAAGCATGTACACATCGACGTGTCACCTGCATCTTCTCTACCATACCACAGCTAGGGAGAGACTGATATCCGATGAATACGACCTCCCCACCATTAGGCACGATTGACATCTTCTGTGGAGTCATTGCTGGAATGGGGAGAAAAGTAGCAGCTTCGAGATGCACAGGTGAGTTCACCTGTCTTGCAATGTAGTGTGGTACTGATGAGTTGGCAAGGATTATCAAAATGACAATGATTTTGAACAATATGGTGAGCTAACCTTTGATTGACAGCAGATTGAGCACTGACACAGCACACAGCAAGCACATATGCATCGACATGGCCTACACTATCTCTACCATGGCTAAGGATTGACTCACCAAAGGTCAGTATCATTTCAGTCTGTCTACGGCAGTCCTTAATCACCGAACTTGGAACAATATAGATCATAGTTCAGGCTACTACATTGCCCTTTGGCTAGAATTTTTCTGATGAAATACCCTCTAGGAAACTGCATCAAGGGGGCCAAAGTGAACGACACAAGGTGTTTGATGTCATGGGTCTTGTTGCACCGTAATTCGGCTGTCAGTAAATTGTATGAAGCATATCAGTGTACTTATTAGATACAGGGAAATAGATATGTTTGGTCTTCTAAGTCATAGTCCCTGCAGGTACTGACAGGTTTCTGGATCGGCAGATGGCCGTAGCATGCAGATAATGTGTATCCACAGGTAGTGTCGCTACCTGCAGTGTGGATGCTGCAGATCTGGATGCTTGCACACAGCCACACCGGCAGATCTGGATTGAATACTCAGGATGTTGAATACCTGCAGTTGGGATCCGGATGGATCTACGGATCCATCCATGCTATGCCTTAGGCCAGACAAGCTGCTTCAGAAGCTGACAAAGCCCCACCAAAAAAACTGCCCAAGAACTGGGATTTTCCAAAAATCCACTCACTGAAACATCTTTTCAATGACATTGAAGCCAAAGGAGTAACCCTTAACTATAATACCAAGCTGAGCGAAAGCATGCACGGTGACATGCTTGGAAAGTGTTCACACGTGTAATTTCGTGATTTGTAGAAATGAGTACAGGCAACAATGCCCAGATACTAAGGCAATGAGAAAAGCAACAGAGCACAGTGTTTATAATGCCAGTAATGATATTACCAGGGTAAAGCTGGGTGGAGCACATGGCTTAACCTGAGGATGGTACTAGAAAGGCTGTACTAGGTATAAAGTCCCAGTGCTTGACACTGAGTGCTCTGACAAGGCAAAGCATACGCGCACTAAGAATAGAGCAGGACATGCATGTGGGATAATTAAGACTTTGCGTAACAGTGATCTATGATGTGCAAGGCCCAGCAGGCCCAGAGCTTAGCATTCCAGACCTTATGATGTCAGAACTCAAGTAAATCCAAAGTTTCTGACTTCTGCCAAAGCGCGCGAGGCCTAGACAAGGAGCATGTTCCCTCACTACAATAGAATTCCCTATGAGAATACTAGGAAGCAAAATGAGAGTCACGGGGTAGGCTATAACTCCGAGGATATGGCAACCAATGTCAATACACATGTAATAGTGTTGGTAACTGACGTCGTGACAATCATAGACAGGATCTGGCCCCGAGCTGGACTCCTGAGTCAGCGCCAAGCTATGGCGTGATAATTGTGACATGCACGGTGACGCGCTCTATGAGCGTTCACACGTGTAATTTTGTGATTTGTACAAATGAGTACAGGCAACAAGGCCCAGATACTAAGGCAATAAGAAAAACAACAGAGCGCAGTGTTTATAATGCCAGTAATGAAATTACCAGAGTAAAGCTGGGTGGAGCGCATGGCTTAACCTGAGGATAGTACTAGAAAGGCTGTACTAGGTATGAAGTCCCAACGTTTGACACTAAGTGCTCTGACAGGGCACAGCACGCGCATGCTAAGAATAGCACAGAACACGCTTATGAGATAATTACAACTTCGCGCAACATTGATCTATGACGTGCAAGGCACGGCAGACCCAGAACCTAGAGCTCTAGGCTGTATGATGTCAGAACTCGAGTAAATCCGAGGTTTCTGACTTCGGCCGAAGCGCGCGAGGTCTAGACAAGAGACTCGTGGCCTTCACTACTACCAGAATTCCCTAAGAGAATATATTAAAGCGAAATAAGAGTCGCGTGTAGGCTGCAACTCCGAGGAGATAGCAACTGATGTCAGTACACGTGGATTAGCACTGTTAACAAATGTCGCAACGCTCAGAGACAGGATCTGGCCCCGGGCCAGATTCCTGAGTCAGCGCCAAGCTATGGTGTGATAATTGCAATATGCGCAGGATGCGAGGAAGGAACTCCGCAACCTAAATAATACCATATTTGGTGATACTAATTTGTAGGACGTAGAATAGATAAATAGCGCAGTGTAATTGTAGTGTACAAGTTTTGGACCCCCATTATAGTCGCGCGCAAGCCTCCAGCTTGATGCCGTAGCTTCTGGACTAGTTTGTAACTTCGAGCGAGAGAATAAACCTAGAATTGATATCATACTGAGTGAATTGAGTCACGCACAAGGCATAGAAAGCTAACACGGTGCTTGTGTGACTGTTAATTGGTTGGGTGACTTGCACTCTAACCTGAAAAGAAGAGTATAGTGTTGTTGAGGACACGCTCTTGTGCTTTGAGGGTTTCTTGTGACGCAAGGCACTACAGGTGGCAGAGGTTCAAACCCTTTGGCTTGTCGGACGGTGTTATAAGGTTTTTGTGTCTCTGGATTGCATAGGTTAGAACCCTGTGGATCTACGATCGGTTGGGAAGCTCAAGCGCTGATATGCTTGGTATCAGGCTACCCGTAGATTTTGCGATTTTCTATCAATTAGCGCAGTCTACAAGCAGTACAGAGAGCTATAGTGAATAACTGATGCTTGGCGCCAAGATAGCTAATTAAGATCGCATACTGATTGAAGCAATACAATCTTGGTCTGATGATCGATCGCGATCGGTGGTTACATCCTCAAAATACTGCGCAAGCCGTAGTATTGAATAGGACCCCACGCGACAAGGCATGAAGGAGAAGCAAGGGGTTCCTACGGACCAGTAGGGCACTCCTCAGCAATAGAATAACCACTAGTCATTCCGCCCAACTGAATAGAAACCTCGGAATGGCACAATACTTATAAATTAATTACTCATCGTTTGTATTGATACCCAGAGCTTGTACCATAATTACTTTTAGATACAAGCTCCTATACCTAGGCTAGAAATCATATAAATTAGCAGCAACTAGACGCATAACAGCAGGAAAGCATTCCCCTGCATTTGTGCTAGTAGCCTTATAGCTACCTAATCAATCACTGGTTTAATCACATATCCTCGACTGAAGTGAATTAAGTTTACCAAGTCAACCCCAAAAGGGCGGCTATAAGTAATCTAGAAGAGCTAAGTAGGAAGAAGAGTCGTCCCCACGTTTGCGCCTTGCTAGTTAATTGAACTGCTCCGCATACAAAGGCCTCGTGCTCTCTCACCGACTAAAGTGATCTAGACATGCTAAGTCGACCACAGACCAAAGACGTTGCATAGTTGAAGTGAAATAAGCCCTAGAACACTTTAAGTTTGAACAGTTAACGAGTCAGTGTACTCTAGAGTCTGTGTACTCTTTGCAAGTCTCGTACTTGAAGCCAGGACCTGTGTGTTCTTTGTAGAGTCTGTGTACTCTTTGTAGAACTTTGGTTCTTTGTTGCAAGTGCATGTGCTTGTGTTGTAATCGAGTCCGTGTACTCCAGAGCAATTACGCTCTTTGTAGACCTCTAGGTCTTTGATTGTTAGATTGTTAAAGCTTCTCTAGTTAAAGCCTTACCAGCTCTTCTAGACGATGTCGTTTTGAGTCTAAGCCACTCAAATTATACCTTACAAAACCCCCACACCCATATACCTCGCTATCGCGATTAGTGTATCTCATGTAAACACTTCTAGATTTGAATCGAAGTTGTTTTAAAGCAAAAACCCAATTGATTATCGAAATCTACGTACACCATGAGTGCTTCTATCGTACTCACCCTCGAACTTAATATTGGTGATTGTGTGTGTGTGTGTGTGTGTGACTTAGTATCTAGATTGACGATCTAGACACTTGTTTCATTTGCGCACTGCCCGTTACCGAGCACATCAGCGTGTAGGTTTGAATCCTGTGGCTTTGGTGGATGGTTTTGTGAAGTGTTTCTGCTTAGAGCGCGAAGCTTTGAGTCATGTAGAGTGTGTTTAGGTTGTTGTGGTTACCTGTGTGTGACGCGCGCGACTTATTGAGGGTTTTGTGTGTGTGTCTTTCGACGTCATGTGTATTGTGATTACACCTTGCCTTGAGGCCCAGCGACAACTGTCGCTCCTCTTGTTATTAAAAGCCTTTGGACTTAGAGAAATCGAGATACGTGGTGGGCGCTATTGCTATCCATGTGTATCCTATATTCTGAGAGTTTGCTTGCCTTGTCTCTATCTGCTTCTATCGCATCAGAATCCCCCATGAACTTGAGGGTTTGTGTGTGTTGTGTTGGGTGTGGGTGTGATCAGTGTCTTCAACACTGTTGCATTTCTAGCTTGCGCGCACAGAGTCTCTTCAACAGGACACAGGCGAAGGTGCCCCACAGCTTAAATAATACTATATTTGGTGGTACTAATTTGTAGAATGTAAAATCGATAAATAGCGCAGTGTAAATGTAGTGTACAGGTTTCGGACCCCCGCTGTAGATGTGTGCAAGCCTCCAGCTTAGCACTCTAGCTTTGGGATCAGTTTGTAGCTTCGAGCAAGAGAATAGACCCTTTATTGATAACATCAGAGTGACTTGAGTAGCGCGCGAGTTGTAGAAAGCTAACATGGGACTTGTGTACTGTTTGAGTGATTGGTTGACTGCGCTCTAACCTGAGAATAAGAGATTTGTGTCATTGCGGACATGCTCTTGAGTTTTGAGGTTTTCTTGTGACGCGCAGTGCTACAGGCAGCACAGGTTCAAACCCTGTGGTCTGATTAGCATGCGCTTAGTTGGGTATACCATCCTGCAAGTGGCAGAGGTTCAAACCCTTTGGCTTGTTGGATGGGGTTTATTTGGTTATTGTGTCTCTGGATCGCATAGGTTTGAACCCTGTGGGTCTACGATTGGTTTGGAAGCTTGAGCACGTAGGTTCAAATCCTGTGGCTTGAGTGGACATTTTGTGAAGGGTTTCTGCTTAGAGCAAAGCTTTGAGTCATGTGTAGTGTGATTCAAGTCGTTTGAGGTCACCCCATGTGTCGCTCGAGACTTATTGAGGGTTTTGTGTACGTCTCTCGATGTTGCGTGTATTGTAGTGCACCTTGCCTTGAGGCCCAGCAACGAACATCGCTCCTCTTGTTATTAAAAGCCTTCAGACTTTGAGAGATCTAGATAGTTACTGTGCGCTATCACTATACGTGTGTATTGTATATTCTGAGAGTCCTGTTGTTCTAATTCATTCTGCTTCTATCGTATCAGAATCCCCCATGAACTTGAGGGTTTGTGTGTGTAGTGTTGGGTGTGGGTGTGATCAGTGTCTTCGACGCTGTTGCATTTCTAGCTTGCATGCACAGAGTCTCTTCAACCGATCATTTAAAGAGTCATATCAGTGATGCACAAACTTCAAGGATATTGCAAAACAGGTAAATGACTGACATATTTTATAACTCGTAAAACTAACTGGAGTCGCATCTGGTTTAGATTCTCAGAGTTGACCAATAGTATAGTACAACATCATTCATTCGGCAGCAGATCAATCTGCATGATTGACAACTTGAAGCCAGTCAAGCTCGTGTGGCAGAAGTAGAAGCAGAAGCAGAAGAGCATGATGCCTTACTTGCCAATGAAGAGGAGGCAGTGACGGTGCAACCAGATTATACTCTAGCTGCTTTGGTACATGGTCATCATGGAAAAGGTGGGGGAAAACTCTCAATCACTGAGGTGGAAGATAAAGCTGTAGAGAATCATCATTACCATGGCTTTTGAGCACACCTGTCAAAGCACATGACAGAGCATTTCAAGAAGTGCCCAGAGGAGCTTCCACTTGTCAACAGTGCTACTGCAGCGTTTGAAGGGTTTTCATCTGAAGATTTGGTTCAAGTCTTTCTTTTCTCTTGGTTATCTCTGCATCTCACATGAAGTATTACTTCAGATAGTCCAATATGGAATGCTCAAGTCCTATTACACCAGTTTCGCTGACTGGAGGCCCACTACTGATATTCTGCGGTGTTCTCCTAGTTTCAACCACTGCCCCTGTTACGATTTTGTCCTTGCCCAGACAAAAGCCGGACCTCTGTTTGCACAGCTAGTGATGATATTCGAGTGAAATGTGTGTGGGAAGATGTTTCCCCTCATGCTTGTTTGGCCATTTGATCAACCTGCAGGAGGACACAGCGAGCAAAAAGATGGAGATCTTGGACTGTATCACATCAAAACCAGACCAAACGGCCCCCCTTGCCTGATCTCTATCTATTCAGTCTTGTGAGGCACTCTGCTGATTGAAGACACAGCAGCACCAAAGGAATATCTTGTGGTTGACATGGTTGATTCGGATATGTTCCTGAGAATGCAGTCCCTCTCTTACATAGGCAAACCAGCCAGTTGATGAAATTAATTTTCCTTGTCATTGGATGTCCAGAAGTATTTCTCAGATTTCTGTTTGTAAGTCCTCTTTGAAACTCATCATATAAGGGCTTAGACTTGTCTTTCTAGCCTCTATATCAGTCAGACAAAAAGAGAATAGGCCTTATGCAAGTAGACTCCCGATAAATGCATTTTGAGGCCTTCATTAGTTCTCAGTGCCAGTCTTTTTGATCCACCAAGCCAAGGATGTTTCTGTACCTCACATATATATAGATATATCGTTATCTGCAATGTTTCCTCTTCAGTTGTATTAAGCCCCTTATAACAGCCTAAAAGTGCCTTGCAAGGCAAATAAAATGGGATTTAAATCTTATTGCAAGTCTTATCTTTGCCTTATCATCTCAGATAATGATTATATCTCGCTTATCATGCATTATCATATCATTTCTAATCTTATCACGGGGCTTATAAGCCAAGCTACCTTATAAGGCTACTACCAAATCTCCGCAAAGAGGTGCCAGAATGTCGGCCTGGCACACCAGGTAGGTAGGTAGGTTGGGCCGTCAGGCCTGAAAAAAAAAAGTTGACCACCTTTTTAGGGGCCTAAAATTGGACTTTTAGCACAATCTATTAATAATTTATGACCCAAAATATACTTATCAGTATAGAACTTACCTTGGGATATCACATCTAGCCGTGTAGACAGACAATCAATGAGGTTGCCGAATGTTGCTGAAATGACCCTGCTTGGTGACATGATGATGTCAGACCTCCCATTGAAGTGATTTTGCGATCTGGACATAACAGCATACATAAAACAGCCATTTCTGGTGAGGTATATGGAAAATTGCAGCGGAAGATGTGCAAAATAGGTGAGATGACATCATAGTGGTCACGTGGAGGTAGGTAGGTCCAGCACTGGTGCACGAAATTTTTTAATTGACCCCATGTCTTTATTTTTCATATTGGTACCCCCTTGAATCTCCGACACTTTTCCTACAATGTGTGTAGACCGTTTTGTTATTCCCACACAAATAGGAACATGCAACAAAAGACTGCATCTGCGACGAGATAATGTCGAAGTTCACATTGCTGGCTGCTTATTTGACTCAGGAACTTCCAGCCGCCAGCGCTCTTTCTTTCAGGAGCGATGTTTTATTGAAGTGCGACCTGACGTGTCCATTTTCTCACTGAATTTGGGCTCGTCCGACTTGAAGTCCGTATTTGACTGGCTCTCCTCCTTTGCTCGCAATCCCGATACTCATATAATCCTAAACAGACAATCATCTATGCATCCCGGAGTATTTGTACAGCTTCTTAAACCAGGTGTTTCTTAACGATGAGAAGCTTGGTGGAGGCTATGTTATTGACGTTCATAGAGCATCGTCTTTGCTCGGGATTTCATAGTTACAGCGCTGCTATAGTCTCAGTAGCCAACGAATACGAGATCAACCGATGGGAAGGGGTGGCGTGTAGCCAGAATTCGGGAACACTATGATATTGGTAGGACAGTGAGAAACGTACGTGAGAAAAAATCAACAAAGAACCATTTTAACCTCCAATTGCGAAAACAAGTTCTCGAGATTCCCTTCAACACTAACCACTGACAATTTCTCAAACTTCCCGTCCGGTCTTCGCTTCCCGACCACCCACATTTTTGAAGTTACGATTATCCACCGTGCCGTCCCGTCAGCTTCTTTTCCATCGTAATTCTCTCTCTTACAGCCTATGAGTGTGTATGAGCCATCGGGAATTGGGTATTGGTGGTCGGCCAGAATGTTGAATGTGAGGGGTTCCTCGGTATCATCTTTGAAAACCAACTCTCCTTGTCGAGGCGTCTCTTTGTCTGAAGTGTCGGCCAATCCCCGCACTTTGGCCGAGTTGATACATAATCCCTTATACCAATCAACATCTGTCTCATCAGTTCGACCAACATCAGCCTCGTCGTCAACTGGAACACCGCCTAACGATAGGAATGTCGTGTTCATTACCTGCTTCCATGATGCTCGCCAACATTTGCTTCCGTTCCCAGGCTCAGGGTAGCACAAGAGCAAGTTTTGCCGAGACTCATCCTCCATGGCATTCACGAGCGCTACCCATGCACTCTCTTCTGACTGCTCCGCATCGTATGTTGGGAGATACTCCGTGTAGAGAAGGTATGCCAAGCCTGCAACTCTGTCCGTAGGATTTGTGGACACTCGATTCTGCATCTGCAACAGGGCGTCTTCCATGGACCACAGAGTTTTTGATGATTTCAGTTGTTCGGAGAATGTCCCTGATATGCTCTCATCGCCGGTTTCACCACCAAATTTGATGCGCTGGCCAGTAGCACCAGCCTCCTGCAAAGTCCACGCACGCCTGAACCAACTCCGGTCACTGTCAAAGTCCGGTGGCCAACTCAGTGACCGACCCAGTCCATTGAAGTAGCACACCACATCTCCATCAGGGTCCTCATACACATGTCCAATTGTGGGTACGTCAAGCTTCCACTCCTCCTTGCGGAGATGCTCCCCCCGCCCACCTGGCTGTCTCAAACACAGAACATCCAACCATGCATACTCTGCTCCGAGGTTCAACATCTCGATGCGGATCAGATCAAGGTTGGCGTCCTTTGGGACGGGCGCAGGCCACTCGTATCCGTTGATGGGTGTCATCACATTTACGCGCTCCTTTTCGTCCATCCACGCATGTGATATCCCCCATATATTTGGTTCCCCGTCCTCGCCTTTCCTAGCCACCCAGTATGGCACCACTCGATTAGCTTCCAGGTCCCACACGCGCCGAGGTGGTACGAAGCTCTTGGTGATCCTGCCATCACCGAGCACATTTTGTCGCATCTTCCGGTCTTCCTCCTCGTCCTTGCGTACTCTGCTCAATTCGATGGCATCGATCTCATAGGCAACTCCATGCAAATGAGCAAAGACCGTGCCAAAGTCGCGATTTTGCCTTTCGTAGAAATTGAGAATTGAGTTTAATACAGGGTGAACTTCGTCCTCAGTGTATGACGTGCCAAGGACCGCGTTGAGCTCCTCCAAGAATCCAACGACACCGAGGTCGGCACAGGGAGTGTTGGCCAGAGCAGATGGTATGGCCAATTTACCAGTGTAAGATCGTTGCTTCAATACTGGAATGGCCGATTCTGCTTGCCCGGTCTCGGCGAGGGAAGAGAGTGTGATTTCGGGAGGGCCCTTATACTGGAGCACGCAATGCATTATTAAGTACATCTCTGGAATACTTAAGTAGTACATGCTTACCTCCGATTCCGTGCTATCTTCAGAAGTACTGTCATCTTCGTGAATGTAATCCTCCGACGATGCCTTCAAATGCTCGTCGGATGTTCCTTCTACACAGCAAAGTAAGAATGTGAAGCATCAGACGCAAAAAATATATACCAGTGTTCATAGTCGACGTAGGGATGGGACCAAGCTGTGCACGCACCAAGAGGTCTTGGTCGTCTTGTGCAGGAGTGATGGAGGGGAGGACAATGTCGACCAGTGTTCAGATGCTTGATATGTCTCACGCTCAGCGGTGCTCTTAAAGATACACGCCCAAAGTTAACGTACACATATCAACAGCAATTTGATCTCCGTGCTAGAGCACGAAATCTATTTGCATGATGCTAGCTTGAAACAGATGCTCTCAGCTCATGCACATGATTCAAGCACTTGCCCTTCGCTGATAGTGGAACCATCTCGCTGAGTCCAAGAGAGAGAGTGGATGTGATAGTGCGATCGTAAGTTATGAACAGCGGGAAACTACGGCGAAACCTCCGAAACCTGCTCTAGAGCACACGTGGCCGCAGAGGGGCCCAACGCTCCCAATAGCAAAACCGCATACGTTCTCGTCGATTCTTTCATCCAGTCGTAAAACCAACATGGGTAAGCAGGGCACCACCCTCATAGAAGTATCTGAAAACACGACAATCAGCGTCAGTTCGCTCAAGAAGGACAAGACAGCAGTATTTCCTCAAGCCTTCTCCTGCTGTTGCTGATCCATATCAGTCAGGGTAGCCAAGCAATACGAACATGAACTGGGCTTACAACTGCTCCGCTCTCTGCGGAAGGACTGATTGACGCCGAATAGGATTTGTATTCGATTCCGGTCCTCGACAACGATGCTGTACTGAAAGATGGGAATAGCGAGGCGGTGTCGGAAGCTCGATGACCATGCCGGTCGGGCTTGATAGCTCGAATTCCGTCCTCCACGACTGTGGAGGCGGACAGGGAGACTCGGAATTGACGTCGAGCGATGACGAATGCATCCTAGAAGATGCGGATACTGTACCCATCCCTCCCCAATGAGTGTTGGACAAGATGCTAGAAAGCAAAACGGCGAGAGGTTTCCCTCAAGCCTTGTTATTTGTAATGTAACCTCACGTCTTTGGCTCGTTCAGAGTGAATATTCACCAGAGTGCTGAGGTTTAAAGTTGGTCTCTTTATAGGAGGAGCACCATGAAAGGCGAAAAAGCTGGAAGTAGCCGGCAGTGGATGAACGGAAATAAAGGACCATTGCAGTCACAAATGATCGAAGGAGCGGGTGCTGAGTGAATACGGACCAAAGGGTGTTGCGAATAGCAAAAGATGGAAGCATCATGAATTATTATCGCTATGTGAAAAACAGCGAACCATTCAATCGTAACTCGAGGTTGAAAAGAGTCACTCCTGAAATCTAAAATCATATACATAAGTCAGATCATCGTGCGAGAATGGATCGATGACTGACTACAGATTGTCTTTTGACCCAGCACAGCTCACTTCCCCGAACACCTGTTCATCAGGAGCAACCTCCCCATTCTCACGTCTTGCGATGTATGGGGTTAAAGAACAGGCTCGCTCATTTTTGCAAGCGAGAACGCAGTCTACTAAAGACGTTAGTCGATTGATATCAGGGAACGTGAGGAACTCTTACGCTATCCCTTGACTCCACGTTCGTGAGTACCCAATATCGATGACGGCAACAAAAAGGAAGCAGCAGTAGAAGGACACCGTCGTTCTCTACCAGGGGCAATTTGTCGTACTACGCCATGTGCGATAAAAATATGGCGGCCAATCGGACAAGAATCGTAGTGACGGGCGTGGAGTATTTGCAGCCGACGTTGCCTGCGAAGCTGAGATGAGCTCTGCTCAGGTGGTAAAGGAATTCAACGCAACGCACCACCCAACTACCGAGATAACGTAACCGACACGTTCCGTAATTCTTCCCCTTACAGAAGCATTTAGTCATCTACGTGCACCGACGAAGCGATAGACGGCACGATAATGAACTGGAGAATCGACGGTCACAATACGTCGCTCTGACGGGCCGAAAACTATGGAGACCAATGAGTTTGACAAGTTTAGCAGGGGAATGCTACGCACATTTCGTTTGAAGGTCTCCCGCAGGTATTATGCCACGTACTGTAGAACAGACGACTAACCCGTTACATCGACATCGAGTTTGCGCTAATCAATTGAAGGTGAGTACAAGGAACAAAATGCAAGAGTAATGACGTACCTGGATCCCCCGTGACATGAACATACTATGCCGTATCCATCTGTGACTCCACGTGCGCTCTCGTAAAGGTATCGACCTGCGACCATCTCCTTTGGCGTCTCCATGTAAATAACTACTTCATGGTCTGTAAGTCAAGGTTCTGCGCTCTGAAGGGGCCGGGTCACTTACAGAGGCGGTGTTCTTCAGCAGGAAATAATCGACCGAATCTTGGCTTTTTCTTTCATCGCGCACGGAACAAGAGTTGGTGGAATCAAGGGGCCATACGCCGGAGTCGCGTTTCGATGGCTTCTTCAAGGGCAATGTGTCAGAGCTGCTGTATGTTGTGGACAGAATACGGGAAACAGACGCACCACAGTTTCTCCAACGATGCCTTCATATAATTACCACTCCGTAGGCTTGCTGTCCTCCTGGAAAACTGTGGCCGGCGTTCAAACATTCAAACATCCAAGGGCATTGACATCCTCCTACGTTGAGCACAAATGAATCGGCATAAGAACTGGACGAGTTAATCTCACCTTGATCGACTTGAAGTGACAGAATACGGGCGCATGGTGAGAGGTCGTGCATGATGGTGAAAGCAAGAGGATGAAAATGTCGGTAGCTATAGGAATCAACAAATGACAACAACCAAGTCCGGAGTCGGGCCGCGTGCCGGGCTGCAGGCACATCACCTTCACATTCAAGGCTTCCTCTGTCTTCTAGGGCCCCATCTCACTGACGGATTGATCTGATCTTATCCTTCATCTATAGACCAGACTGCTAGATCGAGAAATCCTGAGGAAATCTTGGAACTGCAAGAAAATATAAACTTGGAAGACGCGGTACGACTTGACTGCCCTAGAACTAAGCATAGTTCCCGCTTTAGATATCGGATTACCGGATATGCGTGCTTAAAATATAGCTTATTCAGTGTTTACGACACTGTCGCCTCAAGTAACGTTCCTTCGATCGACCCTAACCCACACGCAGGTCCTAGCCTCATAATACGCCAATCGATGAGAGCATAATCTCGTCGCTGTCCGGTCTCATGACAAACAGGACGTGTAGGACGGAGGTACGGAAAATATGGTATAAGTACATCAGGAAAAAGACCAAAAGATTGCAATTGGTCACGGCGGATTTTGCCGGTCCTAATGAGCCGTCATTATTTCGGGTGATTACAATTCCATCATAATATAGAAAATCACTTGGAATCTACTTCCGACGACCTTGTAACATTCATAATTCATTACATCTGATTCCACCCATCCTGACCTGCCTATAATTAAACTATGAGAGAGCTACAAGATATGATGAAGAACAATGTATCTTCCTCACGCCGCATAAAGCCGTTTACCAAGTAGTAAATCATGAAATGACAAGAAAATGATACTCTCACTTCGTGTCGAGCAGTTGCGCTGACAGAAGGGCAGATGACGTATGCACCGGAGTAAACAAGATTCAAACTCCGTTTGAAGATTGTTGATAAGTCCCAATATGGAAGTGGTTGGACTTGTCCTTTTACTTTCACATCGCGCTGAAGTCTCGCGACTCTTGGATTATACAAGTGGATCTCCTAGTTCTCTTCGCTCAAGGTATGTGAACTGTGGCTCCTCGAGCAGTATGGCTTACAGATGCGCTGGTAGTGCACTTCGCTGGGGATATCAGCTACTTGTGCTGTTAGGTATCGCAGGTATGTGCTCTGTCCTCTGTTGCATGGGTATCGGTCGCTGATGTGGATAGTAGGTTACGTGCTCACAGTCACTATGGTAAGCACTTTCACCTCTATCTGTGTCTCTATGCTCATGCCGTTGTAGGTCAGCGACAGGTCCATTTGTTTACAGTTGAAGTCCATTTTGAATAAGTTCTCTGGTGCGCGTATCCTTTTTTGTTGACTCCACCTTATACTAACTGCCCTCACAGATGCGCCTGAAACACCAGTTGGTCTGGCCCTCGCTACCGTCGCGTCATTGTCGTGTAGGTTTTGGCATGCTTTGCGCCCCATCTGAATACTTACGCGTGTCCTCTTCCTAGCCACGAGTACCATGGAGCGGTAAGGGCCCTCGTTTTCTGGCAGTACAGCGGCGAGTGTAGGGACTGAGGTTGTGTCATGCAGTATTTAGGATACGTAGTCGGTGTATGTATTTACCAAGCACAATAAACAGCATTTTTGTTCATTTCTACTTTCCGTGATTTGCATGATTGCGATTAAATGTGTTTCTGTTGTTAGTAGAATGTGGTGGACTTGTGAGCATATGAGAAGGGAATTGGGATAGTATTATGATAGTATCACAATGATATATTAATGTGCGAGTTTCCGTTGCAATAAATTCCAATAGATTATGTATATCATAATGTATTTTGAACATTGTGACACATTCCAATCTCACGGTCTTTTCCCTGATGTATGACCACAGTTCGACTAACTTTCATACCCACAGACGCGCCGCCCTGTTAAGATAACCACGTTGTGGGGAGTTGTAATGCGATACAAGACTTCCAAATGATATCTTTGCTCACATCAAAGGTGCGTAACTCTATTCTCGAATGTCATGAGTATCTGAGGAGGGAAAATGAATGCAGTTCCTGTCCAGCTGCTCTCCGAGCTACGGTGTGTTTGCCCGCAGTCTTATTGAACCATCCTTCGAACCCATCAGATACCACTAGGAAATGAGATCCGAGAGCCCTGCAAGGCCAAGACGGCTCATTATTATATTCAGGCCATCACTCACGATTTTGCAAGTGGTTCCCCATGTATGAGTTTTCCACTACAGACGTGTTTTCATCCGCAAATGAGGACACCCTCGTGTAGGTCTTTTTCTGCTCATTTACGCTACCGCATGCTTATCCATAGCCGTAGGTGTCGATACACACCGGAATGGCTGTGCTTAACCTCGGAAATATCACAGGAGTCAGTCATGTTCTATTTGTTGTCAAAGACCGTTGCTCATGAGTCGGAAAGCGCGTTTTACAATGACCGTGATGGCCTTGACATTGCACCCGGATGATGGGTTGCCGTCCCGCGAAAAGCGTTAGTGATTAGCTATTTGGATAAATGGTTTCTGCCCTAATCTTGCTCTAGCTCTTCCGCAAGACTCTGAGGGCGAGATACAACTCCCCGGTGACTCTTCGTCAGCGTCAGATGTCCCTCGTGTTGTATTCACTCTACAGAGGCGACTGCTGAAAATGAGTAAGTATTTATAACGGCTATTCAGCGATGTTGCCTTTACTCATGGCTGGAATCTTTTAAAATAGGAATACTACGGGAGCTAACGCAAGTTTGAGATAGGTATTTGCGGAACCAAGCAACACTGTATAGCAGTAAAGCGTTCCTCTCGTCTGGAGTGTTACTGTTGACCTTCTCGTAGAATGTCACTGTGTACCACGCTCGCGCCATTGCCAATGTCGCACGACGTTCAGGAAAAGAAGCAGACAGCAGGCCCCTCTGGACTCAAAGTCATAGGCTTAACATTTGGCTGATTTCATTTTGCTAATATTCACTGCATGCAGGTTTGGGATCAAGCTCAAACTTGTCGTATTCAAATCCTTGCGGATCCAGAGCCCACGCTATCGTCAGTCGATGTCGATGATTACTAAGTCGATACTTCATTCGTCATTTTACCAGATTTAACCTCGTGTTTAGCGTCATGACACCATTGTCCAAGACTACAAACCATGCAGAGCCGTATCATGCGGTGAGCAGTCTCCGCCGTCTTTAAATATGTTAATGTTGATACCTTCATAGTGTAGCTTCAGGATGGACTCGATACCGAGCACTACAGACATCAACGTCTGGAATTCGCCTGACTAACCTCATAGCCCTTGCCTGGGGAAACACATTTCTGGACTCGCGAGCCTTGTGAAGTAAGTGACATGCCATGAGCAGTACGTCTTTATTTAAGTCGATGATATTGTGGCTAATTTGGATGGTACAGGTCTTCAACTTGTACTTTCAATCGAACTTTCAGACCGTCAAACCTCACAGAGCAGAATGAGGTAAGGCTTTATTCCATGCAATATAAGTATCGCCTTGATGCACAGTCCTGAGTCAAACACACGGGTCCCGTCACATCGACGCCGATTGAAAACAAAGTCAGCCTGTAGAGAGAACCACGGGAACTGAGGCGTTGAAAGGTGCTGGGCAGTAAGCAACGTGTAGAAGTCGGCGGTCAGAATGGTAAACCTTTTAGGAGAACACTGGTAGGACAATACATTCAAAGAATTCTTCATACTAGGGTGTAGGAGCTCGACAGCGATGGCGTCAGTAGCAACAATAGCGGCGGAGTCCTAGTGTTGTCAATAGCCTTCCTGCCCAACACTGGCTGAGTTTTTTTCTGCGGCCCTACGAGGGGGGAATTGAGGATCAGGTTAGAGCTCTAGCGCTCGCGTGTTCCTCTTAGACGAGTCCGATACTGTCGCCGCCGCCCCGTTCCCTATCTCTTCATACAGGACAGTCAAATCCGCGCAAACTTACACGGCCCGCCCAGCCGCGTCGCGTTCTGTAATGCTGGACACGGCGTATGGACACCATTTCTCGATGCCCACCTTGGGGACGTCTGGGATGTGACACAAAATAATACCGAAGGTAGCTTCGCGTTGTCTAAAAATGGTGTTCAAGGCAAATGAGGCCCACGGGGCACGGATCTTCATGGGAGCTATGGCGATTATGAGACGGAATGTCGCCACTGACGTGTTCTCTACTAAGAGGCATGCCCTGACTCGGACGCTGTCGCAGAGTTACTCGGCAAAGGGAGTTTGACAGTGGGAGCGTTGGGTGCGGCCCGTATCCCGCCAGTCACGTGCAGGTATCGGGGACCTTTCCGTAGTTCTCCGGTTGTTCATAGCTCACCTTGCACTATCATATCCATTTGCCTAGCGAACCCCGCGATACGGTTCCATATGGTGATGAGAGTGTGATTCGACGACACTCTTTCAGACTCAGCTTGTCGTGCCAGCTCTCACCATTGCTCATTTGTCTCCACTCAAAAATTACTCCATCTTTTCTCTACACTCGCTACTCAATACTCTACGATGATGGCCACTACTGCCGACGACGTTACTCTATCTGCAGCTCAACTACTGCCTGTGGACTCTACTACCTCGAAGAAGAAGAAAAAGAAGGCGAAGACAAAATCTGGGGCCGCGACGACAGCTACCAACTCTATTTTGCAGCAACAGCTCGACGCGACCACGGATACCAGGTCCGATGCGGCGCCGATGTCGCTTTTTACGTTTTCGCAAGCTTTCAAGGAGTTTGATGAAGCACACAAAGGCGGGGAGGATTTGAAGGAGGCCTTGACGCGTTTTTGGAGGCATGCATATAGCATGGGCGAGGATGACGGTCGTTTTGCGGCATCGAGGGAGATGGAACAGACTGGTTATCAGCGAGGCCACGACACTGCAATCTCAAAGCTTATAGCAGCTGGGCATCGACTGGAAGGGGAGTGTAGGGCAGGGAGGTGAACTCGAGAGGAAGCAGGCGTTGCAGCAAGCATGCAGGAGGATACGGATGTGGCCGAAGAAGCTTTTCGACGAGGGAAGGAGCTTGGGCTTGACGAGGGGCAGAAAACTGGATATTACGATGGTTTAACAGAGGGAAGGTTCGAGTTAGAGGAGACGACGCTGGAGGTCTTTGCTGAAGCATGTTCGGTGGGGAGGAAAGAAGGTGCTACAAAAGAGAAGGAACATTGGATTGGGGCAGGACACGCAGAGTCAGGCGTTTGTCAAGCTGGTCGGAAGGATTTCATCGACGTCGCCATCACGGTCGGAACCCTTACGCGTCGTTTCGCTGACGCTGCGGTTGTTACAGAATTACATGACGACTCGAACCCGACCAATTTATTGTTCACGAAGTCAGAGCCTTTCAGCTGGGCAGATGATGTTTCCTCCATCCCTATCCATTCGGTCGAGCCTCTTGTCTCTTCAACGCCTCCACCAAGGGATATTTCGTGTCTCTCTTCGGGTGCTCAGAAACCGTTTGCATCATTACAACATCGCTTGAAGCGCAATTCCATTCAGCAACGGCGTAGTGCAGGATATAGCCGATCCAGGTATCAAGTGCCAGTACATCAGCACTTTACTCGACAGTCATCTCAGTTGTCTGCACCATTGTGCCGAGTCAATACCTTTATGACACAAGTTTCTTCGTTGGACTGGACTAGTGATCCCCGTTTGTTTCGTTTGCGGGATGCTTTGGAGGACCTAGGCTGGTTCAGAAGATGAGGTTTTGTTCTTCCTTTTGCTTTGTCTTGGATGCAGTAGGGCGACGGCGATGCGGGGGCATCGCCTGGTTGTAAAGGGGGGCACATGGGAGCGTTGGGTGCGGCCCGTATCCCGCCAGTCACGTGCAGGTATCGGGGACCTTTCCGTAGTTCTCCGGTTGTTCATAGCTCACCTTGCACTATCATATCCATTTGCCTAGCGAACCCCGCGATACGGTTCCAACAGCAGAGTACATGTCTCGTGTGTAAGTTCCTTCTCCTCGCCGGTCATGTTCGGAAGATGACCATGTACCGCAGTCTAGCACCGGTAGAGGCGTCCTAATAAGCCTGTCTCGCCAGTTTCATAGCAACGAGATTCGCGCGAGAGTGAAGACATTGGACGATGTCAGGAATCCATACCACAGGTACGTCCTTCGTTCAGTCGATGTTGCCGACCTAAGCTGCATCCCCAGGTGCACCTTTACCTCATCACTTCCCTCCCATTCAGATCCTGATGAGAAGAACAACGGCGCGCAAATGAGTACGTCCCTTCCGTCGTTCTCTATCTGACATTTGATGCTTAGGATCTCGCGTGGTGAAGAAACCGGGTGAAAGCCATGCTTGTATATGTATCTGTATATTGAATACGACAGAGGCCTCTTTATAAGGTATCTCTGATTACAACAACAAATTTTCATCAAAGCTACTTAGTATACAACCAAACCGAATATCAAGTCGACGGGAAAGGGATGATGCATAACTAGAAAACCTGTAACACTACGAGAATACTAGAACAACGTCTTTCTGCATCTCGTCTCATCTCAAAGCTTGGAACTGATTATATCAACACAGAAATGTCCTCACTCCCGGTTTTGCAATTCGAAGGTCCCTAAGCCTCCTTCCTTCTTCAGCATCCGCCATGCTGAACACCGACCAATTCTTAAACTTGTCATCCTGTCGCTGCCCGGCTACCCAATGTATCATGTCGACATACTCAAAATCAAGCTCCAGATCGCACCGTGTAACAGCGCCTAGGAGCACATACGAGTCATCAGGTATCGGATATTCATGGCTGGCAAGGATCTTGAATGTGTGGGGTTCCCCAGTGTGATCTCTGATGATCAGCTCTCCCTGTCGATCTCCCCCTTCCTTGGATACATCGGCCAATCCTTGCACATAGCCTGAGTCAATATAGGGACCCTCATGCCAATCAGAATCTGTTTCCTCCGTCCGACCAACATTCCCTACCCGCCTAATCTTCCCACGAAATGGAAGTTTATTCGCCATGGCCTGGTTCCACGATGGATGCCAGTATTTTCTTCCGTTCCCAGGCTCAGGGTAGAAGAAGAGTAGCTCGGCCCGAGACCAAGGACCCATGCACTCTCTTCAGATTGTTCCGCATCGTATGTTGGTAAATGTGTCGAATCAAGCAGGTACGCCAAGCCTGTGATTCTATCCACGGGATTTGTCAACACCCAGTCCCGCATATGTGACAGGATATCAAGGACAGAGTTATTTCTCTGCATCTTCTGCAACGCCTGTAGTTGTTCATTGAACTTCCTTCGTATCACCTCTTCTATCGTGCCATTATTGGTGGTCTCCCCCCAATGATCATGATTGGAGTGATCTCCTGAAGCGTCCATGCGCGATTGAACCAACATCGATCATTTTCAAAGTCGCCTGGTTTGAAGCTCAGAGGCCGGCCCAGCCCGCTGAGATAGTACACCACTTTCTTAGCCTCGCGATAAGCCCATCCAATGGTAGGCACATCAATCTTCCACTCCTCCATGCGCAGATGCTCCCCTGGCCCGCCTGGCTGCCTCAAACACAGAACATCCAGCCACACATAGTCCGCTCCCAAGTTCAACATCTCGATCCGAATGAGATCAAGGTTGGCATCCTTCGGAATGGGCACGGGCCATTGATATCCGTTGATAGGTGTCCAGACATCCATGCGCTCCTTGGCATCCATCCATGCATGTGATATTGCCCAGAGGTACTTCCCCAGATTCCACCAGTGCCATTCCACCACCCGATTAGCATGCAGATCCCAGACACGCCGAGGGGGGACTGCCCTAGCCATCCTAGCGAACGAAATTTGTCTCCTATGGTGGTCTCGCTCTTCCCGGCGGTGCAAGTCCTCTTTGAAGTTGGTGATTGGATGCCAATAGCGGCGGCACAAGTGAGCGTAGGCAGTTCCGAAGTCATCATTGCGTTCAATGTAGGGCTCGAGAATCAAGTGTGGGAGCCTCGAGCTTGGACGGGATGTGAATTCCTCAGACACCTGGAGGCTGCTGACATGGTGTTCATAGACGGCGTTCAGATTGTATGATATGCCGAGTGCCGTGTCGAACTTCTGCAAGATCCCACCGACACCGAACTCGGCACAGGGAGTGTTGGCCAGAGCAGATGATATAGCAGGCTTTGTACCAGTGTGCGACTGTTGCTTCAACACTGGAATGCTTGACTCTGGTTGGCCGGTCTCAGCGAGGGCAGACAGAGTGACCTCAGGGAGATCGGGAGACCTTTCTGTCGTTCAGCTGCTTTTCCCTCTTCATGTATAGGAGGAGTATTACCAAGGCGGATGATCCCATATTTTTAAATGTCGTAGCCTTGGAAAATGCAATGATTCTTCACTTGCAAATGCATCTTCCTGGTGTACAGACAATTTCTTATTGTCCTGGCGGTCCCGTTTCTTCCGACGCCCAGTAAGAATGTATCCTAGGATCGAATACCAAGCATCAAAATTAAGATAACCAGACCAGTGTTCAAATTCCCATACTCAACATTTTGGTACCAAGTTGCAGTTGCGCCCAGAGATTTGAGTCGCGCTGTCCTCGTCGCAAGAGGTGAACAAGGTGAACAGGACAGACTAGGACTAGTACCCTTTACATGTTACCATCAGCAACACAGCCGACAGACAGATACCCCAAAACATCTAAGCTGAATGAAACAGTCATTGAATGTACGGCTTGATTCCCGTGATGCTACATCTAAAAGATATAATCATATATCAGTGATATAGCGGCATCAGGACTCTAGACGACGGTGCTCGATGCTACTACTATCACACCGTGTACCTCATGTATCCTAACTGTGATACCGACAACCAAGGCTCGTCACCGCATCATCCGATTTACTTGCAAAAGCTTATAGAAGCGAGATTCATCAGACTCACAATTGATGTTTATCATGCTACCTTGACGCCACGTAACCGGTCACTTCAATCGCTCGTAGAGACGATTGTCCCCGCCGCATACCTTCCTGCTTGGATTAGCAGGTTCCTTCTCAGTGTACTGCACATAATCTATTGAAAGACGCATACCATCACGGACCAAAAAGTGCCTGCTAGGACCGCGGCTGCTTTTACCAACGGGTTGTATCCCTCATTCGATGACAAAATTGAAGGCAAATGCTTCGCTCACGGTAAACAGATAACAACGAACACGAGATCCGTCTTGGTCAGCCGAGCAGGAAAAGATCACTGTAATGAATTACTCTTTTTAAACGAAAGACAGCGGAGCATCTAACCAAGAGGCGTCTCTTCAATGCGGCACCCCATTTACCTCCGAACAATCCGTCTATCAGGTTCAACCACTGGCGGGCAGTGCCCTGGCCCTCTCAATCATATTTTAATGTGTGTCGTCAGACCTCAGTACAGCGAGTCGTGACATACAAGAAGAAACGCGGTCAACGCAGGCAGAGCGATCGTGCAAGAGAGGGTCCATAGCCTACTGGAGACGTTAGCCACCGGACAACAGGAACCGAGAGAAAACATACCTTCTGCCTTGCCGCCACGCTCGTATTCAATGACAATCAAACTTGAGTACGGAATCCTGATACGTCGTCATGCTTGAAGCCGACTTCTACAGGTATACCCTGAACCTGAGAAATATGGAAACTGATTAACTCTTTGAAATGAGCGACGACTCACTAAGGAGCGTCTCTATAACTCGGCACTGTTCATTTCTCCCCAAACATCCGCCTATCGGGTTCATTTCCGCGGAGCCTTCTGGCCACTGTCCAAGAGTGTCCCCCTTCTCGCGTCCAAATTGGATCGTGTGTTGTCACAGCGTGTGGCGAGACAAGTACAAGGAATGCGGTCAATACCAGGCAGATCTGTGACCTACTGGAGGTGTTAGCCGTTCGACAACAGGGAGCGAGAGCAAACATACATTTTGTCATGTCGCCATACTGGTACTTATTCCAACGCCAATAAAAAGTCAACGGAATGCCACAATGCAGTCGTTACATCATCTTCGAAGCTGAGTTTCTCAGAAATCACTCGGATCTGGAAGAAATGGACATTGACCAATTGATGGTCACACTGAGCGCCAATTGCGTACCTTATATTGACTACAGTGGTAAAAAAAAAAGGCAGAAGCTGAAGTATACAATCTGTGCATGCTGTTCTGCACCAGCGATTTTCAGCCGTGACTTCGAATGTGTTGAAGATGGACTGGATGGCCAGTCGAGATAATAATATTGGCGCGTGTGGAGACAAGCATCAGGACTACTCGTGAACTCGAGAGCCCAAGATTCTGCTCGACGGTGGGCGTAATGCTATAGAGGATTTGCCAGTGTATATTCTCTTTTAGAGAATAACAACCTACCCGGTGATCTCGTGAACGAGCGCCTTCCGTTCGCTCTGCCGCAACCTGAATAATTCTCCCTTTGCTCATATTACCTCTGTATATCTATGCGTCTTGTAGGTACCAGTCTGACGTCATTGAATTTCTACTAGATCTCAGTTTAAATGAGCCGCAGCGTGGAGGAGTCAAGGTAAAGCCAGTCTTACTAGCCGGCAACAAGACTGAGGACGTATTGGTCCAATAAATGCATCGCCATGCTAGAGCTTCGAGTCAGATAATTTCAGGAGCGAGGATTATAATTCATCAGCACACTAAGAGCTCAGAGGCATGGAGAATGGTGAAGGATAATGAGCGTAGTCAACGAGGGGAACGAAACTTTGCGGGTACGGTTTCCGGATCGGCCCGAACAACCAAGCAAAGTTACGCAAACAAAGACGCGTCTCTTCCTCAACCACCGTCACTGGTGCCTTTGACGTGTCGCCTCCCTTTCTGCGCGCCCCAAACCGTATGCTTGAAATATCGCGATGATATTCCTGACAGGGATTACTCGACTCACCCATCCGCATCAGAGATTTTCTTCCGGCTCACGGTGCCTCAGATTTGTAGCACTCGGCGACAGCGACGAGAAGACCGTCTCTTCCACTCTATTCCTGAGATTATGTGCTGCCAACGGACATTGTGAGTAGTATTCTCCTGTCTTTCTATTGCCGCTCTGACCACGAAGGAACTATTGATGTAGATATCTAGTCGCGTCTAGCCACCAAGCCAAGATCTTTCATTGGCGTACCTCGTGGATTGACAGGTCATGCATGTGCGTTTGTCGGTCTTACTTCTTTGAATACAGCTGATCGATATCTTCAGTGGATACATTGTTATGCCCTGGTCTTCTCCTCCAAGGACTATTGCTGTTGTGTTGCCCGGAATTTGGTACGCCTTACTTGTATCGATATCTTTGAAAACTCATAAAAAATAGGTATTTTGTTGTTGACGGTCGTGGTGGCTGCCAGCGTGCTCGCTTTCACGTCAGGCGAGAACAGCGAAGCTTTGATGCTCGAGTCGATTTACAGCATTTTTTCTTCGAAGAAATTTTGGGCTTGGGACGGCGCAGTATCTCGTGTGTTTGTTTTCTCTCGATGCCTTCCCTTAGACTCATTGTTGCCGACAGAGTATGCTGTTCGGAACACGATTTTCTGTGACTCCCTCAATACTCCTCCTTCGCTATCCAAACACTCACCATCACTCGGCTTAATTCGCTGGTTTCAGCATGAAGAATTACGTTTAAGCAGGTCTTCTTGAGCCTCATTTGGTCGAACCTTGGATGAAGGTCAGGTCTTTTACGTTTTCATTATTCTTTACTGATGTGCCGTTGGTATAGATATGTGGAATATTGGATACTAGACGGCTTGACCATTGAGAGATCCACGTCAGGAAGCTGGATGGGAGAATTTCCAGCATTAACACAGCTGGGCATACGACCATACTCTTCCGCGCGCACGAGATTTCGTTCATGCGACGCAGCTAATTCCTCGGATAAACCACCCTGCATTCCACTGGCTGCATCGTAGGCGGTCAGAAAATCCGGCTATACGTGTGAAGAGGCTTGCAACTGCAATGCTCTACATTACAATAATCTCGGTGTCGGTTGCTTGCTTTCTCTCGCTATAATATACAAGGACTACAATTTCTACGTTTCCTCTGGATTCGTTCATGATCCATCCCAAAACGAACGCCGGCGACATCGACGATAGTAAAGTCGATACCATCTGCTGTGTGTATGATCTGCGTTGAAATAGGGGCGCAGAGGAAGAAACGGAGTGTTTTGGGAGGCTTGTTTGGGAACGCCAACTCAATCGGCAAGCATACCTCTGTATTTGGCGAACGATCATGGTAGCTCTCTTCCCTCCTTCTCTCTACCGTTGTCTGACAGCCAACGTTGATAGTAATTGCAACATCCCTTCGTCAATGAGCAAGGCACCGGCACCCATGATACTTGTTGGCATCGACACCTGACGTTACCCGGCTGGCTCAGCTTTCAATGCACGGGCACAGATTTCACCATATCTTTTTCGAGTCGAGGTTCGCATTGCAGAGCTCTGAAGTCCTTTGAGGTTCGACCAGCTTCGGTGTTGGGATCTTCATTAAGAGCGTAACCATCTTCGACTCCTTGTGGAGATAGTCGGCCCAAATCATTGTTGTGTCTTGGCTTCAGTCAGTGACGCATCTTTAGCAAACAAGGACGACCTGCCGAGGGGAGGTTAGTGGCAGGAGTGGAAACTTCAATGGCGTGGGCAGGCGGTCATTGAAGGCGGCAGACAATCGAAAGATGAGGCTTGCAAATCTATCAACAGATATCTTCCCAGGCATGCAGGGTCGCGATGAGAATATCAATGGCGCTTAAACGAGTACGTCGCTTCTATCGTTCCCCGTTCTTTTACTTGATGCTCAAGGAAGAAATTTAGAAGCTTCTTTACATAAGCCTACTGTATGTACATCGTCTGAACAATGCGTATCAATATCAAGAGTTTAGCTGTTCATGATCTATTTGGGGTGCATATTCTCAGCGTCGTCCCGCCAACATTGTCCTCCAAGCTCCAAGCTTCGCAGCACCATCGATCCTTGAACTGTCCAAAGAGCGACGGTAACAACAGAATGACTTCAGAACTAGACTTGAGTGACTATAGACAACCATACCGCCATGACGACCAGAATCTCGACATAGAAATCAGTCCATCCATGTATCGGCGAGGTCATTTCCTCATTCACGGACAGCTTTTCTGTGAACTGACTCCCGAATAGGCACTCTCACGATATGACAGGACAAAAATGTTCTGCCGCCGACCTACAAGAGAATAGTAGAAAGAAGTGCGCATTTATGCACTCGGAATTCACCTTGGCGATAGGTGCTCGTCTGTTCACTCAGTGGGAAGCATGGTTTACGGGCGTTGTTGGAGAGGAATTTTGAAAGAAGAATATATATCTTGCGTGTGAGTACCTTCTCCTCGCCAATCGTGTTCTGGTGGTTGACATTATTGGCAAGCTATCGTTGATGACCTGCGCACGCCGGCCTTGCAGAGTAATCGGGAGCAGAATAATTTGTCGAACAACACAGCAGAGGTACGTCCGTCTCTGAGTCATTGTTTCCATGCTGAACCGCATCGCTAGTCCTACATTTTCGTCGTCAAGAGTCCCGTTCGACTTGTACTTGGAAATAGGATCGTGAGTGTCCTTGATCCTCCGTTTTGATTTCTCGCTGATGTGGAGCTTTACAGTGCGATTTGCTTATGAGAAATGATAGAATCCCTACCAAAGTTTGACATCCTATCTGACCACAATCAGACTTGTTCTACAGCTAAGTAAGCTCCAAACCCGGGCTTGATTATTTGAATAAATCAACAAAGAAAAACTTTACTTTTTTCAAGTCCGAGTTCCCTAAGCTTCACTTCTGCATCGTCTGCTGAGCGGAACACTGACAGCTTTTCAAACTTCCTATCCTCTCTCAGCCACCCGACTACCCAGATATCACTTGGTAAGCGACCATCGTCATCGCAGCCTATGAGCGCCTATGATCCGTCAAGTATTGGGTATGCGTGATGAGCCACAATTTTCAATGTATGGGGTATCCCATTCACGTTTGCGACAACCAGCTCTCCCTGTCGAGACTTCTCTTCCTTTGGTACCTCAGTCAAACCCCGCACATCTCCCGACGCAATACAATAACCCCCATCATACCAGTCGACATCTGGATCTTCCATCCGCCGGACCGTCCCTGGCCACAGAGACGAACCAGGAGCAATAATCCTGTTCATCATTACTTGATGCCATGATGGTCGCCAACATTTTTTTCCGTCCCAGGCTCAGGGTAGAAGAAAAGCAACTCTGCCCGGCATGCAATCCACATACAATCCATGAGGACTTCCCACGCATCCTCTACCGACTGCCCAGCATCATATATCGGAAGAGACTCGCACCTGAGAAGGTGTACTAACCCCGCAACTTTATCCAACGGGTTTGTTGACATTCGTTTCTGCATCTCCGACACGATTTCAAGAGTTAGATTTGATCCTCGTATGTCCCGCAACGATGCCAGCTGTTCATTGAACCTCCATTGTACCTCTTGTTCCATGACAACAGTTCCGGTGTCCCCACCAATGGTCGGGTCATATGTGATCTCCTGCAGTGTCCATGCACGTCGGAACCAATTCCGATCACTCTCAAAGTCATCGGGCGTCAAATGCAGTGGCCGTCCCAGACCGTTAAAGTAGCACACCACATCTGCTGGTGCAACATAAACGTACCCGATCGTAGGCACATCCAGTTTCCACTCGTCTACGCGTAGATGCTCGTTCTCCCCACCCTCCTGCCGCAAACACAAAACATCCAATTACGCGTATTCTGCTCCGAGGTTCAAACGTTCAACATCGATGCGGATGAGATCAAGGTTCGCATCCTTCGGCATCGGCACGGGCCACTCATATCTGTTGATAGGGGTCATCGTATTCACGCGGTCCTTCTCGTCCACCCACGCATGCGATATCCCGCATGCATATGCAGAACGGTGCGCAACCCAGGCTGGCACCACCCGATTAGCATACAGATCCCACACACGCCGAGAGGGCACATCCCGTCCGGTGATCCTGTCATGGACAAGCACCTTTCTCCACATTTCCCAGTCCGACTCTTCTCGGATGTGTAATTCACGTTTGAAGGCAGCAACGTCATAGCTGTACCAAAAGCGCCGCAAATGAGCATAGACAGTGCCAAAGTTATCGTTTCGTTCAAATCGAGAATGGAGCGCAGTTGAACTATCCCTAAGAGATGGAGGACTTTGGATCCCAGAGTATATGATGTGCCAAGTATCGCATTGAACCTTTTTAAAACTTCATCGATACCAAGGTCAGCGCAGGGAGTGTCGGCGAGAGCAGATGGTATCACCGGTCGGTTACCGGTGCATGACCGTTGTTTCAACACCGGAAGGCTCGATTCTGCCTGGCCAGTCTCGGTGACGGCAAAGAGTGTGACCTCGGGAAGATCGGGAGGATCGGGAAGTATGGGAGGACTTTTCGTTCCTACTTTAAAAGTTAGCTACTTCTCATTATCACAGACAGAAAGTATACGACCTTCATAATAAGGCCAATATCTTCGTAAACGCTTGAATAATTGGGATACATGCATTTTCTGCCGCCCCCACCATTCGGATCCAGACATTTTCGTCCGCCTCCCAAATCGCCTCCAACGCTTAAAGAACGGTTCCTCTGGTCATAGTAGAGTGAATGTGTAAATCTTCAAAAGAAAGACAATAACACATACCAAGGTCCATAGTCTGCGTAGTATGAGTGAGTGCACAAAGGGTTTTCAGTCGTGCAGTCCCCGTGGTAAGAAGTAAGCAATGTGGGGTAGCATTCAGACCATCAATGATGAATGTGGATCACTATCGGCGGCACTATTAAAAGATAGCACGCACAGGTTTAGGGCACCCTTTCTGAACGGGGTGTGTGCAAATACGGATGTGTCATTAGTTTGCTACTTTGATAGACATCTGAAGGAGCCTGATTAACTCAATATCATAGATACAGCACTCTGAGAACTCATGATGTCTGTGCGCGACGCTGGTTTTACACCGCGTAATCTGTTAGAATCGCGGGGCTGAACTCAAACGAAGTGAGTGGCAAGAATGGTTTACATCTGTGGCAAACGCGACATGGGGACTAACTACAAAATATCCTAGCTTATATACTACGATATCTCCGCGGAAATAAGCCAACACGTAAGTAGATCCGTACGAGAACCAAACGGCGACTAACTGCCAGCCATGAGAAGCTCGAATACCTCACATAATCATGCGTGAACCCGACAACGGAGGGCTATCGCCTAATCAGCCAATATACCCTTTACAGGCTACCGCCCCATCAACACACAAGGCTCCAAGCTCCGGGTGTATAAAAGAACAAACCTTGTCGTACCAAAAAGGTATCGTCATTATTCTGCCTTCTATTCCAAGTCGTGAGAATGAACTATCTTACAGAAAGAGAATATCTTCCGAGTCGTATCACGTCGATTGATATGGGCCAAATCTCCATTATCCCCTTGATCGTAGATAAGTAACACAGCATACTGGGTCTCCGACAGAATAACTTAGGGAATTAAGATATAGATCGTCGTTATCGTCTTCGGCACCTCGCCACTGACATCTGTTCCAAATGCGAACCACCCGGAAAATACCTCTCGACTCAATGCTTGGGTCCCAGGTGAGCTGCCAGGAGACATCGATAATGTAGAAATTTATCGGTACCATGTTTTTCAGCGTTTGAATTGTAATCGTATCGGTCGTCTTTGTACTGAACGTATTTAGTCAATCAAAGAAGACCATCCATCAAGCAGGAGCGTACCTCTGTCACTGCTACCCACCTATCAGCCAACTCTATCCAGCATGAAACAGCAAAAAGAATTGCCTGCACCGTTGTATTCGGTCATGGTGGTATCTGTACGCACCTAAATTAGTCTCAGTTTGATCAAGAAAGGTTAAGAATATCCTCCTGGATCACAGACCTCCTATACCGTCTTGAGTCCACGCCGTAATCTCCATACCGAAAGTCAAAACAACGAGTGTCAGCATCGGCTTCTGAGCCTCAGAGAAGTCCAACAACAAGAGCATGCCATTCGCAGTGAGCTTGAATCAACTGAGAATTGGTAGAGTTGAGGGGAGATGAGCGCGGCTTTCTTCCCAGAGGTTCTGGCGCCAGTGTCAGCGGCTTCTTCGCGACGTCATTCCACAATCTTTTATCGTATGGAGCCTCCGAAGATACCACCGCGGAGATGATGCTCGAAGTGCTGGCTGAGATTAATGTCAGGGCAAACTTGATAGCTTGGGTTCTGCCCTACGGGTCGATATAGGCGTGCGTCTATGAAGGGCCATCAGAAAATGAAGGAGAAGGATGACCTCATTTGAGAGGTTACGAACGTCTTTCGGTTCCTTTTCGAACCTTAGGCCTCCTCTACACCTCTTTTCATCGGTCAGGAATCCAACATCTCGTCCATACCGCTGCCTACTCGATCCACCGGATGTCAGATTTCCTTATGTGCCAGCGCATCAAGGAATACTTGATTATGAACCTGAGTTCGTCTACCGTGAAGAAAGTCTCGACTAACAATAACCGAAGGAGCTCTTCCCATGAGTCATCGTCGCCTGATTTTAACCTTCGAGCATCGAAAGTAAGTGATGAGTCTCATATAAAAAGGATGCACTTACCTAGCGAAACTTTTCCATCGGCATCTTTGATAATCTTGCGGGCCTGGGCCTGCCTGCCATTAAACTCTGAGGCTTCAACATTTTTGCGAAGTCTGGTATAATCAAGAGAGAGCTTTTTGCCTATGGCGCGTATCCGTGGCTGGTCCGTCAATGCAGTTTTATTTGGTTTGCATAATGCGGTCAATGATCCTTGTCTTGTTGATTCCTTCGGCTACTGGATGCATTATGGTCAATTCGCAGGAGTTTAACAAAACACGACCTAGTGTTCTTGCAGTAAGGTCTCAATATTGCTGCGAATCTTGTGTTTGAAGTACTTGTATTCGTGATAATGTCCTTGGGCTGAGCGCAGTGACAGAGATTACGTCTGAAAGAATCAGTGAGGTACATAGGGAGCTGATGGAGAGACACGAATTGTTGAAGACCAGTGTCGACCACGAGATGGGAGGGTTCCACTGAAACCAGAGCAGAGAGCTTTGGACAAATCTTTGTCAAGTCGAGGAACTTTGTCGTCATCCATCACGAGTACCCACCCACCTCCTAAAGCAGCGTTTCCGCTCAAATGGAGAGCGCACTCCAGTCAATTTTGCACCTCCATCGCTGCCTTCCTCATGATTATCTTCACCTCTCATTTATGCTGACTCACGGATATAGAATCGGATTCTTTATCATGTCGAAGCTGTGAATTCAACAAAGAATCGTGTTTAATTGTTCGAATCCGAGTTTCCTGACTTTGACTTCTTCATCGTCCGCCGAACTGAACACGGAAGATTTCTCAAACGTCCCATCTTCTCTTAGCCGGCCGACTACCCAGATATCGGTGGGTAACTCGCCGTCGGCATCGCAGCATATCAACGTATACGATCCATCAGGTATCGGGTATGCATGGTCGGCCACAACTTTCAATGTGTGAGGTGCCCCAGTCGCGTCCTTGAGGACCAGCTCTCCTCGTCGAGGCTCCCCTCCGTTTGGTATCTCACCCAAACTCCGCACATCTGCTGACTCGATACGATAACCCATATAGCAGTCGACATCTGTATCCCCCACCCGAGTAACTTGCCCTGGCCACCGAGACAAATCAGGCTCGACAATCTTATTCGACATTACTTGTTGCCATGACGGTCGCCAGCACTTTTTTCCATTCCCGCGCTGAGGGTAGAAGAAGAAGAACTCTGCTCGAAACCCAGGCGCCATGACATCCATGAGGACCTCCCATGCATCCACTTGAGACTGCTCGGCATCGTATATTGGGATGGATTCCGTCCTGAGGAGATATACCAAGCCTGCGACTTTGTCTAAAGGCTTTGTAGACACACGATTCCGCATCTCCGACAGGATATCAAGAGTCATGTCCCATTGTCGTATATCCCGCAACCATGCTAGTTGTTCGTTGAACCTCTTTTGTACCTCCTCGTCTATGACATAGTCACTGTCAGTCTCCCCACCAATAATCGGATTTTCGGTGATCTCCTGCAGCGTCCATGCGCGTCGGAACCAGCACCGATCACTCTCGAAGTAGCTCGGTGTCAAATGCAGTGGCTGACCCAAACCGTTGAAATAGCACACCACAGGATCCCAGTCATACATTGCTCCAATTGTCGGCACGTCCAGTTTCCACTCCTCTGTGCGTAGATGCTCGGCGCGCCCACCCTCCTGCCGCAGGCACAAAATATCCAGCCATGCATACTCCGCTCCGATGTTTAACATCTCGATGCGGACGAGATCAAGGCTGCCATCCTTCGGCATCGGCACGGGCCACTCGTTTCCATTGATAGGCGTCATGATACTCATTCGGTCCTCGTCGCCCACCCACGCATGTGATATCCCATACCATCTTTCGCGTCCAAGCCTGAGTGCGACCCAGTATGGCACCACTCGATTAGCATACAGATCCCACACGCGCAGAGGCGGCACAATCGCCGTGGTGATCTTGCCACCAACGAGCATATTTCGTCGCATCTCCCTGTCTTCGTCTTCCCGGGTGTGTAGTCTGTGTTCTGCGGTGTGGACGTTATCCCAAAACGGGCGCAAATAAGCATATGTAGTGCCGAAGTCAAAACCTTGGGCGACGTAGGGATTGAGGACGGAGATTACGGAGTCCAAAGTATATGATGTGCCTAGCATGGTGTTAAGCTTCTCTAAGACTGCATCGACACCAAGATCGGCACAGAGTGTGTTGGCTAGAGCAGACGGCATGACTTTTCTACCAGTGTAAGACCGTTGCTTTAAGACTGGAATGGTCGATTCGTCTCTGTTTGTCTCAGTGAACGACGAGATAGTGACCTCTGGGAGACTCTGATCCTTCATCCGTTCCTGCAATGCATTATTCCTTGAACCAATGGAAATATAATCTGCTGTGTTCTTACCTCTTCGTCGTCGTCGTAATCCTCCGACACTGCCTCCAAGCGATCATCATATTCTCCGTCTAGTGCTGGAAGAATGAGTATATGACTCCAATGTAAAGTGTCAATCACATACCCACGTCCATAGTCTGTGTGAGTTCCAGCGAATGGAATGTCGTTACACGCAGCAAGCAGTTATAGTTGTGCTGTAAAGTAGGAAGCAAAGAATGAAGACAAGCGCTCAGAATCCTGAAACGTTTCACCATCGACTGCACAGCCGAAAAATAGACGCCGATAGATAACGTATACATATTCAGATATACGTTGCATTACGTATCGTTATCCGTGTCTTCGCGAGTCCTACCAATTTCGATGGTCCCCCCAGAAGATGCAAAAGTTATGTGTACGACGGTAGCTTGACACCGACAGACCAATTCGACGCAGAAAAGACTAAAGCTAGAAGGAGATCTCTAATCAAACGTGAGTCAAAGAACGATTTCGTATAATTGACCTAACTAATCCTCACCAAAATTGATAAGTAATCGTTGTCTCATGTGGGGCTAAGCCAAGCGACACGACGGACAAGGAAATGTCTTCGCTCTCCTGGTCCAACTATGTGCAGTTCATCTTCTGACTCGCCGTTGGTCCATTGAAGGGATAACTGTGGAAAGTGTAGCGCAGTACATGGGCGCTGGATCGCAATTGAAGACCATGTCTTCTGATCACATCAATTGATGCGAAAAGTCTCCTCTATCCATTTTGATTGTAGACGATTAGTAAGGCAATCCGAATATGTTTGGGGTTTGTGCTCGCGCTCAGGGTACGAACGGGCGGTTATCCTCATCTGCTCCTAGAGATCCTTTTGCGCCGGTCTTTACTGATGTGATTGATTAATTACGATACCTACCAGGAAGCAAAAGGATACCTTTGTTCCTCACTGATAGCGAAAACCCACATATTTGCTGGTCATTCCCGTCTGCCGCACATTCATGGTGGTATCTGAAAGGACGATAATTAGCCTTAGCTCTTTGAAGAGGGACAAACTTACCATATCAAGCAGCGTTTTCCCTAACGTTCTCCCACTCTTACTCGTCTCTCTCGCCCGCCGTCAACCTCACTAGTCATCAGGGTAGCGAATCGATGGGAGCACGTACTCGGCTTAGAGCGGATCAGATTGACGCCGCATAAAGTTGGTACTCGGTTCCGTTGGAATGGTGCCGCACAGTTCCTCCCACATCGATGGTTCCAAAGTTGCAGCAAGACAGGAATAACGAGGTGATGTTGGAAGCGCGACATTCACGCCGGTCGAGGCTGATTTGAAGTCGGGCTCCATAATTTGAGTTCTGCCCTCCATGGCTAGAGAGGCGGACAGCTAGCCTTGCGGGTAAGTTAAATGGTTAGTTGTAGAGTCAGTCTCCTTCATGAAAGGAACACTGACAGGCGCAAAAGCCTGACGCAGATGTCAACGCAACAAATGTGGAGGAAAATATAGGACGGTCTTGATCGAAGGAGCTAGTAGTGGTCAGATATAATGGTTCGATGATCCACGGTCCATCGCAAGATTTTCAGGGCCTCGCAACGAAGGTCAATTAAAGTCTTTGTCAGGCGAATAGGACACTAGGTTGAAGCACGATGAATCATTCTCGTTACGTGGAAGACAGTGAAATATCTGATCATAACTCGACGGAAAAAAGAAGGAAAGAAAACCATTCTGAAGACCTGAAAACATACATGAGTCAAATCATCGCGCGTGAATGGGCTGACAACTGATCAAGGACCATCTCTTGCCGGCACGGCTCACTCAGGCCAGAACATCTGCTCGTCAGTAGCGGCCTCCCCATTCTCGTGCAAATCGCGATGTATGGGACCAGGGAACAAGTCTTCCCGTTCTGGGGATTTTTTGCCAGTGAGAAAACATTCTACGAGAGACGTCAAGGGTTTGAAATCAGGGAACAAGGGGAGGGTCACGTTATCTCTCGACTCAATATCGATCATGGTAATAAAAAGGAAGTAACAGTAGAAGGACGCTGTTCTCCAGAGGTGGAAATTTCTTGTACTGCACTGCGACTTCACGGGTTGAAAAAAGTGTGATCCCCAATCAAACAAGAATTGTATTGCCGCGCGTGGAGTAATATGTTGTCCAGTCAACGTTGCCTGTGAAGCTGAAATGAGCTCGGCCCGGTGGTAAGAATTCAACACGACGTACCACCCAGCAGCGGAGAGAACGCAACTGCCATGTCCTATCATCCTCCCCTTGCAGCAGCATTCAGCCATCTGCATGCACTGACAAAGCAATAAGGAACCGGAGAATAGACGGTCACGATATGGCGGTCTGACAAGACGAAATCTATGGAGACAGATGAATTTGACAAGTTCAGCAGGGAAAACACGTACTACGCACAATTCGGTTGCTCACTTTACCAGTGATGTGCCGGCCAGCAAGTAGTCACAAAGTCAGGGACAAGTCGTTAGTCAACCAAAGGCAGGGCGTTTTTTGCCCCAACGTCTTCCCACGGCCTTTGCGTGACCCCAAAGGCTCGGTACGAGACTCCGATTCTGGTCTCAGCCTCAGCGTCGTCATACCTCACGTTAAGAGGCGGGTTGATGTTCAAAAAGTGCCTCACTGCGTGAGAACATCAGACGTTCTGTAATACTTGGTCGTGCCTTGAAAGCCGGGGCAGAAAATGACTTAGCGACTAGTCACACAGGCACTACCGCGACTTTCCACCTTGGGTCACTACCCGTCCAACACTGTGTCAATCCGCTATGAGTACTGATGAGTTAGACAAAGACGAAGAGGAAGCTAGATAGTACGAACAATCCGCCTGGTCACTTGACCGTGCTTCCCCATTGTAGGCCTGCATAACCCTTGGTCGCCTTTGAGATCCTTCGCGGAAACGAATCAAAGTGCTGTTGTAATGGCAAGGAATCACGATCACGATATCTAAAAATGGAGGTGAGAAAAGTAACGAAAAGCATGAGTATGACGCACCTAGATCGGTGCGAGTTCTGCTTTTTAGTAAGTGTTAGACTCCGAACCGTGACGGGGACGAACTAGTGTACTCACAGAGATGTATGAACACCACCGCAAGGATTTCAGATCGACCGAGGGTTGTCAGATTTGTAGTGTCAATGAGCAAGTCCAGTCGTCCGCGTCAGGGGTACCATTGTGCTATTTCAGAAAATGGTTTCGGCGTGGACAAAGGGTTGGGCGCGCCAGAGGCACCGGTGATGGCGGGAGGGAAAGACACGTCTTTGTTTGCGTCAGCTCGTCGAAGGCTCACTTGATCGGGCCGAGCTGGGTACATCTTTCCATTCGAAAAGGATACGCGATCGTTTCTCATCTTGTCCTCTCTCCCACGAGATGAAAAGATGATTTAGGAGGCTGTCTTGATATATTGATAGTTACATAGCTGACTGAACCGCTGACAAGTTTAGTCCATGCATGCTACAAAAGGTCATATTAGGTGAGTCAGTGCGTCGGTGGTAAGCAGGCACACCACGGGCTCCAAATTTCGTGCATAGATTTTCCAGCCATATCTGAATCTCTATAATCACCGCTCAGTAGGTCGCAAGTCTGTCGATTCTTAAGCGTAGCCAGCGGTTCGAGTGGTCAAGCTAAGCCTCAAGTAATGTGCACAACATGGCATCATCCTATCTGAGCACCAAGGCATCAGAAAATGAGTGCCAAGAGTTGGAGAAAGCAAGCTCACCTTGAACCCTGCTTGGCGTGATGGATTGCTAGGTTCAAGATCAGAGGATGATGGTGGGACAAAATTGGCGGGAGCTACGGGAATCAACAAACAGCAACAGCCCGGCGGGCCGGCTCGCAGCAAATACCATTTGATCCAGCGTCCTCCAATCTTCTAAGATTTAAGGTCTGGTCTGACTGACAGATTGATCATCTCTTATCTGTATGACCGAAGTAACAGACAGACTGCTCGATTGAGCAAAATTCAGCTTGGAGCAGCATCACCAGCAGAGCGGCGGCATGTACTGGATTTGTACTGGATCCTCGGACTGGGCATATTTCACCCTTCTGATATCGGATCACAGCGTCAATATACTCACAATCAAGTCCTTGTAACGGAAGTCACAACACAAATATCCCATTTTCCAGTGTCCTCACACGACGGCCCTCGAACCCTACACACGTACAACAAGCTCAGTAAGTCTAACGTCCGGCGTGAAGTGTGTCGCAAATGACAAAACGAGGCTCTTGGATTGTCTGTCACTGGATTTGCCGAAGATGGGAGGAATATTAAGGACGAATGACATCGCAAATTTGGCCTGCCGACTCGAACTCTGCAAAGCGACGCAACATGCCAATGGGGAGATGCGTGATCATCCTGTATTCCTCTTCATAAAGTCATTGACAGGTCTTTTTCACAGCGCGACTTGAATCACTAGTCGGGAACGTTGATTATGACATCCACATATCCTGCTTGACAGTCTGTCATCGGTTCTAGCCCACTGACACCGCGTGTCCATGTTGTGGGATGGCATTTAGCCGTTGATTTGTTCTATCGCGATCCCTCTCTCAGAGTCCTCTCTTCATTATGATTAAATACTGCAGAAAATATCTTCTTCTGAAAGACGAACAAGCAGGATTAACCAGTCCGGATCCTAAATAACACACTTCTGCGTGTGTCCAGTCTTCATGGCGTCTCGCGAAAGGTCCATGGTGATCGTGCGCATGGTCTTGCACATCTGCCAAGTAACAGCACCTCGAAAGTCTGGTCGAAGATCAGATAACATGACAACGGTACGTTACCTGGACCCTTCGGCTTCTCCAACACTGTTATTAATTTGACATGATATCAAATGCGGGGTTCATTATCTTCTCCCAGTCCGTGTCCCCTGTTTTTGATTGCATCGTTCCGTACTCAATCGAACCTCTATCTTCCTCCCATCGGAGATGTTTTAGGACCTTCTTTATCATCTTCACTTATACAGAGGTCCGCGAACGAACCAGGTGCGTGATTCCTAGTCTTTCTACTCAAAGCGCAAACCTTCTGACAGCTCCAAAGCGAAAAGTCCTGTCATCTTTATGTATCTGGCTTCATAGGATTGTCGGACTGTTCAGCGCTCAGTCCCGAAGTTCGTGCTTTAAAACACCATTTTACCACATGCCGCTCGAACCGATAATTTCACAATAAGATTCATTAAGGTCTTCTATCCAATGGACGTGTCTAGGTAAGGCGATGCGCCAAGCTGATCTTTTATCCTGCTTTACTAAGACTTGGCGTCTCAGGCTGCACCACTATTGATGAACTAGTGCTCGGAGCGCACAAACATCCTCAATCTTCTCTCAGAGCTCCGAGGCTGTGCATCAGTTCCGAGTAAACATCATTGACTAACCATCAAATGCACACGGACTTTCCTCCTGCGTATAGGGAATGAAAGCTTCTTTCAATTGGAGCGGCACTTAAAATACGATCTCTGGTCTGCTCATTAATTTACGCTGGCCCATCAAGGAGCTTATTTGACGCATCCTATCTGGATGAAGTGTTCGCAACTGATACTCCACGTCTTTGCTTGGATGAAGCCCTGACTATTAGACTCGTCTCCTCCTTTGCCGCTGATAAAACCTGTGAAATAAGTACCCATCAGCTTGAAATGTTGTTGGTCAATGAACGACGTGTGTCCCTATAACTCTTCGATACGACATGCAGTTTGTGGCTTATAAGTACCAATATCTTCTCATCAAAGTGGAGATCTTATCTGTTTGATCTCGTCGAGAGACCGCTATAGACTGTACAGACTGTACACTGATACTTGTGCCCAGGACTTCATTCCAATAGCTTCTTTCATCACAAAACGGGGGACTTGCTTCTGTCCTTGATGACCTGATATGTTTCATGGGTCTTTATATCTGGACGACTGACCGTACGGGGAATCACAAGCCTTCCTGTCTTTGTACTAGCCCTAATGTCTACTATAGTCTCTGTTGGCCGAGTATTATTCTCAAAGTATACACCGCGTAAGTTAACAACATTTGCTACGTTCATGCATCAGGACCTAACAACGAGACAGCCGCAGGGATTGCTCTCCTCTTATGGGACCATTGCCTGACATTCGATGAAGAAGTGACAACGATCTGGGCGTCTTTCAAAGGACCGATCCTCCCCAAAGTCATCTATGTAATGAACCGTTACTTCACGGAGGCTGCGTTACTGTATACGGCCTACGGTTCGTGACCGATTTTTTATGCCCCTTCCCTTCGCTAATTTGTCTCGAATTTAGTCTTCACTGGATCGAGAGGACCCACAGCTAACAAGGTCAGTGCTTGGTCCTTCCGTGATAAACTGACATTAATATCGGAACCAGGAGTAAGCCTTATGCACATCGTCTTAAAGAGATCGCCGATTAACACCGTTGTAGCTGTGCAACCGTTTTCTGGTTAATTACTATGTCTGCGACCTTATTTGCTGGCATATTACAATGTTGGTTGTCCGTTTCCATCACACGAGTATCTATGGCTAACATGAAATACAGTCTTGATTATGCTGCGCGCCTATAGACTGTGGGATCACAAGCAAACTATGCGCAGAGTGCTGCTCGCCGTATTCGTTGCCTGTATGACAGGCTCGTTGGTTCTTTCTGTCAAGATGGTTTTGACCCTTTTGGAGACACAAGGTAGTCGTCGTTCGTTTCCCGATGACACTTTGCTAACGCCTTCACCACAGTCGTGCTACCCCCAACAGTCGTAATTTGCGCAGTTCCTGAGGTTCCGAAAACCGGACCTTTCCTGATGGGTATATTGGTGAGCCCTCGATCCTCCAGAAAGCGGATGTCTGCTGATTGAATACAGCTGTTATTTAATCTCTTTGTTATATCAGCCTCCTTCTATAATGCTCTTGAAGAACCGCGCCGGCGTGAAAGCGAAGTTTTTTATTCGCTGCGGCGCGATGGCGTAAAGGTTTACTTTGTAAGCGTGCTCCCATCTCCCTCCGACGTTAGTACATCCGTTGAACCCCGTCCTAGATTGTTTCCCGTAGGTTATGACGACTTTTGCCTCAAGCACTGTTTTCATTGTTATCTTTAGTTCTATGGGTGCTGCTTCTTATAACATCTCTTTTTGCAAAGGTAGGTGTTACTTGAGCACATATACCCCCTCCGTCTACTGATTTTCTCTTAGATGTTGGTGTACTTCCCTATTTTGATGTATGTGCTACCGTCTGCGCATGAGATTAAGATGCTGATGCTTCCCTCAGTCTTTCATGGTCTGTGGCAGCTAATCTTACCTCTCGGATGCACCTTCGCATCGAAAGTCTGAGATTATCCAACAATGCACACCCTACCATGATGTATGCGACACCAGAAGACTAACATCTAACATATATCTGAAACTTCATCACTTTTTTTATTTAATATGCTTAATGATATGACGAGTGTGCGCTGAGCGCTGAGCCATAAGAGACGTGTTTATATGACAAGCCATCGTTTTTATCGGTCAAATTCTTTGTCCTTCCGGACCTATCAGTTCAAGATTCACAGCCGCGTCCTTTTTACGCGGTTCATGGCGCCAGATGACGACGAGATCATACTCTCGTGGAGATCTCTGACTTCAGCAGTATGGGCGGCGTTGGGGTTTGGTGTGGGGTGAATGAAGGTGTCTTCATTCCGGTAATTTTTGGACCAAGTCCGGAAGCATAGCCTAGTCCGTGAGATATATAATTGGACGATGACATCAGAAACGAGGGGGATGAAAAGCAAGAGCTGACAAGAGCGCGTCTTTGTTCGGATCGCCGGACCGAATGTGGCTGGATCAAGGTTCAGGGTGGTTCTGTTCGACTCGTTAGCTGGATTCAAGTAGCCTCCCTCAACATCCTACCTCTCGTGTTAATTATTCAGACGATGTAAATACACGATACGTATGTAAGCATATTTCGGCCCTGATTTATTCACTGTGCATGATCCTAAGCGTCAATGTGAGATACAGATTGGAGAGAACGATGGAAGGGATGTACTCATATAATCGCCATCGATCTTTTCATCAAGATTCGCACGCAAAAGAAGATGCCTCTTGATAACTTTGCCGGTCTCATCCTTCCGTCGTCTATCGTCTCCAAACGGACTTCCGCCCAACTATCGCATCTCTCTTCTCCACGGCGCATTGCACTTGGTGGGGCGACGGGTGGCTGACCGAAGGTGGGACACAACCAACTTGTATGCTGGCGCTATCAGTACAGGGAGACGAAAGACGCCGTTGAAGGATCACAACTGCTCTGAGAGAACATCGCAGGGCTGCAGCAAGAACCTTGACTCGAAAAGAACGAGATGGAATTGGTTTCCTTCCACTGAACGATGAGTACTTGACTCTGCAAAGCTTCGTACGAGCGTCAATGTCATCAGAGGCGATGGTGCCTTGTTAATCGAAGAAGGAACCGTTGCCGTCGATGTCAGATAGCGGAAGAGAGAGCAAAGAGAGATAGATGCCATCATCTTCGCCGAGCAAGGGCGCTTGGCAGTCGAGTCCGCGGATCCGGACAAGCTTTCAAAGCACATCTTATCTCCATCTCTCCTAACCTCACCACAACTCCACAGATGTCGTACGCGGACTGTGGGCGGGATCGACTTTCCCTATCGCTGACGTCGTTGAAACAATGCGTGGATAGTCCCGGGGAGGAAAAGTAGAGATCACGGTGAAATTATGGCCAACGAGCGAGCTACCGATGTAGATGTGGTCGTAGGATTGAAGACCAGAGCTGTCAGCGCTAGTCAGCTTTCGCACGTAAGGCCGGATGTTCCGAGTATTTGTGTTGCACTCAGTATCGACTTCGAATCAGCTCCATTGAATGAGCGATATCGCGTGTGCACAGGAAAGTATGTATATACGCCCAGCTGTAGCCTGTTGCTAGCGGGCAGAATGCATTCCACCAGCTGTCCGACGAGGCTCCCTCAAAGGCCAAGCCTTCCGATGCTCCGTAGCCAACCGTGATGAACCCGGGAATTCGGATACGCTGAGGACACCTCTTTGTGCACGATTCCTCATGCTCACACCAGTGAACTCAATCGAGCGGGATGTGAGTTGAGGTAGCAACGGAGGAGTATTCTGGGACCGGTCTAAAATCATTGTCGAAACAGACGTGTCCTGTCAGCAACGCTGAGTTCAAGGAAAGGAATCAAAGGGCAGAGCTCGTGGTGCATAAACCGCTGGACTTGCGAACAATGGATTTTTTACTGCCTGCTGACTCTTCGCTCGAAACCACAACGAACAAGTATGCAGAACTATTGAGTCACTCACTGTGACTTATTCGAACAAGTGGAGATCTCACTTCACAAATCATGTCCCTCTTTTTATCAGGAAGGTGAATCTACAATAGGAACCATCGCTTTCTGTACTGATTGCAGTAAACTTGGTCCTTGCTATTCTCAAGGTATGCCAGTTCAATATCTCGGCACGGTGAGCCTCAGAACAACCCTCATTCACCAATTTTCAATCGCACTCTTCCTTTCTAGTTATTCTTCGCACAAACTGGTAGCCATCAGTGCCCGTCACTGTAGCTCATATGACTGGGGTCACAATTCAGATATTCCATAGTACGGAGACGATATGGATTCTCCAGGTCATGTTGAGAATGGTGAGCTGAAACTTGAAACCCGGATAATTCAACAAAGAAATATTTTAACTTCTTCAAGTCCGAGTTCTCCGAGCTTTGTTTGTTTATAGTCCGCCGAACGGAACACTGACCATTTCTCGAACTTCCCATCATCTCTTAGCTGCCCTATCACCCAGAGATCCGAACGAAAATAGCTCCTACCATAGCATATGAGTGTATACAAGCCATCGGGTATCGGGTATACGTGATCGGCCACAACATTTAATGTGCGGGGTGCCCCAGTGGCATCGCTGAGGACCAGTTCTCCTTGTGGACACTCGAGTTCCGTACTCAAGCCTCGCACATTTCCCGACTCAATAAGGCAGCCCTTATAATAATCTGTGGCTGCATCCTTCGTCCGACGAACCCTGCCCTTGCGCGAACCGAAATAACGCACAATAGTTTTGTTGGCCATTACTTGCTTCCATGATGGTCGCCAACATTTCCTTCCACCACCAGGAGCAGGGTAAAGGAAGAGCAACTGTGCCTGAAACTCAGGCCGCATGACGTCCATGAGGACTTCCCATGCGTTCGCTGCAGATTGCTCAGTATCATATATTGGGATGGAGTCCGTCTTGAGCAGGTATACTAAGCCCGCAACTTTATCCAACGGCTTTGTTGACACTCGATGCTGCATCTCGGACACGAGGTCGAGACTCGTTCCGTATCTTATTATGTTCCGCAGCGACGTCAGCTGTCCATCAAACCTCCTTCGAACCTCCTCTTCCAAGATGCTATTGCCTATCTCCCCGCCAATGATCAAGTCGTCGGAGATCTCCTGAAGCGTCCATGCACGTCGGAACCAACAACGATCGCTCTCAAAGTAGTCCGTTGTCAAATTCAATGGCCGACCCAATCCATTGAAGTAGCCCACCACTCGTTCTGCCTCCTCATAAACAGATCCGATCGTGGGCACATCCTGCCTCCACTCGTCCCTGCGCAGATGCTCACTCTTCCCGCCCTCCTGCCGCAAGCACAGAATATCCAACCATGCGTACTCTGCCATGTGCGGCGAATACCTTGACCGAGCGTTCAACATCTCAATGCGGATGAGATCGAGGCTGGCATCCTTCGGCATCGGCACTGGCCACTCGTATCCGTTGATGGGCGTCATCACGTTCACGCGGTCTTTCTCATCCACCCACGCATGTGATATCCCCAATGGTGTTTTGCGCGCAACCCAGTATGGCACCACCCGATTAGCACACAGATCCCACACGCGTCGAGCAGGTACATGCCGCGTTGTGATCCTGCCATCAGTTAACACATTTCTCCGCATCTCCTCATCCTCCCTTTCCAGGATGCGTAATTTGTGTTTGATGGTAGACATGTCATTCCAGTACGGACGCAAATAAGCATATGTAGTACCAAAGTCCAGACCTTTGGCGATACAAGAATTGAGAACCGAGATCACGGCTGAGTCTGTAGCGTACCATGTGCCGAGTATGGTGTTAAGCTCTTTTAATACTCCATCTACACCAAGGTCGATGCATGGAATGTTGGCCAGACCCGACATTATGACCATTTTACCGGTGTAAAACCGTTGCATCAGCACCGGAACGGTTGAGTCCACCTGGCCAGTCTCAACAAAAGCGGAGAGCGACATCTGGGGAGGTCTGAGAGGATCTTCTCTTCCTGATGTATCTCCGTGGGTACGCCTGTACTGGTCATCCATCTGCATGGAAATCATTATTCTTGTATCTCGGAAAGACTGTCAGTGTGTACTTACTACTTCCACTTCTCTCTCTCTGGAAAGATTGAATCCAGATTCTTCCAACTCCTCCTGCCATCGGAAGTAGGATTCTCCTTCAATGAGAATGTAATATATCGAACCCACGACTCTTCCACATACCAATGTTCATGGTCGGCGTAGGTGGCTGCCAATTTGTCAGGGTCGGCGCGCTGCCACACAAGGAGGTTCTAGTCGTGCTGTCTGGTAAGAAGCAAGTGTTGGGAACTAGCGCTGAGACCAAGAGAGATCAGCCGTACTGCCAGAAGATAGACGCCCAAAGATCACGCATGCTATTTAAAGCCATCACCCGGGTCTCGATAACACATCGAATATCAAATCAACATCATGAAAAGGTGCACGGAGAAGAAAATATCCCCGCTCTGTGGGTTCTGTTGTATGCTGTTCGTCATTGAATCACTGCAGGTAGGTGAATTTAAAATGAGAAATAAGAATTGGACTACGTGACAACTACACATAGTTGTGGATACTATACCGTTCTCCACATACAAATCGGAGAAAGATGGGAACACTGAGACGATATTGGAACCTCAACGTTCACGACAATTGAAGTTGAGGGCCTCAACAATTCGAGTTCCGGAACCCAAAGCTAGGGAGACAGCTAGATAGATCTGAGTTGACCTCGAACGATGACGAACCTGTGCTCAACAACATGTATACTATGCCCATCCCTCCCAGGCAAAATCTAGTCGAGATGTCAGAATGAAAAAGAGCGAGAGTGATCCTTCAGCCACTAATTTTTTTGAAATGCAATCTCTCGCATGCTGGAAAGGAAGGCATAATATCTGCAGGGTTCGAAGCCAATGTTCATCTGGGTGATGAGGTTGAAGAGTTCGTCTCCTTCCTTGGAGGAATATGCGTGTTATGGAAAGATGGCATATTTGTTGAGCGAACAAGGGAATGTTCAAGTCGCGGACGACCGAGAGCAGGTGTTGGTCAGAAGCAGAAGGTCGATAGACGTCAACGAATCATTGTACAGCGCATGATTTCCGAGGTCTTAGAACAGGGCGCCAATCATTGTCTTGGTCAGCCGAGTAGGAAATAATAGAAGTATAATAAATTACTCTCGCTAACCGAAAGACAGCAAAGCGCCTAACTAATCATTAATCATGACTGGAGGTTGAGAAGAGTGTCTTTAAACGACGCTACACGTAGCAAGCCGTTTTAGTCGTGCTGTAAAGTAGGAAACAAAGAATGAAGGCGAGCGCTCAGAACCCTGAAATGTTTCAGCATTAACCGCACAGCCGCAAGATAGATGCCGATAAATAACGTATACGTACATATTCCGAAACAAGCTGCATTATGAGTCGTTATCCGCGTCTGGGCGAGTCCTACCAACTTGTATAGAAGCACCCTGAAGACGCACAATTTATGTGCATGATGGTAGCTTGCCACCGACTGACCCAACTTGCTGCAGAAAACACTAACGTTAGAAGGAGATCCATAATTAAACATGAGCCGTAGATCGATTTTGTGCGGCTAACCCTCGCCAAATTTTATGATCGTCGTTCTATGTTGGGTTAAGCCGAGCGACACGACGGAGAATGAAATATCCTCGCTCTCCTGGCCCAACTATATGCAGTTTATCTTCTGATTTGCCGTTGGTCCATTGAATGGATAACTGCGGGAAGTATAACGCAACACATTGGCGCTTATCCATAATCGAGGTCCATGTCTTCTGATCACATCAATTGATGCGAGAAGTCCCCGCTATTCACTTTGATTGTAGACGATTGAAGAGGAAATCCGAAAATGCTTGGGGTTTGTGCTCAGGGTACGAACGGGCGGCTATCGTCGTCTGCGCTTAGAGAATCGAGATCTTCCTGCGCTAGTCTTGCTGATGTGATTGATCAATGCACGATACCTATCAGGAGGTAAAGGACACCTTAGTTCATTGTTGATAGCGAAAGCTCGCATGTCATTCCCGTCTGCCGTACATTCATGGTAACTCTATGAAAGGACGATAATCATCTTCATCTCGTTCAAGAAGGACAAACTTACCACAGCAAGAAGCGTCTCCTGGAACCTCCTGCTCGTCCCTTTCGCGCGCCGTCAACCAAGCTAGTCGTCAGGGTAGCGAAGCAATGGGAACACGAACTTGGCTTATGCCGGAACGACGGATTGACGCCGAATAGAATTGATACCCGGTCCCGGTCCTTGGGGTTAGTTCCTCCTACATCGATGGTTTCAAAAGCGAAGTGAGGTTCGATAGTTGGAGATCTTCCTAGGAAGGCAGACAGGTAGCCTCGGATCGACCTCAAGCGACGACGGATACTGTGCCCATCCCTTCCCGGCAAACGGCGAGCTCCACTCTAAGCGGCGGGAGACTGCCTTAAGCCTAGCTTATCGGAATGTAATTACACGTACGCGGGTAAAGTGGTGTATGCTGGTTGTAGAGTCGGTCTCTTTCCTAGAAGGATTCTTGTAAAGCGTCAAAGCCTGAAGCAGCCGCCAGCGGAAAAAATCTGAAGCCCAATCTAGGATAGTCTTGATCGAAGGAGCTGGTGGTGGTCAAATGTGGATACCCTCGGTCTACCACCAGATTTCAAGGGCCTCACGACGGCGCGTCAACTGTTAGACAAATGGAAAAAGATACAAGATTGTAACATGATGGATCATTGTCGTTACGTGAAGCACAGGGAAACATTTGATTATAGTTCGACGAAGAGAAACCGTCTTGAAATCTGAAATCATGTCCATGAGTCACGTCATCGTGCACGAATGGATTGACAACTGACCACACGGTGTCTCTTCAACCTATGCATGGCTCACACGCTCCCTCGTATTCGTTCATCAAGAGCGGCCTCCCCTTTTCCACGACGTCATAGAACGAGTCTGCCCGTTCCGAGGCATTTCTGGAAGTGAGAAATCAGTCTACAAGCAAGGTTAGTCATTTTACATTTGAAAACAAGACAAGGCTCACTTGGCTGCATGCATATGTACTCAGCATCGATGACGAAGCAAGAGTAGAAGGATGGTAGGAACAATTTGTTGGAGTCTGGACTGTGCCGGGACTTCACAGGGCGATGAATATATGGCAGTCTATCGAGCAAAAATTATAGTGACACGCGTGGAGTATCTTGGGCGACCGATATTGCCTATCAGCTTTGCTCAGGTAGGCAATTCAACATGACGTACCACTTTGCAACCGAGATGGCGTAACCGCCATGTTCCGTAATCCTCCGCTTCCACAAGTCAGCCATCTGTATGCACCAACAAAGCAATAAAGGACTGGAGAATCAACGGTCACAGTATGGCGGTCAGACGAGAATCTACGGAGATGGATGAGTTTGACAGGTTCAGCAGAGAGAAAAAAATACTACACACAATTCGCCTTTCTTTGCAGTGAGTATCATATCTTGAAATATAGGACCCACGGTCAACACGTAGCATCGGCATCGAAGTTGCGCCAATCTATGGAAGCTGAGTAAAAGAAAAGAAATGCAAGAGCAAACACGCACCTGGATCCCTTGCGACATAATCATAACGTACTGTATCCATCGGCAACTCCACGCGCGTTCTGGTGAAGGTAACTGACTTGCGAGCATCTCGTTTGGAGTCTCCGGGTCCCAGGTTGGCTACTTTATCTGTAAGTCTCCTGTCGATAACGACTCGTTGCTCAGTTTGTCTAGGGCACATACGTCGTCTTCATTTCTGTGGCCGGCCCTTCTCATGACGGCCGTCCTATGCGGAGATTGACTCAACAAAGGAAGATTAAGAGCCAGTCGAGACAGGCTCACCACAGTCAGCTGGTCAGAGCGACGGAATACGAGACGCATAGGGAGAAGATGATGGCGGGAAGATAGGATCGCGGACCGCGATAGATTCGAATGTTGACTACAATCAATCGGGAGACGGGCCGCGGGCCGGACTTCAAGCACACCTTTGCTGCTCTTCGTCCATCTTCTAGGGCCCTCTCTTACATGCTAGGCTATCTCTCGTCCTTCTACCGAACTAACCAGGAGTGAATTTTTCAAGAATTCTTGGAGCGACACGACCTATAGACTTGATGATACATTGCTGTGAAGCCAAAGTTTTCGCTATGCAGACATATGCATCAATTCTGATCACGGATCAACTGTCGACATCTACATTTTCACGAGTTCTATTCACTCGATCTTGAATAAATTAAAAAATTTCTTTGCATGAGACCGCTTGACAGCGACTCTCTCGACTCTCTCAATTGGTCTCTTTCACCGCAGAAGAAGATGATCTTACAAAATATTTTTAGTTAGCATGGGGCCATAAACATCTTTTGTAGAACATACTGTGGGCGGTACCTAAAATCACGGTCGTTGTGCACAGTGTTGATGTGCTTCAATGCCGAGTGTACTGTCTCTTCAAAATCGTCGGGAGTCCCTATATCACATCAAACAGATCAGCGCCGGAAAGAAGTATCCGGACCACGAAGTATCCTGGTTTCATATCAGCCCGATCAGGTGGCTATCTTCATCCAAATCTGCACGTAAATATCTCTCTGTTTGTACAAGTACGTTGGCTCTCTGTGTGATTGATTAATGCACGATTGCTATGGGAAGCACAGAAAAGTACCTTCGTTCCCAGCTTATAAGGAAACCGCACACATTGGCTGGGTATTTTCCGTCTGCGGTACACTCGTCGTAGTAGACGACAGTAAATCTCGGCTCTCTCAAGAAGGATATGTTTACCATAGCAAGCAACGTCTCCCGCATCCTTCTCCTACTCTTGCTCGCCGCCCTTGGACGTCGTCAGTCGTCGAGGTAGCGAAGCGATGGGAACACGAACCTGGGTTAGAGCCGTTCTGTTTCGCTCTCTGAGGCACACGCTAAAAAGAATCACTGCTCGGTTCCGTTCCTTGATGATGTAGTACCACATCGATGGTTCCAAAGTCGCGGCAAGACGGGAATAGCAAGGCGATATTAGAAGTTCGACATTCCCGCTGATTAGGTTGATTTAGAGTCGGGCTCGTAGTTCGAGTTCCTCCATCGAAGGTTAAGGAGGCGGACCTCGAGGAGTGGCGAATTAATTGTATCAGACGTAGATACCGTGCCTATCCCTCCCCGCCCGAACACTGGGCAAGACGTTAGGAGAGGCTTCCCTTGAAAACTTGGTTTTCGAAACTTAACTTGCATATTGGAGAGGTGTTGTATTTGACAGATTCGAAATCAAATATTCGCCAGAGTGCTCAGCTCTAAGACACCGTCTCCTTTGTTGAAGAACGCGGCAGTTATGGAGATGTGTAAAATATTTGATGGACAAATCTACAGGAGCGTCCATGTTAAGAATCAGGGTATTTAGAGTAGTACACGAGACAATGAATACTCGAGTAAAACCCAAGTCGTGAGCGAGGATGTCCTAAAGCCGAGTTCCAACCACCAAGAGGGATCCGATATGGGTGCTAACAAGCACTAGGCGTAGTTGGAAGGCAAACGGAACGGCAAGCGCTAGGCGTAACCGATCAGATATGCTTAGATCACACAGTGAAGTGGACTTTGAAGAGTAGTGAAATTAGATTGTCCTCTAATACAATGTCAGGTAAGTATTTATACACTACTAGTAAGGACTTGAGTCAGTATTATTCCACAATATTCTATCGCATTCCAGCATTAGCAAGAAGAATAGAGAAGATATGAGAAAATGCCAGTAGGCCGAGGTCAAGACGAGAACGCCGAGAGAAAGCATGTGTTGACTCATGTATGAACGGAAAAGGCCCGATATCCATAACAGTCCAGCAGTGATAAAGGCGGTCAAATACCTACGAACCATGGTTCAGCGTATGCTCCCGAGGCCTCACAACAAGGCGTCGATCACTGTCTTCATCAGCAGAGTGCGAAAAGACAGAGGTATAATGAATAGATTTCGTGAGGCGATACCTTCCAACAATTGGCAAGCCTTAGCAACGTCTCGGTTCTCACGGGAAAGTTGCAACAAGGATCGCGAGAGCAAATGACGAAATTCGGGAAGGAACACAGTCAGAGCGCAACACCAATGCGTCTGCGGCGATTGTGGAAGTCAGGGACCACAATCTACTAAAGACATTAGCGGTTAGATAACAGGGAACGAGGATAACCATGCGTTTGCCTTGCCGACATGCTCATATTCTAACGCTTTAAGTGGGAGCCGGGTGAGTATCCTTATTCCGAAATGTGGAAGTTACACCATACTCGAAGTCGGCTCTCGTAGAGATTCCTTGACCTAAGAAAAATATCATTTTACGAACCTACAGTGAGAATGAGCACTAATCGTGTACCTTTTATATCAACGACAGCAGTGAAAAGACGGCAGAAGCTGAAGTATAAAATTGGCGTATACTATTCCGTGCCAGTGTCTTTCAGCCATGACTTCGAAGTTGAGCGACAATTCTGTTGGCGTGTGAAGGCCCGCTTTATGAGACCGCTGTGCAGCTGAGGTCAGCTTCGCCTCGGTGGGAGAGGTATTTAATGGAACGTATCAACTACCTGAGAAACCTAACGAGTGTCATCCACAAACCTGTCCTTTACAATGGCATTCAGCTATCTACGGGAAGCGAAGAGGACGTCCGAACGCTGTAAGAATCGACAATATGTCAACCCGCTATGGGACTGACGGGTTCGAGAAGCATCAAGAGGAAGCTAAGTAGTACGCATGATCCGCCTGATAGATTAACCGCGCCTGTGCGTTGTAGGCCTGCATAATCCTTGGTCCGCCCATGAGATCCTTGGCGGAAAGGAAGCAAATTGCTGTAACACTAGCAAGGCGAATCGCAATCTCGATATCTAAAGATGAAAGGGAGAAAAAGTAGTGATAGGCATGAATATGACACACCTGAATGGTTCGTGTATGTATAGTAGGCCTTGCTTGGTCCCGGTCAGCGCGTACGAAAAGGTATCAAAGGCGCATGTTCCTTGCATGGCGAAGTAGAATCACAATCTCGGTATCTAAATAAGGAGGTGAACGGAAGGAATGAAATATATGAAAAGGACGCACCTGGATGTCTGGCGAAATGACCAGATAATCGATTGGTGACTGTGCGAGCTCTCGCAACGGTTTCTTTTGGTATCTCCCCGGTCAGTTCAGCACTTAGTTCCGAAGTTTGTGTTTCGACACAGCATTTTACCGCATACCGCTCAAGCTGATGATATCAAAACAAGATTTCATTGAGGCGCCCTATCCAACAGACGTGTTTAAATAAAGCGATGCACCAGGCTGATCTTTCATCCGACTTTACTTAGTGTCTCAGGCTGGACCAATATCGATGAACCGGTGCTCGGTGCGCAAAACCACCCTCAGTCTTCTCTCAGGACTCCGAGGCTGTGCATCAGTTCCGAGTAAACATCATTGATGAACCGTCAAATGCACACGGACTTTCCTCCCGCGCGTATGAAAGCTCTTTTCAATTGGAGCGACACTTCAAACACGATATCTGGTTTGCTGATTAATTTTACGCTGGCCCGTCAAGGCGCTTATTTGATGCAGCCTGCTGGAAAAAAATGTTCGCAACTGATATTCTGCATCTTTGCTGGGATGATGTCCATACTATGAGACTCACCTCCGCCTTTGCTGCTGATAAAACTTGACAAATAAGTGCCCATCGGCTCGAAATATTGTTAGTCCATGAATGATGCGTGCCCCTGTGACTCTTCCGTCTAAACATATGACACGCGCTTTGTGGCTTATAAGTACCAATATATCATCATCAACAAAGACGTCTTATCTGTTTGTTCTCGTCGAGTGACCGCTATTTGCTAGATACTAGGGCCTGTGTCCGAGACTTTGCTCCGATAGTTTCTATGATCACAAAATGGGGGACTTGATTCTGTCCTTGATGGCCTGATATGTTTCACGGATCTTTATAAATGGACAACTGATCGTACGAGGAACCACAAGTCTCCCTTTCTTCGTGCAAGCCCTAATGTCTACCATAGCCTTTGTTGGCCAAGTATTATTCACAAAGTATACACCGCGTATGTTAACATAGTTTGCTATGTTCATGGTATCGGGACCTAACAACCAGATAGCTGCAGGGGTTGCTCTCGTCATATGGGACCATTGCCTGACGTTCGATGACGAAGTGACAGTGATATGGGCGTCTTTCAAAGGACCGACCGTCCCAAAAGTCATTTATATAATGAACCGTTACTTCACGGAAGCTGTGTTACTGTATACAGCCTACGGTTCGTGACCAGTTTTTCGTACCCTCTCCCTTCGCTAATTCATCTCGAATTTAGTCTTCACTGGATTGGGAGGACCCGCAGCTAACAAGGTAAGTCCATGGCGTTCCAACGATAACCTGATATCAATATCAGAACTAGGAGTAAGCCTTATGCACATCATCTTAAAGAGATCGCCGATTAACACCGTTGTAGTTGTGCACCCGTTTTCTGGTTAATTACTATTTCTCCGACCATTTTTGCTGGCATATTACAATGTTGGTTTCCCGTTTCAATCACACGAGTATCTATGGCTGACATGAAATACAGTCTTGATTATGCTGCGCGCCTATCGACTGTGGGATCACAAGCTAACCATGCGCAGAGTGCTGCTCGCCGTATTTATTGCCTGCATGACAGGATCGTTGGTTCTTTCTGTCAGGATTGTTTCGACCCTTTTGAGGACACAAGGTAGTCGTCGTTTGTTTCCTGATGACACTTTGCTAACGCCTTCACCACAGTCGTGCTACCCCCCAGAGTGGCCATTTGCTCGGTTCCTGATGTTCCGAAAACCGCACCTTTCCTGATGGGTATATTGGTGAGCCCTTGATCCTCCAGAAAGTGGATTTCTGCTGATTGAATACAGCTTTTATTTGACCTCTTTGTTGTATCGGCCTCCTTCTACAATGCTCTTGAAGAACCGCGCCGGCGTGAAAGCGAAGTTTTTTATTCGCTGCGGCGCGATGGCGCAAAGATTTACTCTGTAAGCGGGCTCCCATCTGCCTCCGACGTTAGTACATCCGTTGAACCCCGTCCTAGATTGTTTCCCGTAGGTTATGATGACTTTTCCTCAAGCATTGTTTTCATTGTTATCTTTAGTTCTATGGGTGCTGCTTCTTATAACATCTCTTTTTGCAAAGGTAGGTGTTACTTGAGCACATATACCCCATCCGTCTACTGATTTTCTCTTAGATGTCGGTGTACTTCCCCATTTTGATGTATGTGCTACCGTCTGCACTTGAGGTTAAGATGCTGACACTTCCCTCAGTCTTTCATGGTCTGTGGCGGCTAATCTTACCTCTCGGATGCACCTTCGCATCGAAAGTCTGAGACAGTCCAACAATGCACACACCATGATACTGTAGTATTCAAAACGGTTCGGCAGTCACGCGTCACAACTAGACCTGACAAAATGACCCCTCTGTGACCATCGATTTTTGGCCAGAATTGACCCCAAATTGGGCAGAAATGACGAAAAATTTCTCCATGTCACAGAGTGCTGAGCTCCCTGCCGAATCCATTTTTTCATCAGGCTGGTCACGGTCACAATTGCCTGTCGAACCGTTTTGAATACTACAGTATATGTGACACCAGATGGCTAACATCTAACTGTTAACATACATCTGAAACATCATCACTCTTCTTATTTAATACACTTAATGATATGACAAGCACTGAGCCATAAGAGATGTGTTTATATGACAAGCTATCATTTTTATTGGTCCAAGTCTTTGGCCTTCGGGTTCTATCAGTTCATGATTCACAACTACCTCATTTTTATGTTGTTCATGGCACCAGAGGATGCCAAGATCATACTCTCATGGAGATCTCTGACTTCAGCAGTATGGGCTGCATTGGGGTTTGGTGTGGGGCGAATGAAGGTCCCTTCAGGTAATATCCTCATCAAGTTTTTGACCAAGTCTGGAAGCATGCCTATGCTGCAACAGATAAATAATTGAAGATGACATCAGAAGATGAGGGTGGTGGAAAGCAAAGCATGTCCATCAGCAAAATGGTCACTTTGTCTTTGTGGTCTTTCAGTACTTTCTAAAGTTGTAAAAGCTTTGAAAGATGCAAAATACAATATCTTTCCACAAGAAGAAAATGTATTTCACAAGACACATACCTTGTCTTGTCAAGCAGATCAAAACTTTGAAAGACCAGCACATTGTCTTTCATACAGCAACATCTTTTATATATTTTAGTTTGCTTATTGCTTTGGAACATCACAACAACAAAAGAGCATAGAAAGCATAGTGGTAATTGGCATAATCATACTGAAAGGTGCTGAGCACTTATATAGATGTGATGTGCTACACACACAACACTACACTAAACACTCAGTGATTGTGGTTTGAAGGGAGGTAGATTATACCAAGTTACAACACTTTGTACTGTAGTTTACAAGTTCCAGGTTGCAATGAATATAATGTTATATTAAAGATATATTGTGATTTCACTCTAAGTTCAATGTGTTACTGAACAGAAACTTAAACTAATACAGACTAACTGCCTGGTGCAGGTTCTGAACTCGTGCTGGCTGCCTGGTGCAATTTCAATACTGATACTATGCACCTGGTTGTGACTTTAAAACACACTGACTGGTTCTGAACTGTTTCTTGGGTCTGTCTTTCTGTCTCTAGCTTATACTGTTTGCTTTCTTGACTGTTCTTGCACACACAAAGTGACCAGGTCACAATAATTCTATTCCAGGTGAGTCTACGACTCGAAGCTCTTAACCAATTAAACCTGTACTATTCACCTGGTAGCGTTCTGGGGGTCAGAAACCTGATTCTCTGCTAGTTACATGACCTGTATTTATACTACTCTACTTGTACACTATTTCCAATCCTTTGTATACTGACTAAGATGCATGCTGACCCAGCCAGGTGAGGATAAACTCATTGCCTGGCAGATATTATCTCATCTGTGGCTACCAGGTTGATCAATTGTGCTAGATCTATCGCCAGGTGATGGGATTGCTTCTGCCGGAATGCCAGGTGATTACACTATGCGAGTCTCAGCATGGACTCTCGGTCTGCTGGGTAGAATACCCAAACTTCTATCCAAGCATTAGAGCAGTTTGTTTCAAAGTTCACCAGGTGGACTTTTTGTCTTACAATGTATCACTTTCTTTTGTATCTTACTTGTTGGTACCATGTAATCCTGTTACATTGCCTGAAAATCCTAAATTACATGTATTTTTAAAAGGTGTACACCTGGGAGGTGTATCATCTCCCCTAAACTAAAGATTGACTGTCCTAGTCGCTTGTGACTGTGCTCATTTTCCAGGTTGCCAGGTACACTGATTTCCAGGTAAAGACCTTGCTATTTTTGGATTGTTTTCCCACTGGCAGGAAGTCGGCATGTGTCATGGATTTCAATTGAAGTCTCTCTACTGTTCTTTCAACATTCCAAGGTACACTTCCTTGCTTCTGGCGCATGGACCTGGGCACCTTGAAATTTTTGCATTGTTGAGTCATGACGACCACTTCCTGCTTTCTTTCTTTACACGTCAAGCCTTCCCACTCTGTGTTTCTACTTGCTTTCATGTCTGATCCTCACTACTTCCTTCATGCTATACTCATGAAAGCACCTGTGTTATGGGACATGGAGGCCTTTGACTTGCTAAACAATCACCAGATCACATCACAGGTGGATGGGGCACATACTCTCTTGGTGAGTGATTGCTTTCTTCCTGGTTTCCACAATTTCTGACACATTCCTTTAGACGACTTATTGTAGTGCTTTTGGCCATCCATACCCGAACTTCATCAACTGTTTCTTTGCAACAGCCTCTTGAGCCATTGATGAGCCTAGACTTCCATGGCAACGGCAATACCAACTCGGAACGAGATTGGGTAATTAACATAGTAGCACGGCAATCAAGGCAATTGTGTGTGTGAGTGGGTTCGGGGCACCTCTGTGCAGTAAATCAATTCCTCTATATGCAAGTATACACTGCGACTTTAAGTCTGCGAAGTAGTACTGCTTGGTAATCGAGTACTAGATGCAATGGCTATAAGCCGGTAGGGATCTCTCAAAGTGAGAGGGAATGGAAGCGGGTATGACGTGAATACCACGAATCTGTATGAGAAAACATGCGACGAGACTAGAAAACGTTGCTGGACGTTAATCTGTGTGGGGCGGACAATGGTAGAGAGACTAAATGGTCAGCAATAGTCTATGGGCAAACGAGGCAATGAGAAAACATTGTGGAGATGGCATGTGTCTAAAGAAATCGTGAAGCAAGGTGCTGAGGGTGGAGTGTTGAGAGAAAATGTGGGGCTATGAAAACTAGTGGTGCTGCTGATCCTATATGGTGCGATAATGCTGAAGTCGATGTCGAAACTGGTCTGGTGCTGAAACGATCCTATCCTATGTCAAACTAACCTTCAAGTCCACTCGAGGGACTGATACTATATGAAAACTGGCTGAAACTGGTCCTATACTGATCCTAAGTCTGCTCAGAGACTACCCAAGTGGGTGATGATAACAATGGTGAAAGTGAAACTGTAAAAACTCCAATGGTGCCAAAGTGAAACGATGACTGCCTATAAAAGATAACGTGGGTGAGGTATGGCGCGGTGATCACGTATTGGCACAATATGAGTGTGTACCAATAGTGTTAAGAGCGAAGAGCAAATGTCAAGAGACTCTTCTCAGTTAAGAACCATGGAATAACTCTGGTGAGCTCAAGAGTTGATGTGCAATCAAGAATATGCTGGGTAAACAGTATATTGCCATAGAATAGCAGATAAATGTGGTTACTGGCGATAGACTAGAGTGTGACACGAATTGATGTAGACTGGTCAACTAGAGATGAACTGAACTCCTATCTACATTTTTCTAGCTAGTTTTTATACTACAAGTACGAAATTATAAATAGAGTAATCATGCGCAACTTAGTCAGGCTGTAAGGCCGTGGCTTAGTAAAATCTGTAGGAAACATATGGTCATCTGACTTCTGAAGTAACAGCAACTTGTCGATGTTGCCACGTATGGGTGCGAGCCGTATGGTTTTATTGAGCGATGAACGGATCATTAGGTGCTGTTTAGCTGCAGACTGGTGAGGTATGGCTTTTATACTGAGGTCCATGCTTGGGTCTATGTTGTTTCAAGGTCTTGGCGAGGTAACAGCCTTAGTAAAACACGGTTTGTAGTTGCCGTGTGCTCGAAATATCTTGGATGGATGAGTGGCCGCAGCAATCACATCATTTCATTAAGTGTTTGATTGACGCTTCCATGAGGCTATGGGAAATGATGCAACAATTCCGTTTTATGATGATTTGTGATCGAAGGTGCCTTGCCGTGAGGAATACAGCAATTATGATGCATAACAAGATGGGATGGATAACAAAGTGCATGAGGAGTGGTGGCCATAGGATGAAAATAGTATCAATGTGTGTGCAATCTCTGGTTTGCTGAAAGGCCGTTAAAGGGACGGCAACGTTAATTAGCAGGGAAAATCCTCGAATTCTGAGCGTACAGAGCCTGGAGGCTCATCACCGTCCATGAGCTCCTGGATCGACTTGTAAAAGCAAACTGGAAGGTTTGGCTATACAGCCCAGATGAGGTCAAGGCTATTCTCTAGGTAGTTATCTTTCATGGCAGTTTATTATTATGCTCTAACTCATTGTTCATCTAGAATGGTGCTTTCTCAGCTAGTGACACCAAGCTTCTGAAGATGCAGATGATTGCTCCCACCAAACCGGAACCTGAGAGGAAATGCAAGACTCATGAACCTTCTTCTCTGGAACCAGCTAGCCAGGCTGAGACCTTGACCAGCAAGGTTGAAAAACCTGCCTGTAAATGATCCAAGCTGGAACAGGTGCCTTCCACTGTGGGCTCTAAAGTTGGTTCTTCCTCTGCCCATTCCAACAAGCTGTCTGCAAAAGACAAACAAAAGGCTGACAGCCCACTCATCAAGAAGGAAAGATCAATGGCCCCTGCCAAACCTGCCACAAAACCTCGAGGCCATTGATATGCTTGGTATCAGGCTACCCATAGATTTTGCAATTTTCTATCAAATAATGCAGTCTACAAGTGGTGCAGAGAGCTATAGTGAAGGCTTTACACTGTTAGCTAGAATACTACATAAGATAGTGAGCAATACAGTATAAGAATGGACTTAGAAGCAACATCTAGACAAGTCAACTCTATAAGCCTTCAATACTGAATGCTATTCCCTGCCCAAAACAAGACTATTTAAAGTCGGAACCAAGGGACACATCGAGATGAGTTACAAACATAAAAGCAGAACACAGAAGGACTAGATTACTTGTCATCTTGATGACTTGAATGAACCTAGAAAAGAATTGCTAAGTCCACAATGGTTCACAATGTGAAATGAATTTAGTCTAGAACATGAATAACCCTGGAATAACTGAATAACCAATGCTTGGCACCAAGATAGTTAAAGATTGTGCAGTGATTGAAGCAAATACAATATCAGTCTGATGATTGATCATGATTAGTGGTTACATCCTCAAGATACCATGCACTCTGTAGTATTGAATAGAAATCCATGTGGCAAGGCATGAAGGAGTAGCAAGGAGTTCCTATGGACCATTAGAGCACTCCTTGGCAATAGAATGACCACCAATCATTCCGTCCAACTAAATAGAAATCTCAGAATGGCGCAATCCTTGTAAATTAATTACTCATCATTTGTATTGATATCAAAAGCTCATACCATAGTTACTTTTAGATACAAGCTCCTATACCTAGGATAGAAATCATATAAATTAGCAGCAACTAGACACATAACAGAGGAAAGCATTCCCCCCACATTTGTGCTAGTAGCCTTATAGCTACCTAATCAATCACTGGTTTTAATTGCATATCCTCAACTGAAGTGAATTAAGTTTACCAAGTCAACCCAAAAGGGCAGCTATAAGTAATCTAAAAGAACTAAGTAGGAAGAAGAGTCGTCCCTGCATTTGTGCCTTGCTAGTTAATTGAACTGCTCTGCATACAAAGGCCTTGTGCTCCCTCACTGACTAAAGTGATCTAGATGTGCTAAGTCAACCACAGACCGAATACATTGTCTAGTTGAAGTGAAATAAGCCCTAGAACACTTTAAGTTTGAACAGTTAATGAGTCAGCATACTTTAGAGTCTGTGTACTCTTTGCAAGTCTTGTACTTGAAGCCAGGACCTGTGCATTCTTTGTAGAGTCTGTGTACTCTTTGTAGAACTTTGGTTCTTTGTTGCAAGTGCATGTGCTTGTGTTGTAATCAAGTCTGTGTACTCCAGAGCAATTATGCTCTTTGTAGACCTCTAGGTCTTTGATTGTTCAATTGTTAAAGCTTCCCTAGTTAAAGCTTTACCAGCTCTTCTAGATGAAGTCATTGTGAGTCTAAACCACTAAAATTATACCTTACCAAACCCCCACATTCATATACCTCACTGTCGCGATTAGCGTATCTTGTGTAAACACTTCTAGACTTGAATTGAAGTTGTTTTGAAACAAACCCAATTGATTATTGATATCTAAGTACACCACGAGTGCTTCTACCATACTCACCCTTGAACTTAACATTGGTGATTGTGTGTGTGTGTGTGTATGTGTGTGTGATTTAGTATCTAGATTGATGATCTAGACACTTGTTGCATTTGTGCACTGCCTGTTACCGAGCACATCACCAGGATTCCCCCAGAGCAATTCAAGTCTCTCCTGGTTGCTGACCATTATATCCTACTTTGCCAGGCTCATACTTGACACCCTTCCATAGTGGATATGAATACTCTGGCACTTTACTTGCAACCTGAAATCAAGTCTATGCTGGATTCTGTCCATCCTTTCTTGGTATATACATTCTTTTTCATTCATTCTGTTCATTTACCTGTTCCCAGGCTGCTCATGAAGTTTACTTTCCCAAAGATGTTGACCTGGTTGTTATCTGTTTCCTGGCAACTCTTACCACCCTGGCTAATAACTTGAGCCCAGCTTTCCAATCTGCCTCTTGGGATGCTTGGAAAGTGGCAGACTCTACCAGGATGTTCAAGTTGCTCAGGGTACTTTTGCACTTCATATTTTTACTGGCAAAGTCCATGTGCTGGCTCTACCCAGTCTTCCATATAAGTGTAACTGTTTCCAGGTCACTCCTGAGCACACTTTTCGTCAAAGTCTCCATTGGGATCACTTCCAGAGTGCCACTTCTGCCACCTGGTTTGCGAACCTGGTACACTTATCTCATCCTTTCATAAGCAGAGGTCTTATCCACTGTTCTAGCTGTCCTCTAATAACACTGTAGCTCCTTCTGATGCTAACAGCTATTTTTAAAGTACTAGTACTTAGAATTTGTGCTCACCTCCTGAATGGCTTGATGCACATCTGAATGCATACTTTTTTGTTACTAAGTTCCAGGCATGTCTCCAAATTTAAAATGCCCAGAGGTTTCATTTATCGGCTGACTTAGTCAGATAATTGTCTAAGCAGGTTGTCTCGACTTTAGGATTTATTCCATGCCAAGCTGCCTCCTTCTAACAATGGTTTCTTCCTCATTCTGGCCTGAAGACTTGCCTCTCCCTTTTTCCTGGAAGGATCTTCCTTCCTTATTGCAGGTGGATCACTACCTCTTACTATGTTTGGCATGTACCTGGTATCCTTAAGTACTTGATTTTGACATCCTAGTTAATTGGTGTCAGCCAGACGTGGTGAATTTAATTAACTATGTGCACCCTTTCCTGGTGAGTGTCCCTGGGGTATGATATCCTTTTTCTCACTAAGTCTCCAGGTAGATTGCTCATGTCGAGTATTTTCCAGATGATGTAGATCCCTTGGCCTTGTGATTCCTTGTGATGGTGATGTGCTCGGTAACAGGCAGTGCACAAATGCAACAAGTGTCTAGATCATCAATCTAGATACTAAATCACACACACATACACACACACACACACAATCACCAATGTTAAGTTCAAGGGTGAGTATGGTAGAAGCACTCGTGGTGTACTTAGATATCAATAATCAATTGGGTTTGTTTCAAAACAACTTCAATTCAAGTCTAGAAGTGTTTACACAAGATACGCTAATCGCGACAGTGAGGTATATGAATGTGGGGGTTTGGTAAGGTATAATTTTAGTGGTTTAGACTCACAATGACTTCATCTAGAAGAGCTGGTAAAGCTTTAACTAGGGAAGCTTTAACAATTGAACAATCAAAGACCTAGAGGTCTACAAAGAGCATAATTGCTCTGGAGTACACAGACTTGATTACAACACAAGCACATGCACTTGCAACAAAGAACCAAAGTTCTACAAAGAGTACACAGACTCTACAAAGAATGCACAGGTCCTGGCTTCAAGTACAAGACTTGCAAAGAGTACACAGACTCTAAAGTATGCTGACTCATTAACTGTTCAAACTTAAAGTGTTCTAGGGCTTATTTCACTTCAACTAGACAATGTATTCGGTCTGTGGTTGACTTAGCACATCTAGATCACTTTAGTCAGTGAGGGAGCACAAGGCCTTTGTATGCAGAGCAGTTCAATTAACTAGCAAGGCACAAATGCAGGGACGACTCTTCTTCCTACTTAGTTCTTTTAGATTACTTATAGCTGCCCTTTTGGGTTGACTTGGTAAACTTAATTCACTTCAGTTGAGGATATGCAATTAAAACCAGTGATTGATTAGGTAGCTATAAGGCTACTAGCACAAATGTGGGGGGAATGCTTTCCTCTGTTATGTGTCTAGTTGCTGCTAATTTATATGATTTCTATCCTAGGTATAGGAGCTTGTATCTAAAAGTAACTATGGTATGAGCTTTTGATATCAATACAAATGATGAGTAATTAATTTACAAGGATTGCGCCATTCTGAGATTTCTATTTAGTTGGACGGAATGATTGGTGGTCATTCTATTGCCAAGGAGTGCTCTAATGGTCCATAGGAACTCCTTGCTACTCCTTCATGCCTTGCCACATGGATTTCTATTCAATACTACAGAGTGCATGGTATCTTGAGGATGTAACCACTAATCATGATCAATCATCAGACTGATATTGTATTTGCTTCAATCACTGCACAATCTTTAACTATCTTGGTGCCAAGCATTGGTTATTCAGTTATTCCAGGGTTATTCATGTTCTAGACTAAATTCATTTCACATTGTGAACCATTGTGGACTTAGCAATTCTTTTCTAGGTTCATTCAAGTCATCAAGATGACAAGTAATCTAGTCCTTCTGTGTTCTGCTTTTATGTTTGTAACTCATCTCGATGTGTCCCTTGGTTCCGACTTTAAATAGTCTTGTTTTGGGCAGGGAATAGCATTCAGTATTGAAGGCTTATAGAGTTGACTTGTCTAGATGTTGCTTCTAAGTCCATTCTTATACTGTATTGCTCACTATCTTATGTAGTATTCTAGCTAACAGTGTAAAGCCTTCACTATAGCTCTCTGCACCACTTGTAGACTGCATTATTTGATAGAAAATTGCAAAATCTATGGGTAGCCTGATACCAAGTGTATCAACAGTTACTGTGGTTTCTAATAATTTAGGACCCTGCTTCATTGACCCAGATTGGATTCCATGGATGGTGCAGGATCCTCGCCATCTGGTTATCAGTTTCCAGGTATCAGATCTCTGTGTAATCTTTTATAAGACTCTAATCCTTTTCAGAACTTTAAATCCCTGTTTCCTGGTGACTTGCATTTTCCAGGTAGTCAGCACTTGGTGATCTGTTCAGATTTTTCATGAAGTTCAAAGGCTATTCCATATACCAGCAACTTGCCATTCTTCCAGGTTGGTGTTGGTTGTTATCAAATGGACCTGGACAAACTGCCAAGTGCGATTGCAGATGCTCTTCAACTTATAAGCTTATTTCCACCTACCAGATACCTGTTACTGACTTGAAATACTTGTTTCAGTTGTCTCAGGTGGGAGTTTATCCTATCCATCTGCCTGCATGGTTGTTTTCTAACATTTACACCTGGTCAGACATGGATATCCCTGCTACCTAGCAATTTCTTCAAGATTTTCTTGCTTCCTGGTTCTTGCAAATGTTCTTTGTACTTTCTGTTTACCTTATTCTTTTCCCTTTTCTGTTGGTACTTAGAATCAGCTGTTTCATGTTGCCAGGAAGGTGCCGGTTGCCTGATCATGACTTGTTTTCCTCTGAGAGGCCCAGGTAGGTCAAAAAATGTCTCCCAATTCAACCTGCAAGGACATTTTTTTTGACCTGCTAAGCACTGATTATCGACCTAGCCAGGTTGCTTTATGACCTGTATTTTCCTAGGTTAATAAATGACCTATTCCAGTCACATTCAACCTACACTACAATCCTGAAAAAAGTTCTGTTATATAACCCCATATTAGGTTGACACTTAGGTCTTTTCAAGGTAACCTCTCACTGGTTGCTTTGCTAGGTCGCTTAATCACCCTTTTTGGGGATCATTGGCTGGCAGAATATTGAATAGGTTGTAGTAGAACAGAACTATTGATATTGAATTTGAATTTGAATTTATAGAACAACAACAGTTTCCTGGGATAGTTGGTAGTAACAGAATATGGCATATAGATGTAAGGATGGTTTAGAGCACATTAGCAGATGTGAGCTAAGCAAAAGGAAGTAATGAGGACCTGCAGAACAATAATTCAGCACAAGTCACTCACTAGTGTGATGAACATGAATGTTGGTCACTGCATGTGACACTCATGACCTTGTTGATCCTATGGGATCAATCCATCTCTTCTTCATTCTCCTTGTCATTCATGTTCCCTCTAGCCACATCCACCATCTCGACATCTCCAGACCCATCCTTAGATGATCCTTCCACAAACTCACCCTCTCTGCTCTCCCCCTCTTCCTCATCTTCCCCAACCATTCTTGCTAGCTGCCTCAAGCACCTCTGACCCTCCTTTGCACTCTTTTGGGCTTTCTTGTTGGCCTCATAAATCATGATCGTGGTCTTCTTGCATGATTTAGACTGATCATGCTTGGTGTTACGATTTATTCATTTTTCCTTATCTAAGCGCCTCTTATCTTATCTTATCTTTGGCGCTTATCTTATCTCATCTTTAGATCCGCGACTCCACGGAGCCTTCGTAAATCTTCACATCATCACACCGTCATCGCATGTCATCGCGTCGTCATACTTACTCCAGACTCGCTCCGCGTGTGTTTTATCTCGCTCACCGTGTATTCCGCTTATTCACTTTCTAACACGGTGTACCTATTATTGAACCTTCGTTCTAGTATATAAGTAGTCTACTCAAAGCTGTATATTCCCTAGCTTTGAGCTAACGTTTAATCACACCGAAACATTCCACTTCTCGCTAAGCGCTAAAGCCTTAGTCTTGACACTTGAACTCTCCGGGACTTAGCAGTGATCGTATCAACTCGTTACACCTGTGTACTTACCCTTGTTCAGACGTCGGGTCTAACAATTAGCTCAAAGCTTTTCTTTAGATCTCTAAACAAGATCTTCCATGTCTTCCGGTAACGCCCAAGAACTAGCCATTGCTCTTGGAATCCCCAGCGCTACCATCGTCTCTATCGTTCTCATTCTCGCACTCAGGACTCTCTGTAGGCCGCCGCGAAGAGTTGCGAACACCACCCCCGTCATCCCCACATTCCCTGTCACCTCCACGGTCTCTACCACCCCTACTCTCCCCGACAATGTCAATGCCATTCCGCTCGAGCAGCACTCACCCCGAATCTTCGCACCCGTACCATTCCGACCGATCCCACTCGACGAGCTCGCTCGGGGAAGGGTCGCAGAAGAAGAGGAAGTCATTCCTGAGTCGATTCATCCCATCAGCTCGGAAAGAGCAGCTGCTCCCCTTGCCGGAGGAGCTACGTTCATCCACCCCGCCATCCCTCCCTCGCCCAAATATATCCCCTATGTCCCTCGAACCCCCTCTCCCGGCACGTACGCCCGATTCGCCGCACGAGTCGGGGGATTCGACGTGGGCCGCGACACCAGACCCATCGCCCCCGTCACCAATTACGATACTTGGGCAGATAGGCATCCCACTCCACCACCCACAGCCGGTATCCCTTCAGCAGAGTTTTGGGACAATGTCGATATCCCCTACAGCGCCTTTTTCCCCAGCCCCCGTCCAGACTCGCCGCTCCACCGAACCCCTCCCCCGTCCGGATACGGGGATCAGTACAGGCACTGGGACCAGCACGTCCAGAATCGGCCGTACTCGCCCCCAACTCCCGAAGAACCCGTCGCCGGTCCCTCCTCCCACCTTTACCCCCCAGCATGCCGAGGCCAGCGGAGCAGGGACACACACTGGCAGCGACTCGCCTGGCGGTTCCAAGACAGACAGCAGCAGCAGCAACTCGACTCGAGCGCCTCAGAGACCGTCGTCGAGCTGCAGCGTCCACCCTGAGTTGCGACCCCATTCCCGATCATCAGGATCGATGGAAGGCCTCAGTCGCCCACCGAGTCGACGGGCGAGCGTACGCCCCAGCCCCCCTCCGATGAGTCTGGTGGACGCAATTAAGTATTATGAAGACACGATCGATGACCCAAGTATTGCGATACCGGCTATTTTACGACAATCTGACTATGCAGACATTTTTACTTACTTTGCTTATGAACTTCCATTTGACCGGACCTGGGGACAATCCCAGGCCGGGAACGACTATTTCATGAAGAAGAACAGAGAACTCCCAGCTGACGACATACTCCAATACGAGGCAGAGCGAATCGCTCGCCTCTTATGGAACGATATACATCGGGACGCTCCCATGGAGGAGCTCCCTGATTACGAAGAAGAAGCCACCGAGATCAAGATCCCGGAACTACCGCCACCCACGCCAATCGCACCATCCTATACAGGATCGACCTTCTCCTACACTAGGGGATCGATAGCGTCGGAGGCCTACCGCACTGGTTACCTACCATTCAGACAGCCATTTGCTGGTGGAGGCCATGGAGCTGCCGGCAGTGGAGGAGGCGGTGGCGCACAACCACCGCAACCTCCTGCCCCTCCTGTACCACCAGTAACGTACGCACTCCCGCTCTTTCCCGCTCCACCACCTCTCCCAGATCCGCCAGTACCCTGGCAACTAGTCGACGGAGCCGTCGCCCCCTATGACGAGTTTAAACCAAAACTCCTCAAAGAGGTCGAAGACTTCACGGGTGATTCTACCGATATCACCCGATTCTTCCTAAAGTGCGAGTTGCACTTTGAAGCGTTCAACCGACACTTCCACCACTCCCCTCATAAAGTCCTCTTCTGCGTCTCTCGACTTGCAGGAGACGCCGAGACATGGTGGGAATTAGGCGCGCAAGTAATAGGAAGGGATCAAGCGACGGGGGCCCAGCTCTACCCATCTTACGACGATTTCAAGAAGGAGCTCCGCAAGAGGTTTTGGAAGGATGCTGACGCACAGCTAAAATATGCCAAGTGGGAGAAGCTGAGGCAGTCGGAGAACAAGGACGGCGACAAGTTCTTCCAGGAATTCGAAGAACTAGCCTACCATGCCGGAGTACGCGACAACGAGCAAGTCATGCTCCACCAAATCAAGAAGGCCGCCCGCCAGTCAAGTAAAAATACTATATACTCGGCCGACGCGGAAGTGCCCACTACGTACGAAGGCTGGAAGACTCGCCTCCTCCGCATCGACTACAACTGGCGCCTAAGACAGGCAGAAGGATCTACGGCGGTACCCGCGAAAACATCGCCACAGAAGACGACCACGCCTACTAAGGGTAGTCAAACAGCAGTTCCTACGCCGTCAACAAAGACAGCGTCGGGAACGACTTACGGGGGACGCGGCGCGCCAATGGATGTTGACGCAGCCAGGGCAGCATCAGTATGCTTCCGTTGTGGCAAGAAAGGCCACTTCAAGCGCGACTGCCCCAATGCGCCCAAATCACGGGAGGAAGCCTTGCGACGTGCCAATGCATATTGGGATTCCCAGGAAACGCTGCTTGCCTCAATTGAAGAAGTAAAAGAGAGCGCCGAGAAGTAAATGATTCGACTTACTCGGCAAAGGACTTAGTTTTGGCTGGTACACCCATCGTGACTTATCAATGTACTTATATACCTGTTGTAGTTACCCCTGCGCATTCGAATATACCCGCGACTTCGCAATCAGACCAGAAACTAAGCAAGAATCAACTCTCTTTCCCGGACCCGGATGTCGTGGTAGTTAGACTACCGATGACTAAACGTTCGGCAAGTAACCCATTACGGGTGAAAGCATCGGACGATAAGTCACCTACCATAGTGACACCCCTTTCAACGGCGATGCACCAGTCGAGGTCCTCCGACTTCTCCTACGCTGTTACGACAGCTCGAGATGAGACCGCAGTGACGAATGCTCGACCGGAGAGGACGGATGAGGCACTTAGTGCCGACTCTGCAAACGCCACCTCACACGACCGTGAGACGACTCTACGGAGCCCCAGCCTCGCTGGCGGTTTAGAGGGAATAGCTACGGCGAAACCTCCTCTGGTAAAAGAGTGCTTCGTAAGGATGCCAAAGTCTAAATCCCTCATACACCAAGGGGCTTTGGTCGACCAGAAAGCCGCAGACCAGGAAGCTGCTAGCGCCCAGGCAGTGCAAAGGGGGCATCAGGTAGCTTTCATTGAAGAAATACCTGACGACGAGGACATTACCAGTTTCATGATGAACAAGAAGGCTAATTTATCCCCTTTAGAAACTGCGGTGACCTCACCAACGGTAGTCGAACCCTCACGGGTCGATGCGAAGGCTAGAGAGGCCCCGCAACTCTCACGCACTTACATTAGTGGCGAGACTTACAGCGAATGGTGGCTCAAACCGTTCAAGGCTGAGTGGACTCTGCGTGGCGTAATACAAGCCAAGACAGAGGAGGAGGCAAAGGCGATCTTAATGAATTGGATTCATAAGACGCGCACAGGAGAAGTAGTCGACACAATGCTCGAGGAGATGAGGGGGATGGGACGAAGCAATGCACTCGAATGGCTCGAAGAACTACGACAGCCAAAACGATATATCAGCGCATTAAGTAACGAAGGGAAGGACCTGGTTCTACCCGTCGAAATCGGGATACCAGGAAGCCTTACCCGAATTGCTACAAAGGCGTTGGTAGACAGCGGGTGCACCAGCAGCGCCATCAACAAAACGTTCGTCGAAAAGTACAACATCCCAACTCATGCTACAGCAGCGCCAATCCCGGTCTATAATGCTGACAGAACCAGGAACCAGGGAGGATCAATTACCAAATACGCCGAGATCAGTCTTAAAATCGGAGATCATTCAGAACGAATCGATCTAGCCGTAACAGATCTCGACGATAAAGCGATCTTCCTTGGCCACGACTGGTTAGCCCGGCATAATCCGATCATCAATTGGAAGACAGGAGGATTAACGTTTGCACGGTGCGAATGCCGCAAAAGCCCATTCGTACTACCCGATGCGGATCCCGACGATAGGTGGGACGAAGAGCTGGAGGAGGGAGACACAATTCTTGCAATAGACTTCACGCGGGCTATACTCATACGTGCTCATCACGCTAATGACTTAGCTGCCGCGGCCAACGCAGACAAGAAGACGAAGACATTCGAAGAAATGGTCCCAGAATGGTGTCGGGATTTCAGCGATCTATTTGACAAAGATAGTTTCGATGAACTTCCCGAACCAAAGACGTGGGACCATGCAATCGAGCTTATTCCAAATGCGAACGCCAATCTCGACTGCAAGGTCTCCCCTGTTAATCAGAATGAACAGGCTGAACTCGACAAGTTCCTGGACGAGAACCTCTCAAGTGGACGAATAAGGCCCTCTAAGTCGCCCATGGCTTCGCCTTTCTTCTTTGTCAAAAAGAAGGATGGCAAGCTGCGACCAGTACAAGATTACCGTAAGCTCAACGAGATGACGATCAAGAATCGATACCCACTTCCACTCATCTCGGAGCTGATGGATAAACTACGAGGTGCCAAGTACTTTTCCAAACTTGACGTTCGATGGGGCTATAACAATGTGTGCATCAAGACTGGCGACGAGTGGAAGGTGGCATTTAGAACTAATCGAGGGTTGTTCGAACCCACGGTTATGTTCTTCGGGCTCACCAATTCGCCCGCCACCTTCCAGTGGATGATGAATGATATTTTCAAAAACCTCATTGCATCAGGCGCCGTCACCGTCTACCTCAATGATATCTTAATCATGTCCAAAACCAAGGCAGAACATCGTCGCATCACGCGCGAGGTTCTCAGGGTCTTACGCGAGAACAAGCTATTCCTTAAAGCGGAAAAATGCGAGTTCGAGACCTTGGAAACCGAGTACCTTGGTGTTATCATCAGTGAGGGAAGCATTCGCATGGACCCAGTCAAAATCGCAGGAATAGCGGAGTGGCCCGTTCCGACCAAGAAAAAGCAGCTTCAGTCGTTCCTAGGCTTTACCAACTTCTACAGACGTTTCATTAAAGGATATAGCAAAGTCGTCAAGCCCATGACACAGCTAACAGGAAACGATCCGTGGAAGTGGGGAAAAGCACAGCAGGACGCATTTCAAGAGTTGAAGAGACTACTAGCCGAAGAAGTGGTACTGGCAATACCCACAGAAGGAGGCAAGTTCCGTGTAGAGGCGGATGCAAGCGAGGGAGCGATCGGCGCTGTATTATCGCAAGAGCAGGACGGAAAATGGTGCCCAGTCGCATTTCTGTCCAAGTCCCTAACAGTTACGGAACGAAATTACAAAATCTACGACAAAGAGCTGCTGGCCATTATGCTAGCCCTGGACGAGTGGAGACACTACCTGATGGGAGCGGCGCAGGACTTTGAGATATGGACAGATCATCAGAATCTGCAATATTTCCGAAAGCCCCAGAAACTCAACCGACGTCAAGCGCGTTGGGTAACTGAGCTCGCCGAGTACCATTTCTCGCTACATCACAAGCCAGGGACGGCAAACAAGAAAGCCGACTTACTCAGTCGACGAGCAGATCACGAACAAGGACAAGAGGACAACGATGAGGTTATCGTCCTCAAACCCGAGCATTTCCAGGCAATGGTCATGCCCACAATCGAGGAAATCCATACCAAAATCAAGCAAGCCACGCTTGACCACCACCGATGGGACAAGAACGTATCTGCGTCTCTCAACCATGACCGAGGGATGTCTCTAGATGACGGTTTGATCTTCTATGATCACCGTATCTATATTCCCCAAGATCATGCGTTACGAGGGGAAATCATCGCGATGCATCACGACCATAGGACAGTGGGACACCCTGGCATTGAGAAGACCAAAGAGCTCGTTTTACGAGAATACTGGTGGCCCAGGATGAAGAAAGACATAGAGGCCTATGTCCGTGCTTGTGAGACGTGCCAACGAACCAAGTCGAGCACTCAAGCAAAGGCGGCGCCTCTCCATCCGAACGCCATACCCTCCCGACCATGGACTCATATTTCCGTTGACATGGTCACTGGTTTACCGAAGTGCAACGGTCAAGACGCTATCTTAATGATTGTCGACCAATTCTTCAAGGAAATCATACCGATAGCTTGTACCACGGAGCTGTCATCGGAAGGGTGGGCCAAAATCTTACGCGACGAAGTTTACGCCAAGCACGGAATGCCTCAGGTAGTCATCTCTGACCGAGGTTCCGTGTTTGTCTCCAAGTTCATAAAAGACCTCTATGACTTGTTACAGATCAAGGCAAACGTATCCACCGCCTATCACCCACAGACAGATGGACAGACAGAACGTGTCAATCAAGAGGTTGAAAAATACCTTCGCATCTTCGTCAACCATCTCCAAGACGACTGGGTAGAATGGCTTTCTCTCGCGGCTTTCGCTCACAATAACCGCGTCCACTCCGCTACGGGCAAAAGCCCCTTCGAGGTTAACTACGGCTATAATGCTGACCTCCTCCCTGGCGCAAAACCCCGAGCACCCTTTAGAACACCGGCCTCAACCACTTTCGTTTCACAGATGCAAAAAATCCACGCTGAAGCCAAGCTAGCTCTGGAAAAAGCCGCCGCCCAAATGAAAGCCCAATACGACAAAAAGAAGCGACCTGCAGTCGAGTACCAAGTAGGAGACAAGGTGTGGCTCGACACGACCAACCTTTCTTTACCACGTCCCAAGAAGAAACTCGCAGACAAACGAACAGGTCCCTTCCCGATCATCGCTAAAGTCGGAGCCTCAGCATATAAACTAAAGCTCCCACTGGGCTGGCGCATCCATCCAGTATTCAACGAATCACTCCTCACCCCATACGTACCACCAGCATTCCCAAACCAAGAACAACCACCTGCGCCGCCGCCAGATCTCATCGATGGTGAAGAACATTATGAAGTCGAACAAGTCCTCGACCATAGAGAGCGTAAAGTCAGAGGAAAAGCAGGGGAACCCGCACATTGGGTCACGGATTACTTCGTCAAATGGAAGGGCTACGGACCAGAGTCAAACAGCTGGGTAAAAGAAAACGACATGGCCTCGGACGAGTTAATAGACGATTACCTCGCCGAGCGACTAAACAGAACGGACACGCCACAATTCGAAGATTGGCAATCTTACACAGACCCGTTCACGGGACGAAAAGTCTGGTACGACCAAGAATTACTCTGGGACACCTTTGGAGGGCGCGATAGCCCTTCGCAAGATACCAAAGGACCGGACGATCCAATGGAATTCCCTTGAAAAGGGGAGACCAAGTCTACTAGCAGTTGGGACACCTGCCCTAAAGGGGGGGTAATGTTACGATTTATTCATTTTTCCTTATCTAAGCGCCTCTTATCTTATCTTATCTTTGGCGCTTATCTTATCTCATCTTTAGATCCGCGACTCCACGGAGCCTTCGTAAATCTTCACATCATCACACCGTCATCGCATGTCATCGCGTCGTCATACTTACTCCAGACTCACTCCGCGTGTGTTTTATCTCGCTCACCGTGTATTCCGCTTATTCACTTTCTAACACGGTGTACCTATTATTGAACCTTCGTTCTAGTATATAAGTAGTCTACTCAAAGCTGTATATTCCCTAGCTTTGAGCTAACGTTTAATCACACCGAAACATTCCACTTCTCGCTAAGCGCTAAAGCCTTAGTCTTGACACTTGAACTCTCCGGGACTTAGCAGTGATCGTATCAACTCGTTACACCTGTGTACTTACCCTTGTTCAGACGTCGGGTCTAACACTTGGCTGAATTCTCTTTGAGATAGTCATATCCTTTTGGTTTCTCAAGACTGCTGGCCTTGTAGAGAGTCTTGTGTTTATTCTTCATGAACTGACAGATGATCACCTCAGTGGCCCAGTTGCTCTGAAATTGACTCAAAAATGGATGCATGTCATGAGCTTGAGACATAGTAAGTGTGTCTGTCATTGCATTGAAGAGGTTATATCAGCTCACTACTGCAAACAGTGTTGCCTTTGAAGCAGTGGGAATGTCATGCCATGTATGTTCAAAAGGAAGATGTGCATTCAGCATCAAATCTCTGGTGCTGCGCTGCAAGACCCAATACAATAAATGTTCTAAGTCTCTAATTACATCGAAGGCATATTGGTAGCTTACCAATAGAGCATTGTAGCAATCTGGCTTCTTTCTGGATCCAGCTAGACCCATCTTTTTGGCGATGGAATAGTCCTTGCCTGGCTGTCCTTTAGGCTTTGGTACTTTGCTCTCCAGTCCTTGTGCTGCACCCTGAGGCTGCATTGGCTCCTTGCAACTTGTGTTGAGTCCAGCATTGGTGGTGACTTGATGAGATGACAATGGTCCACGATTGGCAGGTAAGTCTGTCCCAGAATGCACACCTGTGATTATGGGATCAGAGTCTGACTGACCTCTCACAGGTTGCATGATGTTGGTATTAAGGCCATCCAGTTCGATATCATCATCAAAGAGATGTCTTGCTGTGGCTGTATGATAGAGAGCAGTACAGTGATGAGGTTACAACAATGTAAGACTAACTCTAGCTGATAATAGTGTTGTAACTGACCATTTGTAGTTGTGCACCCTGTACCTGTGCTCTGAGCTCCTTCCCACTGACTATCACCCTGTTTGTTGGATGTGTTGTTGGTGTGCATTGTGTTATCTCCAGGAATGGGAACTCTGCCACCTTGGCTAAGTAGCTGGTACAGTCTGGCATTCTCTACTGCAGTCTCAGAAGCCTGATCTGCTGCCAAGGTAAGCACTCCAGTATGAATGTTGTTACCACACTCACTTTTGAACCTAGCCAGTCTCTCAAGAATGAGTTGGAGGTTTGCTTCTTCATGGCTGGCTGATGTGGTCATCACAGTATCTGATGATGAGGCTGGTGACAGGCACCCGTGAAACTGAGCATGGCCTAGCATGAACACACACCAAACCTATACCCAACTCCACTAAACACACACACACACAATCTCCTTAAGTGTGGAGGGGAGCAAGGATTTTAATTCCACTTGCAAGCCGACGGTATCCCAAAGTATCTCAGCGAGCTCACTAGAATGATACTCAGGCCAATGGTTTGTTATTAAGCCAATCTCAGATTTGCTATCCCTTTGGAGCTTTTTACAAGAGAGCACGGTGAACCATGCAACCCTCAAGGCAAGGTATATTTCAGTAGACAGTACACACGGATATGCAGATCCACAAAATGACCAAGTTCAGTCAGTGAGCTCCCTAAGTACGACCCACCGCTAGATCTAATCTGTGCGCAACACCGCCTTTCTCTTAGTTGCTAAGCCTGACTTCCAAACTCATCGCAATGGAGGCCCTTGGCTCTCCTAGTCAAATTTCTAGTTTTTGCAAAACTGTCCCCACAAGTCCTCACACACAGTGTGCTCGCTCTAACCGTTGAAGAGACTCTGTGCGCACAGGCTAGAAATGCAACAGTGTCGAAGACACTGATCACACCACACCCAACACTACACACACAAACCCTCAAGTTCTTGGGGGGATATTATGTGATAGAAGCAGATTGAAGCAAAACAACTAAACTCTCAGAATATACGATACACACGTATAGCAATCGCGCTCGTAGGGTATCTAGATCTCTCTAAGTCCAAAGGCTTTTTATAACAAGAGGAGTGACAGATGTCGCTGGGCCTCAAGGCAAGGTGTACTACAATACACAACTCGTCGCCACACACCAACAAAACCCTCAATAAGTCTCGAGCGACACGCGGGGTGACCTCAAACGACTCAAAACACACTACACACGACTCAAAGCTTCGCGCTCTAAGCAGAAACCCTTCACAAAACGTCCACTCAAGCCACAGGATTTGAACCTACGCGCTCCAGCTTCCAAACCGATCGTAGACCCACAGGGTTCAAACCCGTGCGATCCAGAGACACAATAACCAAATAAACCCCGTCCAACAAGCCAAAGGGTTTGAACCTCTGCCGCTTGCGGAAATGAGAACCCTCAAGCGCGTGCTAATCAGACCACAGGGTTTGAACCTGTGCCGCCTGTAACACCGTGCATACAATGAAGGCCTCTGCACGAATACTAACCAGACCAAAGGGTTTGAACCTCTGCCGCCTGTAGTATCTCACACAACAAGAAACGCCGCCCACAAGCCAAAGGGTTTGAACCTCTGCCACTTGCGGGATGGTATACCCAACTAAGCGTGTGCTAATCAGACCACAGGGTTTGAACCTGTGCCACCTGTAGCACCGCGTGTCACAAGAAAACCTCAAAACTCAAGAGCACGTCCGCAATGACACAAATCTCTTATTCTCAGGTTAGAGCGCAGTCAACCAATCACTCAAACAATACACAAGTCCCGCATTAGCTTTCTAAGCCTCGCGCGCTACTCAAGTCACTCTGATGTTATCAATAAAGGTTCTATTCTCTCGCTCGAAGCTACAAACTGATCCCAAAGGTAGAGCACTAAGCTAGAGGCTTGCGCGCGTCTACAGCGGGGGTCCGAAACTTGTACACTATTACTATACTACAGTATTTATATACTACACGCTCTACATTTTAATACATCCTTAAATAGTAACTCTTGGCCTGCGGAACTTCCTTTCCTGGGTCCTGCACATGTTGCCATAATCACGCCATAGCTTGGCGCTTACTCAGAGCTCCGGCTTGGGGCCAGATCCTGGTCTCTCAGTTGCGTGACATCGGTTACCACCGCTAGCACACGCGTATTGACATCGGTTATCATATCCTCGGAGTTATAGCCTACCCCATGACTCTCATTTCACTTCCTAGTATTCTCATAGGGAATTCTATTGTAGTGAGGGCAACGTGCTCCTTGTCTAGACCTCGCGCGCGTCAGCCGACGTCAGGAACTTCGGTCTTACTGCAATTCTATACATTCTGAGGTCTAGAGCGCTAGCTCCTGGCATGGCAGTGCCTTGCGCGTCATAGATCAAGGCTATGCGAAGTATTAATTATCTCCTGAGCTTCTCTGGTTCTATTCTTAGTGCGTGTTGTCTGTGCATTGTCGGCGCACTCAGTGTCAAGTGCTGGGACTTTATACTTAGTGTGACCCTTATAGTATCACTCTACAGTTAAGCCATGCGCTCCACCGAATATCACTCAAGGTATTTCATTGCCCACACTTAGGACATTGCGCTCTAAGGTATATCTCATTGCCTTGGTATCCAGGTTTTATAAAATGTATGTATTGATACATTTCGCGAAATTACACATGTGAACGCTCTCCAAGCGTGTCACCGTGGTGCCGCGAGGTCCAACTGCGCACACCTGTCACACTTCGTGCAACTGCTAGAACAGCTCAATCTGGCTGATTCCCTTGCAACTACTTCTAGACCTACACAGAGGCCAGCCCAATACAATCTCTTTCTCTTACACTGAACCAGAAAAAGGAACAGAGCTTTCTCCCAGATGAAACCAAGTAAACTTCTTGAGCTAGGCACAGCATCACTGCTTCCGAATCTCCCCTTATCTCAAGTAAACCGGAGTTTGTATCCAAAATCTCTCTCTTATTCAATTTCTCTGTGAGCTCACTAAACTTGTGTTATGGCCAAGACTTGAAGTTACCAACTCTTACGCAGCGCAATGAGTCCAGATTCAAACTGAAACTTTATTATGTTACATGGGGGGTAGGTAGCTTGGCTTAATATGTGCAAATCTACTCTACTTATACTATGGGAGCTTGACTGTTACACATGGATTTTTAGTAATCTACTTCTTTTTTGGCCAGACATTACTCGTCTGAGCTGGCACCGCATTCTAGGCTGCACGCCACTTGTTCCTCTTTTTAGCAGTCTCAAAGGGCTAAGTGATGTCGCTGTTGCTCACCCTAGCAGCAGAGTAGCTCGTGAGTGTGCACTCAATAGCTGCTTAATCCTTGATCACTGATCACACTTTGTATTCAGCTTTTGGGTCTGCTCTGAAGGTGACAACATCATATTCTAGGCCCGGTAACCAAGCGATGCTTCGGTTTCCCAGCCCGCTTGCTATTTTCATCAGCCGAAGCCTGTTTTTAGGCCATGCTCAGGGTTTTCTTGCTTACCCTGCACGTGATATCATTTTTCCAGATCTCCAGGGACCACGCATCATAGATTATAGATGTGTCGTTATCTAAATTAGCCTTGGCCCGTGTACAAGCACATCTCACTGTAGTTGAGTTCTCTATTGCAACTGGTGGTTTGGCAAGCTTGCTCGCCCCTTCAGCCTTGTTGCCGTGCATGCCTGTAAGGTACAGTGCACCAACGAAGTCCTTATGTTTTAATTCCATTGCTTCTTTTTCCATTATAGAGCTCTCTACCTCAGTGACCTTGCTTCTTCACATGCCACTTGCACTGTCAGCCCACTCACCATGTCTCTGCATTGCTAATGTGTAAGGTATGACATTTTTGCAATATTACACCCTTAGACACGCTGCGGGCATGACTGTTAGACCCGATGTTTTAACAAGGATAATTAGTCAGCTGTATCGCATTCGTACAGTCACTGCTAAGTTCCCATGTAGTTAAGACGTCAAGACTAAGGCTTTAGCGCTTAGCAAGAATGAAAGTATTTTGGTATGATTAAATGTTAGCTCAAAGCTAAGGAATATCCAGCTTTGAGTAGACTACTTATATACTAGAATGAGGGTCTAATAATAAGCACACCATGTTAGAAAGTGAATAAGCCAAATACACGGTGGCCGAGATAAAGTACACGTTCGTGGAGTTATGATGTGTGCGGTGATGATGTGAAGATTTATGAGGGTCTGGAGTAGGTCTGGGGTTGCGGACCTAGGGATAAAAATAGATAAGTGCCAAAGATAAGATAAGATAAGAGGCGCTTAGGTAAAGAAATGAATAAATCATAACATTACCCCCCCTTTAAGGCAGGTGTCCCAACTGCTAGTAGATTTGGTCTCCCTTTTCCTAGGTAAGTATTGACGTGAATAACCACCTATACTTCAAGGTATCTCTGTTGGTTCAAATGGCGACTTTGTGTCTTGTGAAGGGCTGTTGCAGCCACCAAATTGATCCCAGTCTAGTTCTTGGTCATACCAAACTTTTCGTCCGGTGAATGGGTCCGTATAGGATTGCCAATCTTCAATTGGTGTATCCGTATGGTTTACCTTCTCAGTAAGGTAATTGTCTATGAGTTCCTCTGCATCCATGTTGTTTTCTCATACCCAGCTGTTTGATTCTGGCCCATAGCCTTTCCATTTAACGAAGTAGTCCGTGACCCATCGTATTGGTTCCCCGGCTTTTCCCCTGACTTTGCGCTCCCTATGATCAAGGACTTTCTCGACTTCATAGTGTTCTTCGCCGTTGATGAGATCTGGCGGTGGAGGAGGCGGTTGTTCTTGGTTTGGGAATGCAGGTGGTATGTATGGGGTAAGGAGTGATTCGTTGAAGACTGGATGAATGCACCAGCCTGTTGGGAGCTTCAGTTTGTACGCTGATGCTCCTACTTTTGCGAGGATCAGGAAAGGACCTGTTTGTTTGTCTGCGAGTTTCTTTTTGGGTCATGGCAGACTAAGGTTGGTCGTGTCGAGCCAAACCTTGTGTCCTACTTGATACTCGACTGCAGGTCGCTTCTTTTTGTCGTATTGGGCTTTCATTTGGTCGGCGGCTTTTTCGAGGGCTTGTTTGGCTTCAGCATGGATTTTTTGCATCTGTGAAATGAATGTGGTTGAGGCTGGTGTTCTAAAGGGTGCTCGGGGTTTTGCGCCAGGGAGGAGGTCAGCGTTATAGCCGTAGTTAACCTCGAAGGGGCTTTTGCCTGTAGCGGAATGGGTGCGGTTATTGTGAGCGAAAGCCGCGAGAGAGAGCCATTCTACCCAGTTGTCCTGGAGATGGTTGACAAAGATCCGGAGGTATTTTTCAACCTCCTGATTGACTCATTCAGTCTGACCATCTGTCTGTGGGTGATAGGCGGTGGATACGTTTGCCTTGATCTGTAGCAAGTCATAGAGGTCTTTCATGAACTTGGAGATGAACACAGAGCCTCGGTCAGAGATGACCACCTGAGGCATTCTGTGTCTGGCGTAAACTTCATCACGTAGGATTTTGGCCCACCCTTCTGATGACAGCTCCGTGGTACAAGCTATCGGTATGATTTCCTTGAAGAATTGGTCGACAATCATTAAGATAGCGTCTTGACTGTTGCACTTAGGTAAACCAGTGATCATGTCTACAGAGATGTGAGTCCATGGTCGGGAGGGTATGGCGTTCGGATGGAGAGGTGCCACCTTTGCTTGAGTGCTCGACTTGGTTTGTTGACACATCTCACAAGCACGGACATAGGCCTCTATGTCTCTTTTCATCCTAGGCCACCAATATTCTCATAGGACGAGCTCTTTGGTCTTCTCAATGCCTGGGTGTCCCACCGTCCTATGGTCATGATGCATTGCGATGATTTCTCCTCGTAATGCATGATCTTGGGGAATATAGATACGGTGATCGTAGAAGATCAAACCGTTATCTAGCTTCATCCCTCGGTGATGGTTGAGAGACGCGGATACGTTTTTGTCCCATCAGTGGTGGTCAAGCGTGGCTTGCTTGATTTTGGTATGGACTTCCTTGATTGTGGGCATGACCAATGCCCAGAAGTGCTCAGGTTTGAGGACAATAACCTCATCATTGTCCTCCTGTCCTTGCTCGTGATCTGCTCGTCAACTGAGTAAGTTGGCTTTCTTGTTTGCCATCCCTGGTTTGTGATGCAGCGAGAAATGGTACTCAGCAAGCTCAGTTACCCAACATGCTTGGCGTCGGTTGAGCTTTTGGGGCTTTCGGAAATATTGCAGATTTTGATGATCTGTCCATATCTCGAAGTCCTGAGCCGCTCCCATTAGGTAGTGTCTCCACTTGTCCAGGGCTAGCATGATGGCCAGCAGTTCTTTGTCGTAAATTTCATAATTTCATTCCATGACTGTTAGGGATTTGGACAGAAACGCGACTGGGCGCCATTTTCCATCCTGCTCTTGCGACAATATAGGGCCGATCGCTCCCTCACTTGCGTCTGCCTCTATGCGGAACTTGCCTCCTTCTGTGGGTATTGCCAGTACCACTTCTTCAGCTAGTAGTCTCTTCAATTCTTCAAATGCATCCTGCTGCACTTTTCCCCACTTCCATGGATCATTTCCTGTCAGCTGGGTCATGGGTTTGATGACTTTGCTGTATCCTTTGATGAAACGTCGATAGAAGTTGGTGAAGCCTAAGAACAACTGAAGCTGCTTTTTCTTGGTTGGAACGGGCCACTTTGCTACTCCTGCGATTTTGACTGGGTCCATGCGGATGCTCCCCTCGCTGATGATAACCTCAAGGTACTCAGTTTCCAAGGTCTCAAACTCGCATTTTTCTGCTTTAAGGAATAGCTTGTTCTTTCATAGGACTTTTAGGACCTCGCGCATGATGTGACAATGTTCTTCCTTGGTTTTAGACATGATTAAGATGTCATCGAGGTAGACGGTGACGGCGCCTGATGCAATGAGATCTTTAAAGATGTCATTCATCATCCACTGGAAGGTGGCGGGCGAATTGGTAAGCCCAAAGAACATAACCGTGGGTTCGAATAACCCTCGATTAGTTCTAAATGCTGCCTTCCATTCGTCGCCGCTCTTGATGCACACATTGTTGTATCCCCATTGAACGTCAAGTTTTGAAAAGTATTTGGCACCTCGTAGTTTATCCATTAGCTCTGAGATGAGTGGAAGCGGGTATCGGTTCTTGATCATCATCTCGTTAAGCTTACGGTAATCTTGTACTGGTCACAGCTTGCTGTCTTTCTTCTTGACAAAGAAGAAAGGCAAAGCCATGGGCAACTTGGAGGGCCTTATTCGTCCACTTGAGAGGTTCTCGTCCAGGAACTTGTCGAGTTCAGCCTGTTCATTCTGATTAACAGGGGAGACCTTGCAATCGAGATTGGCATTCGCATTAGGAAGAAGTTCGATTGTGTGGTCCCATGTCTTTGGTTCAGGGAGTTCATCAAAGCTATCTTTGTCAAATAGATCACTGAAATCCTGACACCATTCTGGGACCATTTCTTTGAACGTCTTGGTTTTCTTGTCTGCATTGGCCGCAGCAGCTAAGTCATTAGCGTGATGAGCGCATATGAGTATGGCCCGTGTGAAGTCTATTGCAAGAATAGTATCTCCCTCCTCCAGCTCCTTGTCCCACCTATCGTTGGGATCTGCATCGGGTAGTATGAATGGGTTTTTGCGGCATTTGCACCATGCAAACATTAATCCTCCTGTCTTCCAATTGATGATCGGACTATGCCGGGCTAACCAATTGTGGCCGAGGAAGATCTGTTACGGCTAGATCTATTCGTTCCAAATGATCTCCGATTTTAAGACTGATCTCGGTGTATTTGGTAATTGATCCTACTTGGTTTTTGGTTCCGTTGGCATTATAGACCGGGATTGGTGCGGCTGTCGCGTGAGTCGGGATGTTAAAACATTCAACGAACGTTTTATTGATGGCGCTGCTGGTGCACCCGCTGTCTACCAACGCAGTTGTGGCAATTCAGGTAAGGGTTCCTGGTATCCCAATTTTGACAGGGAGAACCAGGTCCTTCCCTTCGTTGCTTAGTGTGTTGATGTATCATTTTGGCTGTCGTAACTCTTCGAGCCATTCGAGTGCATTGGTTCACTCCATCCCCCTCATTGTTTCAAGCATTGCATTGACTACTTCTTCTGTGTGCGTCTTATGAATCCAATTCTTTAGGATTGCCTTCGCCTCCGCCTCTGTCTTGGCTTGTACTATGCCGTGCAGAGTCCATTCAGCTCTGAATGGTTTAAGCCACTCGCTGTAGGTCTTGCCACTAGTATAAGTGCGCAAGAGTTGCGGGGCCTCTTTAGCCTTCGTGTCGACCCATGAGGGTTTGACTACCGTTGGCAAGGTCACCGCAGTTTCTAAAGTGGGTATTAAGTTAGTCTTCTTGTTCATCATGAAACTGGTAATGTCCTCGTCATCAGGTACTTCTTTGATAAAAGCTACCTGATGCCCCCTTTGCACTGCCTGGGCACTAGCAGCTTCCTGTACTGTGGCTTTCTGGTTGGTCGTGGAACGGGAGGTGCGTTGCACGAAGGAGTCACCCCGTGAAGGGGCAACAGGTTGGGCTAATACCGTATTACGGTCGCCTTCACCTGATTCCTTTGAGCCTGTGTTCCTTTGCAGGTCCCTTGTTTCATTCAGCGTTCCCCCATCCTCGAGTCACCCTGTGTCTTGACAGGCATTGGCAACTGGTCGGGGGCCCTTACTCGAGTCCGGTTCGTCCTTGGTTGTCGTCTTCTGGTTGTCCATGGCTGTCTCCAAAGCCCCTTGTCGTGTAAGGGATTTAGACTTTGGTAGCTGTACGGTGATCTCTTTTACCAGAGGAGGTTTTGCTGTAGCTATTCCCTTGAAACTCCCAGCGAGGCTGGAACTCCGTAGAGCCACTTGGTCAGGGGGGGCGAGACACTCCAAAGGAGCCACTTGTTCCCCTGAGTCCTCCGGTTGACTCCGCCCCATTGCGCATGCTCCAATGGAGTTGCTAGGTGACAGTGATGCCGTTGAGAGGAGTGTCACTATGGTAGGTGACTCATTGTCTGATACTTTTGCCTGCAATGGGTTACTTGTCGAACGTTTAGTCGTCGGTAGTCTAACTACCACGACATCTGGTACTGGGACAGAGAGTTGATTCTTGCTTAGTTTCTGGTCTGATTGCGAAGTCGCAGGTATATTTGAATGTGCGGGGGTAACTACAACAGGTATATAAGTACATGGATAAGACGCGATAGGCATACCAGCCGAAACTAAGTCCGTAGCCGAGTAAGTTGAATCATTTACTCCTCAGTGCTCTCTTTTACTTCTGTAATGGGGGTGAGCTTTTCCTGGGTGTCCCAATATGTATTGGCGTGACGTAGGCTCTCTTCCCAGGTTTTGGGCACATTGGGGCAGTCGCGCTTGAAGTGGGCTTTCTTGCCACATCTGAAGCATATCAATGCTGCCCTGGCTGCGTCAACATCCATTGGTGCGCCACGCCCTCCATAAGTTGTCCCTGTCCCCGTCTTTGTTGACGGTACGGGCGCTGCTGGTTGACCAGCCTTAGTAGGCGTGGTCGTCTTTTGTGGTCGTGATGGGGTTGCCGTAGATCCTTCTGCCTGTTTCAGGCGCCAGTTGTAGTCGATTCGTAGGAGGCAGGTTTTCCAGCCTTCATAGTCAATCAGCACATCTCCGTCAGCTGAGTATATAGTGTTTTTACTCAACTGGTGGGCGGCTTTCTTGACTTGGTGGAGCATGACTTGTTCGTTGTCATGTACTCCGGCATGGTAGGCTAGTTCTTCGAATTTCTGGAAGAACTGGTCGCCGTCCTTTGATTCCGACTGCCTAAGCTTCTCCCACTGGGCGTACTTTAGCTGCGCATTGGCATCCTTCCAGAACCTTTTGCTGAGCTCTCTCTTGAAATCGTTGTAAGATGGATAGAGCTGGGCCCCAGTCGCTTGGTCCTTACCTAAGAGCTGTGCGTTTAACTCCCACCACTTCTCGGCGTCTTCTGCAAGTCGTGAGACACAGAAGAGGACTTTGTGAGGGGGGTGGCGGAAGTGTCGATTGAATACTTCGAAGTGCAATTCACACTTTAGGAAGAATCAGGTGATGTCGGTAGGATCACCTTTGAAGTCGTCGACCTCTTTGACGATTTTTGGTTTGAAATTGTCATAGGGGCGACGGCTCCGTTGACTAGTTGCCATGGTACTGGCAGGTCTGGAAGAGGTGGGGGTGCGGGATGGAGCAGGAGCATGTATCTTACTGGTGGTGCTGGTGCGGCGGGTGGTTGCGGCGGTTGCGCACCGCCACCTCCGCCTCTGCCAGCTCCATGACCGCCACCGGCAAATGGTTGGTAGCCAGGTTGGTATGTTCCTAGTGGTGCATGCCCCCTGACGTAGGAGAAGGTTTTGACTGGTACATGAGGTGGTGGTGCCAGCGGTGCGTCTGGCAGTGGATGGGGGGTTTTGACTTCACATGTCGCCTCTTCGTAATCAGGAAATTCCTCCATGGGGGCGTCTCGATGTATGTCATTCCATAGGAAGCGGGCATTTTGTTCCGCTTCATATTGGAGTATGTTGTCGGCTGGGAGTCCTCTCTGTTTCTTCATAAAATAATCGTTTCTGGCTTGGGATTGTCCCCAAGCCGAATCAAATGGGAGTTCATAAGCGAAATATGTAAAAATGTCCTGGTAGTCTGATTGCCTAAGAATAGCTGGTATACCTATATCTAGGTCATCAATCGTCCCTTCATAGAACCTAATGGCGTTGGCTAGAGTCATCGCTGGGGGGCCTGGGCATGTGTTCTCGTGACGACTCGGTGGTCGACTGTACCCTTCCATCAACTGTGATGGTTGGGAATGGAGTGGGAGGGCGGGGTGGACACTGCGGCTCAATGATGGTCTCATCGGCACTTGACTTGCGTGGCTGCTCTCTGAAGCGCCGGGCGAGTCGTTCCGAGTGAGTTTCTCGGCTTCGCCGGCCACGGCGTGCTGGGGGGTAGAGGTGGGTGGAGGGACCGGTGATAGGTTCCTCGACTCGTACAGGCTCGGGTGAGTACTCCCGGTTCTGTATGGGCTGGTCCCAGTATCGCCACCACCTGTCCCCTGCTGGGGGAGGGGTACGATGCTCGGGTGAGGCACAATTGGAGGGGAAGTAGGCGCTGTATGGGATATCGACATTGTCCCAAAACTCTGCTGAAGGGATACTGGCTGTGGGTGGTGGAGTGGGACCCCTATTTGACCAAGTATCATAATTGGTGACTGGAGTGACAGGTCTGATGTTGTGGCCCATGTCGAATCCCCCGACATGGGCGGCAAATCAGGCATACGTGCCGGGTGATGGAGTTCGAGGGATGTATGGGACATACTTGGGAGAGGGAGGAATGGAGGGGTGGACAAACATGCGCCTTCTGGCAGGGGGAGTAGTTGCTCTTTCCGGGACAACGGGATTAGTCGGCTCAGAAATGACTTCCTCTTCTTCGTCGACCCCTCCCCTAGCGAGCTCGTTGAGTGGGATCAGTTGGTGTGGTATGGGTGCGAAGATTCAGGGTGGCTGCTGCTCAAGCAGGATGGCATCGACATTGTCGGAGAGGGTTGGGGTTGTAGTGACTGTGGGGTTGGTGGTCTCAATTCTTCGTGGCGGTCTGCACAGAGTCCTGAGCACGAGAATGAGAATGAGAGAGATGATGGTAGCGCTAGGAATTGCAAGTGCGATAGCAAGATCTTGGGCGGTACCGTTAGACATAGAGGATCTTGGTTAAAGATCTAGAAAAGCTTTGAGCTAATTGTTAGACCCGATATCTCAACAAGGGTAAATACACGGTTGTATCGTGTTCGTACAATCACTGCTAAGTCCCGAAGAGTTAAGATGTCAAGACTAAGGCTTTAGCGCTTAGCGAGAATGAGAGTATTTCGGTATGATTAAACGTTAGCTCAAAGCTAAGGAATATACAGCTTTGAGTAGACTACTTATATACTAGAATGAGGGTCTAATAATAAGTGCACCGTGTTAGAAAGTGAATAAGCCAAATACATGGTGACCAAGATAAAGTACACGTCTGTGGAGTCTGACGTGCACGGTGACGATGTGAAGATCTATGAAGGTCTGGGGTTGTGGACCTAGGGATAAAAATAGATAAGCGCCGAAGATAAGATAAGATAAGAGGCGCTTAGGTAAAGAAATGAATAAATCGTAACAGAATAGGTGGATTCATAGAATGTATGTGTGTAGTCACAAATAAGGTGGTTACTGTTGATGGCATGTACAATTGCACATACTTAGTGATGCCATGACTCAGCTTGACTCAGCTTGGCTAGACTTATGCTGACTTTGGTAATTTTGTTTCGCTGAGTCGGCTTAAGCCACTGTCATTTTGTCAGCTAGGCTAGACTCTGGCTCAAAGTCGGCTTAAGCTCAGACTAATAATCAAAAAAGGAAATAGATATATTAAAAAATACTGTGTGATGCAAGAGACCTAATAAATGCCTGCATATCCTCAGGAACCAGTGTCTGCTGATGTAGAAGTGCCTCAAGCTCTTCTATCTGTGAGGCTTCATCCAATCCATCCATAAAATTAAGACCCTGCCCCTTTCTGATTGAGAATTTGAGCATCTGCAAAGCTTCCATTGCCTGTACACCTAAATTATTACCCTGTAATGTGTCAGTCTCTTTCCCACTTGAAAAAACACATTCGGAGGGTACTGCAGTGCCTTGAATAGGCAAAATATCAAGTGCAAAAGAGAAAATAGTTGGATATTGTTTCTGATTCTCCTGGCATTCATACATTAACACAGACACAGACATAGAGATTGCATACATACCTGCCAGAACATCAAGATCGATATATCATTTCTGATCAGATCAGAAAGATATGCATAAACTTCTGCTCGAAGACTTTTTGGGGGAGCAGAAGTACATGCACCTGAGCACATGTGAAGAATATCATGGGCACAAGCAAGAGCATTCCTAGAATTTGGAGCCAGTGTCTGTGCAGGTGTATGTAGCTCTGGTGAATTACAGTATTCTTGAAGCTGTAAACTTAGGTCAAAGAAAAGAACAACTGTTGCAAATCAAATGACTAACAGCTTCTATGAACAGCTTCTTGATGTCGGAAACTCAATCAGGCATATTGTCTTGGAACCATTGCATCTTGTAGCTAGGATGTACGACTATGGAGACATGAGTTTGCATCTCAAAGAAATGAAAGTGGCTTACTGATTCCTAAGAAATGGACATCAACATCATCAGCACGATTGCAGTACTCTGCAAGCTTGTCAAGACCGGTGAAGAGACTCTGTGTGCGCAGGCTAGAAATGCAACAGCGTCAAAGATGCCGATCACACCACACCTAACACTACATACACAAACCCTCAAGTTCTTGTGGGGATATTATGTGATAGAATCAGATTGAAGTAAAATAACTAAACTCTCAGAATATACAATACACACGTATAGTGATAGCGCTCGTAGGGTATCTAGATCTCTCTAAGTCCAAAGGCTTTTATAACAAGAGGAGCGACAGGTGTCGCCGGGCCTCAAGGCAAGGTGTACTACAATACACAACACATCGCCACACACCAACAAAACCCTCAATAAGTCTTGTGCAACACGCACAGGTGACCACAAAGAACTTAAACACACCCTAAACAGGACTCAAAGCTTGCACTCTAAGCAGAAACCCTTCACAAAATGTCCACTCAAGCCACAGGATTTGAACCTATGCGCTCAAGCTTCCAAACTCATTGTAGACCCACAGGGTTTGAACCTATGTGATCCAGAGACACAATAACCAACTAAACCCCATCCAACAAGCCAAAGGGTTTGAACCTCTGCCACTTGCGGGATGGTATACCCAACTAAGCGCATGCTAATCAGACCAAAGGGTTTGAACCTCTGCCGCCTGTAGTACTGCGCATCACAAGAAAACCTCAAAACTCAAGAGCACGTCTGCAATGACACAAATCTCTTATTCTCAGGTTAGAGTGCAGTCAACCAATCACTCAAACAGTACACAAGTCCTGTGTTAGCTTTCTATGCCTCATGTGCTACTCAAGTCACTCTGATGTTATCAATAAAGGGTCTATTCTCTTGCTCGAAGCTACAAACTGATCCCAAAGCTGGAGCGCTAAGCTGGAGGCTTGCGTGCATCTGTGGTGGGGGTCCAAAACCTTTTTACTATTACTATACTACGGTATTTATATACTACATGCTCTACATTTTAATACATCTTTAAATAGTAACTCTTGGCCTGCGGAACTTCCTTTCCTGGTTCCTGCGCATGTTGCCATAATCACGCCATTGCTTGGCGCTTACTCTGAGCTCTGGCTCGGGGCCAGATCCTGGTCTCTCAGTTGCGCAACATCGGTTAGCTGCGCTATCCATGCATACTGACATCACCTTGTATCTCCTTGGAGTTGTAGCCTAGCGTGCAACTCGTCTTTATGGTAATAATATCTTCTAGTGATTTCCATGGTCTTCTAGGACTGCCAGCTTCTAGTCTAGGCTTCATGTGCATTGGCTGAAGTCAGAGACATTGGTCTTACTTCAATTCTACACACTGTGAGGTCTAGAGCACTAGCTCCCGGCATGGCAGTGCCTTGCATGTTATAGATCAAGGCTATGTGAAGTATTAATTATCTCCTGAGCTTCTCTGGTTCTATTCTTAGTGCGCGTTGTCTGTGCATTGTCAGTGGACTCAGTGTCAAGTGCTGGGACTTTATACTTAGTGTGACCCTTATAGTATCACTCTACAGTTAAGCCATGTGCTCCACTGAACATCACTCAAGGTATTTCATTGCTCACACTTAGGACATTGTGCTCTAAGGTATATCTCATTGCCTTGGTATCCAGGTTTTATAAAATGTATGTATTGATACATTTCGCAAAATTACATGTGTGAATGCTTTCCAAGCATGTCACTGGCATCAATGATTTTGGACAAATGTAGCAGCTCTTCTTGAAGAGCCTCCCATGTTGATCTCATAGCCTCAAATATGGGAAGCGTATCAGAGATGCATGGAGTTTTCTCTGCTGAAAGAATTTTCTGGAATGCATGCAGAACCTAGGAAAATACAAAGTTAGCTAGCATATTTCTGGTGCTCAAAAAGACTGTACAGCAAGTATGTCCTGGAAATCAGAAAGTGCATTCCATTCAGCAGTACTCAGCTGATATTAGTGTAACCCAGGAAAATCAGGGGATCTAAGAAATCTTTCAACTGCCTGTAACTAGTTATCATGTCATTCAAATCGCAAAAGCATATTAAAGAATTATGAACTGGACATAATGTGAGAGCTCAATCAATCATCCACTGCACGGAGAAACCAATATTTTAGCTTAAAATATTGAATTCTATAACTATTTATTTTTTCCAACATCTAAGCTGGAATATTGAAAGATTATTTTGAATATTATTTGAATATTCTTGTTTATTGCAAAAATATTGGAAAATTCCCAAATATCACAATTATATTTAAAATATTATCTCAATATTTTAGTTCAATATATTGAAAAAATAAATAGTTATAGAATTCAATATTTTAAGCTAAAATATTAGATTCTCCATGTAGTGATCAGGAGTGTCGATGACCGTTGTGTAACAACATCTCACAAGAGCTGGAGATTGTTGGTTTCTAATGCCTCAAGTATCTCTGAAAACACTTGATGTCATATGGATGAGGCTCGAATCTGAAAGAAATTCATATAAAAAAGTTGAAATTGTGAATAGATTACCTACAACTCGAACAATTGTTCTCACAGTTGCAATAAGGTCACATTGGCATGCAGCATTGAAATTAGTGGGTCATTCAGGTGGCAGAATAAATTCACTGTGATTGAGAGCATGATCCAGATTTGTGATTGCTTTCAAAATGGCCTTGCAAGCAAGGTTAACAATATGTGCAAAACATCTGGAAATATGAGAACAACTGAAGACAACCAATCACATGATAAGTCACCGAATGTGCTGCTTTAGAGAATCAAATGGTATACCTCACTGTGTGAGCAATTTTTCAAGCCAAGCCAGCATCATATCATTATTAGATGCATTATCAAGGCTGATCCAACTGATCTGAGACAGATATTAGTTAGCATCAAGGGATCAAAGTTCTGAGCTTACCTTCAGTACAATGTGGAGATGATCAACTATGTGGAGAAATGCTCTCGCTAAATGCTCCCCATCATGATGACCGGGGACACAGTGAAAGCCAATCAAATCAGCACAAAGCGTCAGAGTCAAGTATATATCCCCACCATTGGGTGGATGAACCTTCTTTGTATCAATCCAATAAGCCGTAACAGCCATGAATGGTACAAGATTGGCATTTGATCACAAATCAGTTGTGAATGAAATTTTACCCAGAGCCCTCTAAAGGCAGAACAGGCATCAAGATGTTAAAACACAACATATTGCAAACTACAGTCATCACCTGGTCTTTTGTACACCACTATTCCTTTATACATTTAAATATAGCTTCTCTTTCTGCTGTGTTATGGTTCCGATTTTATTTTTATTTTACAGAGTACAATATAGGCAATCATATCACCAAAAAAAATAATGTCAAGGAGGCTTGTATCGGTCAGGAAAAAATCAATAGTGACTGATATGAATTTTGGAAAAACACAAATACAGGATTAGACAAGAGTGAAGGTACTGGCACTGCATGGAGAATCCAATATTTTGGCTTAAAATATTGAATTCTATAATTATTTATTTTTTCCAACATCTAAGCTGAAATATTGAAAGATTATTTTAAATATTATTTTAATATTCTTGTTTATTGAAAAAATATTGGAAATTTCCCAAATATCACAATTATATTGAAAATATTATCTCAATATTTTAGTCTAATATATGGCAAAAATAAATAGTTATAGAATTCAATATTTTAAGCTAAAATATTGGATTCTCTATACAGTGTGGGTAGCATAAATTGGTATCTGAAATTTTTTTAATGACTATAAGAACATAGTTCTCCTGCAGAACTATGGGCCAGAGACTACTCCTTGTGGTGCTATAGGCAAAACAAGCCAGAACCACTCTCTAGAGCTGTGAGAAATTCATCCAAAACAGGAAAAGGTCGCTCAAATTTGGCACACAGAAACCGGTGTACAGAGGTCCCGGTAACCAGTAAAATTGGACTTTCATCGAAAATATTCACCACACTATCAAATCATTATTGAATCACCCCAAACTCATAATGTACACTCTTAAATATATCATTGACATTATGACATACTTTTCTGGATGAAAGGCAGATGAGGGAAGCTTTGAAATCCATCAGAAATTTGCATGTACAACAGACCAGGTGATGACTGTATGTGACATACCTGCATCTCTCTTGAGAGCTGTTTCAAGTGCTCCTCCCATATTTCCATTACTTGGGATTGGATCTGTGTTCAGCATGGTATGTCAGCATCAGTAAGGTCCTTCCTGAGCATGAGAAAAATCTGATGCAGCTTCAGAGACTCAATGACATTGAAAGACTATAAAATATTGGTTTCAGATGCCTGTTTTGTGAATAGGAGGCCTACCTGGTCATTTGCAGCAATAAATGCAATGAGTGCATCAATAAATGCTTCAAGCAAAAATGTTGGAACCCCCCCAATATTGCTTGCCATGCTGGGAGTGTTCTTATGACCTTGTCCTTGTGATTCTCAGTATGTCACAACAACAGCTTCTGCAGTGTCTGCAGTGATTTTGATCTTGAGTTTATTGCATGCAGCTACCCAGAGTGAGAGATGCTTCATATACAAGTGTTGCCACCAGTTGCTAGTAGACATTGATGAATGGCCAAATGATGTTGTGATCTGATGGGCCCTAGAAGTACTTTAGATTTGTATGTAGAAAAATAAGTCAGCACTTACAAGCAGAAGATACAGTGCACATGATCCTCATGCACTTGATAAAACAGTCAGAGATCAGATATGTCTGGCATTTCTGTTGTTGCTCACTTAGCCTGGTGGCACTGGCAGTTGCTCTTGGGTGTTGGAGCACAAGGATGTAGAATAGGTGTCAGTGTTGTAGGCCCTGATGAATCAGACAGTGTATCAAAGTTAAATATTTATGCATCACCAGCACTTGCTAAAGAGCCACCAAGCATTGGCTGAGGCTGCAAATGACTGGTGTTATGTTCTGGAGTAGAAGTGAATGGATTCTCATCATCGGGATCAGGAAGGTCACACTGATGTCTGTGTGAATGGGTTGATGGTGGAGTCGTTGGTACATGCAGAGAGGGTGGAGGAGGCTGTTGACCATGCTGAGATAAGTAATTTGGCTGAGAGGGGTTATTCATCCCTATGAGAAAGATATTTAATAAACAAGGCCAATTGAGAAAGGAGGAATGACATACCAAGGTCCTGGACATGAAATTGTGCATTCAAGGCTCCTCTGGGGTGTACAGCAAGTGTCTCCATTGGCCCAGGGGCTTCACTCTCAGTGACAGCTGAAGATTCAGTCCGACAACCATGTCTCTGAGCATGAGTACATGCTCCCTGACATCCAGTTAGAGTCATTCAGGGAGTAAAAGTTAAATGATCAAAAGTAAACTGGAGAGAATGGAGGGAGCAAACAATGTGCTAGAGAAACATAGGCCTGTTGAGAGCTGTATTTATATAGTTTGTGCAATGCTGGGAAGCAAATATAGATGCATTTCATTAAGGTGCTAAGTATAGCTGGTTTTCATAAATCAGCAGTGTTGTAGATGACTGTCAGTGTATACCTAGGTCTCAATGAGTACAAGAACAGCACATATAACATATAATGACACACCTTTATGTTGAGGTTCACTTTCTCCACCAGTTTTCTGCCCTCAAAAGGCCTTGAGACTTGTTTCAGGCATCATGCTTGTAATTGTCCTCAGGCTCATGCCCCAAGAAGTTGGTAAAAGGATAGTAGGAGCTGATAGAGGGCAAGGATGAAGATCAACAAATTGTTACCAAATTGGTCATCGATAACTGGCTAAAGCTGACTACGGCAGCAACTTGAGTCTAGAATGAGTCTGAGCCAATTAAGGCTCAAGTTTGGCTTAGAGGCTTAAGTGGCTTTACGCTTAGCTGTGGCAACACTACACATACTACCCTGGTGAGTCCCTCTCCGATAGGAAGCCCATATCTTATGATGTTCAATGGCAGTGTGCCACTGCATCATATCACTGGCATTGATCCAGTCCACTAATTTCTCCAGTGTTGCCAATGACTCATAGGCTCCCTTTACACCCAGGTGCAATGCTGCTGCATTGATGCTTGGGTCAAATTGTGACTTGAATTCATCAAGTTCAAGGAGGAGCATGCGGAAACTCCATGAGAGATCAACATCTAGCGTGATGAACTCAAAAGTGGAGAGGCCCCTGAATTCATCTTCGGCCTCTGAATCACTGATTATTTCACCATGAGAAGGCAAGGGTATATGTTGACTGGATGTTGCATGCATAGGTGTGCCAGTGTTCTGATGTACATTATACATAATTATAGAGGTACATGCATGTGTGGTGTCACACCTGCAGCATGTCTAAGGGTGTAATTTTGCAAAAATGTTATACCTTACACATTAGCAATGCAGAGGCATCATGAGCAGGCTGACAGTGCAAGTGGCATGCAAAGAAACAAGGTCACTGAGGTAGAGAGCTCTATAACGGAAAAAGAAGCAATGGAGTTAAAATATAAGGACTTCATCAGTGCACTGTACCCTACGGGCATGCATGGCAACAAGGCCGAAGGGCGAGCTAGCTTGCCAAACCACCAGTTGCAATAGAGAACTCAACTGCAGTGAGATGCGCTTGTACATGGGCCAAGGCTAATTTAGATAACAACGCGTCTATACTCTATGACACATGGTCCCTGGAGATCTGGAAAAACGATATCATGTGTGGGGTAATCAAGAAAATCCCGAGCATGGCCTAAAAACAGGCTTCGGCTGATGAAAATAGCAAGCGGGCTGGGAAACCGAAGCATTGCTTGGTTACTGGGTCTAGAATATGACATTGTCACCTTCAGAGCAGACCCAAAAGCTGAATACAAAGTGTGATCAGTGATCAAGAATTAAGTAGCTATTGAGTGCACGCTCACAAGCTACTCTGCTGCTAGGGTGAGCAACAGTGACATCGCTTAGCTCTTTGAGACTGCTAAAAAGAGGAACAAGTGGCACGCAGCCTAGAATGCGGTGCCAACTCAGACGAGTAATGTCTGGCCAAAAAAGAAGTAGATTACTAAAAAATCTGTTTGTAACAGTCAAGCTCCCATAGTATAAGTAGAGTAGATTTGCACATATTAAGCTAAGCTACCTATCCCCCACATAATGTAATAAAGTTTCAGTTTGAATCTGGACTCATTGCGCTGCATAAGAGTTAGTAACTTTGAGTCTCAGCTATAACACAAGTTTAGTGAGCTCACAGAGAAATTGAATAAGGGAGAGATTTTGGATACAAACTCCGGTTTACTTGAGATAAGAAGAGATTCAGAAGCAGCAATGCTGCGCCTATCTCGAGAGATTTACTTGGTTTCATCTGAGAGAAAGAGATTGTATTGTGCTGGCCTCTGTGTAGGTCTAGAAGTAGTTGCAGGGGAATCAGCCAGATTGAGCTGTTCTAGCAGTTGCATGAAGTGTGACAGGTGTGTGCAGTTGGACCTTGTGGCACCGCAGTTAGAGCAAGCACCCTGTGTGTGAGGACTTGCGGGGACGGTTTTGAGAGTAATTGAGATTTGACTGGGAGAGCCAAGGGCTTCAATCATGACAAGTTTGGGAGTCAGGTTTAGCAACTAAGAGAAAGGTGGTATCACATGCAGATTAGATCTTGCGGCGGGTTGTACTTAGTGAGCTCACTGACCAAACTTGGTTGTTTTGTGGATCTGTGTATCTGTGTGTATTGTCTTTTAAAATATACTTTGCCTTGAGGGTTGTGTAGTTTGCTGTGCTCTCTTGTAAAAGCTCTGAAAGGATAGAGAATTTGAGATTGGTTTAATAACAATCCGTTGGCCTGTGTATTGTTCTAGCAAGCTCACTGAGATACCTTGAGATACTGTCAGCTCACAAGTGGAATTAAAATCCTTGCTGCCCTCCGCACTTAAGGAGATTGTGTGTGTGTGTGTGTGTGTTTAGTGGAATTGGGTATAGGTTTGGTTTGTGTTCACACTAGGCCATGCTCAGTTTCACAGGTGCCCGTCACCAGCCTCATCAGCAGTACTGAGGTGGTAAGTTACCAAGCAATATTAATTGTATAGGCCTAGGAGTTCAACCTCAGCTCTATTTATATCAACCTATGAGCACTCATAAACAACCTAACAGAAGCCCAGAAAAAGGCTCAACTTTATGACCCACTATTAGGTCAAAAGAAATGACCTATGGTCAATAGGTTCACAATTATCAACCTAGCAGATGACCTAATTAAGGGTGCCAGTGATTTTTGACCTGACCTAGCTTCATAGTGTTCCATGTGCTTGGTTCATTTTTACTACTGTGCTATCAACTTTATTCTATATTAGGGAGGAATTAAAATCGAAATTTTAATTTCTAATGTCTTTGCCTCTCTCCCCTCAACTAAATAAAAGCCTGTCCCAGGCTGTCTCTGACTGCACAATCACTTCCGATCGCAATGATCAAAGTCATCAGTTGTCACATGTAGACAGTAATCATGACCTCAGCAACTTGTACTACACGAGCTTACAACTGCTTGTGTCAGACACCAGTGTGTACCAGGCAAATTATAGAGACTTTTTTGTATTAATCACCCATAAAACCCATCACTTGGTGGACTTTAGAAATCCAATACTCATTGTACATGGCTCCTGAGTCTATGCAAGTTGCTAGATTCAAGGCTGCTCTTGCTCTTCTTTGTTCACACTGCAAAAATAGAGTTTATCTTCCCACATTCCCTCTGTTCTTCCAACTCTCAAAGATGGCAATCCAAATTTCAATGTGATTCTGGTTATTGACAAGGAGAACCTTCAGTTCTTAGAAGGAGTTGTGCATGTTTGAAGGAATTTTGCCTGTGCTATACTAAATAATATCCTAGATGCCTCTGTTCAATAACAAGGAGCACTTTATGCAGGCATACCAGGAAGAACCATTGCTTCTCTGTTGACACACTCTGAAAGCATTTATGCATGTAATGTTGCAATTTGTACAAATGAATACAGACTACAATGTCCAGATACTAAGGTACTAAGGAACACAACAGAGTGCAATTGTTATAATGTCAGTAATGAGATTACCTGAGTAAAGTTGGGTGGAGTGCATGACTTAACCTAAGAATGGCACTAGAAAGGCTGCACTAGGTATAAAGTCCCAGTGCTTGACACTAAGTGCTCTGATGAGGCATAGCATATATGTGCTAAGAATAGAGCAGGACATACTTGTGAGATAATTAAAACTTCACACAACACTGATCTATGATGTGCAAGGCATGGCAGACCCAAAACTTAGAGCTCTAGACCTTGTGATGTCAGAACTCAAGAAAATCTGAAGTTTCTGACTTCAGCCGAAGTGCACGAGGCCTAGATGAGGAGCTCATTGCCTTCACTAGGATAGATTTCCCTAAGAGAGTATTAGGAAGTGAAATAAGAGTTGTGCACTAGGCTGCAACTCCGAGGAGCAACTGATGTCAATACATGTGTAATAGTGCTGTTAACCGATGTCGTGACACTCAGAGACGGGATCTGGCCCTGAGTCAGACTCCTGAGTCAGCGCCAAGGTATCACATGATAATTGCAACATGCGTGGGATGCAGGCAAAGGTGCTCCGCAACATAAATAATACTATATTTGGTGGTACTAATTTGTGGGACATAGAATAGATAAATAGCACAGTGTAATTGTAGTTTACAAGTTTCTGACCCCTGTTGTAGTCACGTGGAAGCCCTCAGCTTGATGCCCTAGCTTCAGGATCAGTTTGTAACTTCAAGTGAGAGAATGTACCTTGGCTTGATAGCATTACAAGTGAACAGAGTTGCATGTGAGGCATAGAAAGCTAGTGCAGCGCTTGTGCTACTATTGATTGGTTGAGGGACTTGCACTCTAACCTGAGAAGAAGAGTTTGGCGTCATTGTGGACATGCTCTTGTGCTTTGAGGGTTTCTTGTGATGCGAGGTACTACAGGTGGCAGAGGTTGAAACCCTTTTGCTTGATTAGTACTTGCTTGAGGGTATATATTTCCCAAGTGGCATAGGTTCAAACCCTGTGGCTTGCGGATGGTGTTTTATAAGGTTTTTGTGCCTCTGGGTCACATAGGTTAAAACACTGTGGATCTATGATCAGTTTGGAAGCTTGAGTGCATAGGTTTGAATCCTGAGGCTTTAGTGGAAGGTTTTGTGAAGTGTTCCTGCTTAGAGCACTGAAGAGACTCTGTGTGTGCAAGCTAGAAATGCAACAGCGTCGAAGACACTGATCACACCCACACCCAACACTACACACACAAACCCTCAAGTTCATGGGGGATTCTGATGTGATAGAAGCAGATAGAAACACAAGAACCAAACTCTCAAAATATAAGATACACAAGTACAGCGATAGCACGTGTCAAGTATCTAGATCTCTCTAAGTCCAAAGGCTTTTAATAACAAGAGGAGCAATGTTTGTTGCTGGGCCTCAAGGCAAGGTGTAGTACAATACATGCAACGTCGAGAGATGTCCACAAAACCCTCACAAAGTCTAGAGCAACACACAGGATGACCTCAATCAACTTGAGACACACTACACACAACTCAAAGCTTCACGCTCCAAGCAGAAACACTTCACAAAACCTTCCACTAAAGCCACAGGATTCAAACCTACATGCTCTAGCTTTCAAACCAATCATAGATCCACAGGGTTCTAACCTATGTGATCCAGAAACACAAAAACCTTATAAAACACCATCCACAAGCCACAGGGTTCAAACCTATGCCACTTGGGAAATATGTACCCTCAAGTGAGCACTAATCAAGCCAAAGGGTTTGAACCTCTGCCACCTGTAGTGCCTCACATCACAAGAAACCCTCAAAGCACAAGAGTGCATCCTCAATGACACTAAACTCTTCTTCTCAGGTTAGAGTGCAAGTCACCCAACCAATTAACAGTCACACAAGTCCTGTGTTAGCTTTCTATGCCTTGCATGCAACTCAATTCACTCAATATGATATCAATTCTACATATATTCTCGTGCTCAAAGTTACAAACTGATCCTGAAGCTAGGGCGTCAAGCTGAGGGCTTGCATGTGACTACAATGGGGGTCCAAAACTTCTACACTACAATTACACTGCACTATTTATCTAGTTTATGTTCTACAAATTAGCATCACCAATTATAGTATTATTTAGGTTGCCAATGATACGCCTGCCGGGCGTACACCCTTTAAAAATGTGTGTAATTTAACATTTCCTGGCACTACAACAGGATTACATTGTACCAATCAGTAAGACACAGAAAGAAAGTAGCACATTGTAAAGAAAGATGTCCACCTGGTAACTTCAAAACAGGCTGATCCAACGCTTGAATAGAAGATCAGTATTCTACCCGGTACACCGAGGTTCCAGGTTTGTGACTCGTATAAGTGTAATCACCCGGCATTCCAGCAGAAGTTATCCGATCGCCTGGTGATGATCTAGTACAATTGATCAACCTGGTAGCCGTGGATGGGATAATATCTGCCAGGTAGAGCGTTTATCCTCACCAGGCTGGGTCAGCAAGCATATTAGTCAGTAGTAAAAAGGATTGGTAATAGTGTACCAGTAGGATAGTATAAATACAGGTCATGTATCTAGTGGGGGAGCAGGTTTCTGACCCCCCAGAATGCTACCAGGCGAATAGTATGGGTTTTATTGGTTAAGAGCTTCGAGTCATAGACTCACCTGGAATAGAAAGATTGTGACCTGGTCACTTCATGTGTGCAAGAACCGACAAGCAAGCAAACAGTATTAAGCTAGAAACAGAAAGTCAGACCCGAGAAACAGTTCAGAACCAGTCAGTGTGTTTTAAGTCGCAACCAGGTGCAACGTATCAGTATTGAAACTGCACCAGGCAGCCAGCACGAGTTCAGAACCTGCACCAGGCAGTTATTCTGTATCAGTTTGAGTTTGTGTTCAGTAACACATCAAACTTAGAGTGGACATCGCAATATATTCTTTATATAAAACATATTCATTGCACCCGGAACTAGTAAACTACAGTACAAAGCGTCGTAACCTGGTATAACATACCTCCCTTCAAACTGCAATTACTGAGTGTTAGTGTAGTGTTTAGTGTGTAGCACTTTGCATCTATATAGGCACTCAGCACCTTTCACCAAGCTCCTTCGCTTGCATCCCACACATGTCTCCATTAGCACACCATTGCTTGGCACTGACTCAGGAGTCTGGCTCGGGTCCAGATCCTGTCTCAGAGTGTTGCGACGTCAGTTAACAGTGTTATTACATGTGTACTGATGTCGGTCTCTATCTCCTCGGAGTTGCAGCCTAGTGCACGACTCTTATTTCACTTCCTAATACTCTCTTAGGGAAATCTATCATAGTGAAGGCAACAAGCTCCTCATCTAGGCCTTGCATGCTTTGGCCAAAGTCAGAAACTTCAGATTTACTCGAGTTCTAACATCACAAAGTCTAGAGCTCTAAGTTCTGGATCTGCCAGCCTTGTGTGTCATAGATCAATGTTGTGCAAAGTTTTAATTATCTTACAAGTGTGTCTTGTTCTATTCTTAGCATGTGCATGCTATGCCCTGTCAGAGCACTTAGTGTCAAGCACTGGGACTTTATACCTAGTGCAGCCTTTCTAGTACCATTCTTATGTTAAGTCATGCACTCCACCCAGCTTTACTCAGGTAATCTCATTACTGGCATTATAAACCTTGCGCTCTATTGAGTTTCCTAGTGCCTTAGTATCTAGACCCTGTAGCATGTATTCCTTTGTAGAAATTGCAAAATTACATGTGTAAATGCTTGTGGAGTGTGTCAGTGTGAAGCTTTGAGTTGTGTGTAGTGTGTTTCAAGTCATCTGAGGTTGTTCCGTGTGGCACTCTAGACTTAGTGAGGGTTTTGTGTACCTCTCTGATATGTAATAGTATTATTATAAAATCACAAAATCTAGGTGTGAACATGTAGATGGCATATCACCAGAGACTATCCTTATTGACAAGGATGTCATGATGAAAGCCATGGAGGAAAGTATGGTTGTTGACTTGGACAGTGATGAATCTGACAGCATATGTAGCCTGAACTTTGTACCGACTGCATTGTTCAACTTGCTTTTGGTATTTCACAGATGAGTATCAACAAGGATTTATCTGGTGAGTCTCTTGACTATTTTAAAGTACCTGGCTAACTTTCAATTCCTACTTTCTGTAGCCAAAGGTGCTATTCAAGGCTGGGCTACCCATAAATGTCATGGCCAGGTCTCTAAGCATGCTGCTACTCATTCCCCTGCTCCTATCACAGTAAGTCTGCTTCTTTCATCTTACAGGAAGCTGCACTGAATACCTGGTAGCATACTACTGATCCTGCACAATGTGATTCTTGTGGAAGGAGTCTCATGGTCTTTCCTTGTGTGCCATGGTAATTGTATTTCCTTATTGTGATGTACCAGGGCTTATGAAAAGTGATCCTATGTATTGCAAGGCGATTGACATTCTGGAGAAGCAAGATAAGATCCTTGCCGAGAGAAGAAACAAACACATCTGTTCTAATGTTGCTCTTATGACTCACAGTGGAGACCTTGGAGACAACCAACTTGTGTTCCCTATTGCTGGTGAGTCTTCCAGGTGTCAGACCATATCTTGGCTTGCTGACTTCTATTGGTACAGCCCTATTGAATCAATTCCAACTTCAGTTGAAGTACAAGTCTGTCCAGGATGCCCTCAAGCTTCTTTCTGCAGAGCACATTCAAGATGGGACCCTTGCGAGCTACCAGCTCCATAAACATTGTCTCAATGCTGAGTTAGAGTTGCATGTTCACCACCTGGAAGCTATGGTCATAGCATACAAGTTTTGTGACAAACAGCTAATCTTGGTCCAGGCTGAGATAGGCTGCATTCTCTGTCCTGATATGTTGGGTGAAATTAGAATTTACCTCCTACTTGCCTTTATATCAATCTTACTATATGCTTATATTTCTATATGTTTTTCTTTTTTAGTAGACACCATCTGGGAGACCTTAATCATGCCGTAGATAGCTTTGGATTGAGTGCTTTTGCATTCTCAGCTTGTATGTAGACTTATGAATATATGTTTGAACCATGTTATGCTCCCTTTACTTCAAGAAGAGGATCTAAAGACTCATAGTTATCATATTCTGGGTGAGAATAGGCAAAGTCATCTGGTACCTCTTCTACCAGTTCTGGAGAGCCCTCTAGCTGGTCTAAACTTTCTTTCGACATGTCTAGGAGAGCTTCAAGCTTCTTGGGTAAGTCAATCTTTTTCCTGGCCATGTAAGGAATGACCCAGAAAGCAGCCACCTTGAATCTCCAGGTGCTACCATTCATTTTGGCTACAATGTACAATCCTCCTTTTGTGCATCTCACAACCATAACTGGTCCCAAATATCTGGGCCACATTTTTCCTCCAATGGGTTTCTCAATGGTGTAAGCATGCTGCTTACTATGTGCCCATTACTCAGATGATCACTCTGATCATGTCGTAGTTCACTAGATGTCACATACTCACATATATAGTCATATTCATACCTTCCTGCTCTCTACCTCTTACCACCACCATCCTCCCTCCTCTTGCTACATAGTTGACTACATACCTTCCTCTTTCTGACAATATACATCGTTCCTCGTACTTGTTTGTGTGCTCGCCTTTAGTGGTCTTGCTCTTACACAGAGCAAGGTTACACCTTTTTTTTTATGAAAGAACTTCATATCTCCACTCCCCTACCTTATCGCTCTGCCTCAAAACTTGGATGTAGGTTGACATGTTGACCATCATCCCTTGCCAGTTGCCAGCATGTCTTCCCAACCTCGCCAGACCATGCCAGTCCCCGTTACTTGCCTACCAGGTTGAGTCCTCATTCCTGTATAATCGTGATATTGCCTGCTGACTGTTGGATAAAACCTCCAGGTCATAACATACCCTCATCCTCCTCTCACTCCTGCCGTTCCCACTCAGTGTTGATCTTCCCCAATGTACCAGAAATGATAGTAAAAGAAGACACTGTTTTCCAGATGCCTGACACCACGCCAACAGCCAGTCCTCAAATCGCCAGTGTCACTAATCCTCCATTGCCCAGTTTACCCTCCACATCCACTCTGATGAGTCTACCATTCTCAGCATCCCTGGATAACCAGACACTAGCATGTACCCCTTCACCTGTTCCCCAGACCACTGCTCCCCAGACCCCCATTCCTCAAAGAAACGCCATGCCTGTACCTTCTCCAAGACCTGCTCCTTCCCCCAAGACTCTCATCTCCGATGATTCTTCTTCAGACATTTTCTCTTCCAGCCTGATAGGCATGAATATTTCTCTTCCTATGTCATCTGCAGACCAACCAGCACAAGTTCAGTCACACAGAGGCTGAGCTCCACCCACCTTGGGGTGTGGACACCTCCGGGACCCAGAGACGATGAGCCACTACATGGATGTAGGTATCGCATATCTGCATAGGCAAACTCAGAAGAATGTTGCCCTACCAGATATTCTCTCCAACTTTGTAGACAGACTCTCAGACAACTTAGTGGTGGTGATGTGGTTCAAACAGAACAAGCCACATCTGATCCAGTTATCCTTCAGAGATTTTATGGCTGCCTTCAGAGACAGATTCCTACCAACAATGTGAAAGAAGGACCTTGCCAATGAGATCTGGCAAGAAATGATGACACCGGGCACCATTTTCATTGACTGGATTGAAAATCTTCGTGGCCGAAATGGATTGCTAGCTGGTTATATTGAGTTCATTGCCAACAATGTTTTCCTCTCCAACCTCTGTGGTCATATCTCGAAGCCCTTGCACAACACTATTTGCAATATACCTGAAATCTGTGAATGCAATGATCTTGATGCATGGACAAAGCTTGTCACCGTACAGGACAATGAACTTCACCATAAATGCAAGGAACTGGAAGACGTCATAGAGGCTATGATGGTGGCATGCAACAAATGCCCGAATCTAACCACCACAACATCAAACACAACTCCTGCACTGACCGTTCCCACTGCTGTTGCTACAGAAAATACCCAGCCTGCTTGCAATAATTACCATTTCCCTCCTTGCTGTATGAACTCTGCACCCCCTTCTGCCTCTTGTTCTTCAAACACACCCTTCACCTATAAGTATCAGAGCTGTCTCGAAGATGATGAATGTGCGACACTCACAGCCAACAATGGCTGTTTTGCTTGCCATGATATCAATATGCCAAAGGAAGAACAAGGGTTTAATAAATGTAAAGGACGTCCACCTTCGGCTGTAGGTTACAAATGGTGCACCCCTGAATGGGTCATTCGCTGGTGTGCTAACAAGGCCAAGGGTATTCCCCTTTTCACCATTGCCATCATTACCTCCAATGCTTCATCATCAACTCAATCCCAGGCTCCTGCTGCACCTGCACCTGCACCTGCACCTGCTCCTGCCACTGCCATACAGGTCCTTGCCACCATGGCCTGGCTGATAGCTGCAGCTGTACCAGCAAACAAGTTGGGTGTCCTTAATGCTACCAATGCAGATGGGACTGATGCTGATGCCAACCTGTTGATTGACTCTGACACTGTGAGTAAAGTCTCCACCATTCCATTTGCAGTACTGCATCTCTTGTGGAATTGTGCAGTTGATAATCATGCCACAGGTCTTATGGAACCTCATACTAACATTACTGCTTTAGTAGATGATGGTGCCCACCTCATGCTCATTCGCCTGCAACTCATTGATCATCTACAATTGAAACATCTCCCACTACCTGAACCCATAGAAATTGGTGTTGCTGTGTCCAATTCCCCATCTCCTGCCTGCAAATTAACAGAATGAGTGAAGCTTACACCCCACAATATCTCCAGTGCCTGATCATCACATACTGTTTGTGACATAATTGCCCCCAGACTTTGTTCTGATATTATTCTTGGCCTACCTTTTCTTGAAACCAACCAGATTGTAATTTATCACCATACTGGTACTGTCGTCGTGAAACAGGCCAATTTCGACCTTTTACATCCTATTATACCAGTTCCACACATTATTCCTGCACCTTTTGCCATGATATGTACTCAGACTGCACGGATTAACCATACAGATTCTTGCGCACTTCCCTTCTATCACCTTTCAAAAGACAAACATCCCTTGTTGTTTTAATTGATCCCTCTTATGAACATCTCTGTAATTCTGATGTCATTGCAGTCCTACGTACCAATATAGAGTGTTTAGCCTTCCTTGATCGTCTGAAATCCTTGCATAACAAAATTAAAGAAGAATACAAAGATGTATTCCAACCCTTACTGCATGCAGAAACCTTACCTACTCATACAACATGCAAGATCAAACTCAAAAATGCTGATAAAGTTATCACTTCCTGTTCCTATTCCTGCCCATGCAAATTCAGAGAAGCCTGGCAGACACTCATTGAAAAGAACATTGATGCTGGTCAAATTAGACCATCATCTTCTCCTTACTCATCACCTTCCTTCCTGATCCTGAAGACTGATCGAACAGTTCTAATGCACTGGGTCAATGACTTCAGAGCATTAAATGCAAATATGGTCTCTGATAAATATCCTCTGCCATGCATTGACAATATCCTCGCTGATGCCAGACACGGCAAGATCTGGAGTAAACCAGACATGACAGACAGTTTCTTTCATACACGGATGGACAAAGCAAGTATTCCATACACCACTGTGAATACACCTTTCAGCTTATATGAATGGCTTGTGATGCCACAAGGAATGAAGAACACACCAGCAATACACAAACACCGAGTGAACCATGCTTTGCAACACCTGATCAGAAAAATATGCCACATATATCTTGATGATATCATTATATGGTCTGACTCCATGGAAGAACACATGTTACATGTATGTCAAGTTCTGGATGCCCTCCATGCAGATGCTCTATACTGCAATCCAAAGAAATCTGAGTTTTTCCTGCTGGAATTAAGTTTCCTAGGACACCGCATTTCACAATGAGGTATCGAGGTTGATGAAATGAAGGTTAGCCACATCAAAGAGTGGCCTCTCATGTACAGCAATTCCTCGGTCTGACAAGATACCTTGTGTCCTTCCTTCCGAACCTGGCAGATCACACTTGGATTCTCTCCCTGTTAACAACAGACATTGCTGAAAAGAAATTCCCTGTTTGGACAACCAAACACCAGACAGCATTCGATGGCATTAAGGAACTAGTGTTGAAAAGCACGTGTCTTACTGTGATAGATCATACCAACCCTGGAGATAACAAAATATTCCTGATGTGTGATGCCAGCAACTTCCATACTGGTGCAGTATTGTCATGGGGACCCACATGGGACACAGCATGACCTGTAGCATATGACTTGATGCAACTCATCAGAGCCCAACTCAATTATCCAGTACACAAGAAAGAGCTACTCACAATCATCTGTGGCCTCAAGAAATGGTGTTCTGACTTGCTGGGCTCTCATGTTGAGGTCTATACAGATCATTGCACCTTGGAGAATTTTGAAGGACAGAAGGATCTCTTGTGCAGACAAGCCAGATGGCTGGAAGTCATGTCTCAATTCAAGATGACTATCAGTTACATCAAAGGTGAAGACAACTGTGTAGCAGACACATTATCATGTCTCTCTCCTGACAATCCACCTGTCACAGACTCTGACCCTGAAGAGATCTCCTCATGGAAAGACTGGCTCACTCAGTGAACACAACCCTGTCAATTTCTTCTGACCCTAAGATGCTGGATACAATTCACAAAGGGTATGTCAATGAAGATTTCTGTTCAAAATTTATAACTGGTGAAAATATCCTACCTGAAGTCAAAGAAATAAACAGACTTTGGTACATCGGAGACCGACTCTTAATTCCACACACCGGATCTATATGTGAAGATCTCTTCTGCCTTGCACATGAAACATTAGGACATTTTGGAGCCAATAAATTGTATGCCACCTTATGAGACTCGTTCTATTGGCCAAACATGTGACAGGACCTGGAACAGTCTTTTATTCCCAGTTGTGTACCTTGCCAATGTAATAAATCCAGTACCATGAAACCTGCCAGCCCCTTACACCCACTTCCCATACCTGACCATTGCAGTGACAGCATTGCTATGGATTTCATTGGACCCCTACCTGAAGACAAAGGATTTAATTGCCTCCTCACCATCACAGACTGCCTTAGATCCAACATCAGACTCATGCCAACATGCACGGATATCACTGCAGAAAAGTTAGCGGCCATATTTTTTGATAACTGGTACTGCAAAAATGGTTTACCTAATGACATCATCTCTGACTGCGATAAACTATTTGTCTCAAAATTCTGGCATGCCCTTCACAAACTTACTGGTGTACACCTCAACCTTTCATCCTCTTACCATCCCAAGACTGATGGTGCATCTGAACAATCCAATAAAACAGTCAACCAGGCAGTGAGATACCATGTCGAGTGCAATCAGAAGGGCTGGGTACATGCCATGCCTCTTATTTGATTTAACATCATGAATACAGTAAATGCTTCAACCAGATTCTCAGGCTTCCAGCTATGCATGGAGCACTCACCCAGGATCTTACCACTGTTTGTACCACCTCAGTTGGTAGATAACTCACAAATGACACTGCTCAAGCCCATGACAACCTAATCAAGGCAAAGGTCAACCAAGCCCAACACTCAAAGGACTGCAAATTTGAAGTGAGTGACAAGGTCATGCTCAATACCTTCCACCACCATAGAGATTTCAAAGCTGGAGATAAAACTCATGTCACTAAGTTCATGCCCTGTTTCAATGGGCCCTACATTGTAATACATGCTAATTCTGCCCTCTCTTCTTACACAATAGAAATGCTGAATTCTCCTAACATCTTCCCAACATTCCACTCTTCAGAACTGAAACGATTCATTGAAAACAACCCCTCACTATTCCCTTCACATGAACACCAACCTCCTGGACCTATCATTACCATTGACAGTGTAGAAGAATTCCACATTGAGCATATCATTGACCAAGGCCGCCGAGGCAGAGGGTATCAATACCTTATTCACTGGCATGGCTACAGACCCGAAGAAGATCACTGGCTCACTGGCAGCTCACTCAATGACTGCAAAGCTCTCGACATTTGGCAGAAAGATCAAGGCTCAGATTAGTTCATATGGTAGCTTTTTCCCACTGGGTTTTGATGCACCTGCTGGTTGATGATGTTCCATTCTTTCTCTATTCTTTTCTTCTTTTACTGGGCTCTTCTTGACTGGGGGAGAGTGTAAGCATGCTGCTTACTATGCACCCATTACTCATACAATCACTCCAATCGTGTCGTAGTTCACTAGATGTCACATACTCACATATATAGCCATGTTCATACCTTCCTGCTCTCTACCTCTTACCACCACTATCCTCCCTCCTCTTGCTATGTAGTCGACTACATACCTTCCTCTTTCCAACAATATATGTTGTTCCTCATACTTGTTCATGTGCTTGCCTTTAGTGGTCTCACTCTTACACAGAGCAAGGTTACAAATGGCCATGTTTTGGACCAAAATGCGGCTGCCAGGTTTGAAATTCAGCTGTTTAATGGTTGCAGCATGCATGCAAGCATACTTCAGTGTCTCTCAGACTTTTATTTTGTGTAACTTGCTTCATAACTGGGCAACATCTGACAATTGTTTTGCTAAAGCGTGAGCCTGGTAACCCATAACTTCTTCTGTAGTGAGCATGCAACCCAGGTACTTCACTAACCAGGTTGCTTCTACAATGTCCAAAGGGAGTACTGGGTGTGTGCCTGTCACTGTGAAGAAGGGAGAACAGCCCATTCTTTGTCTAGTGGTTACTCTATCCAACCACATGATGTGTGGAAAATACAAGGCCCACTTAGAGGCAACACCATTGCATGCCTTGTACAGCACCTAGCAAATGTCTAAGTGTGGTCTCTCAATTTTTCCATTTGCCTGGGAATTGTAACCAGAGATTTGAATGCCTCAGATGCCATAGGTGGCCTCCAGGTGGGCTATTGCTTTGAGGAAGGGAGGTCCATTGTTGGTTATGATCAATGATACACATCCCCATCAACAGAACACTTCATGAAACAGCCAATCTCCAATAGCTTTTCCTGTCTCAGTTTTCAACATTTTCCTCTCCATCCAGCTTGTCAATGCACACCTCCCATGTACAATGTACCAATATCCTGATGATACAGGCATGTGCATGGTATCTACATGGATTACTTGGAATATTGATGGAGTGTGGGTTACCATGGGTGGGATCCAAACTTTCAACATCTGGCGTTTCTGGCAGATCTTACAAGTCTTCACATACCAGGCTACATCTTGTTCTATCTCAGGCCACCAGAGCCTTTGCTTAGTTAGTTCTGTGGTCATGTAGACCCCTCAATGTCCCAGGTAATCATGACTTGCTTTCATGATATGTACTTGTCTTGACTTCTTGATTACTAACTTGTGTTCTCCTTCCAAACTCCTGCAGTGACACACTTGGAAAGCATTCACATGTGTAATTTTGCGAAATGTATCAATACATACATTTTATAAAACCTGGATACCAAGGCAATGAGATATACCTTAGAGCACAATGTCCTAAGTGTGGGCAATGAAATACCTTGAGTGATGTTCAGTGGAGCACATGGCTTAACTGTAGAGTGATACTATAAGGGTCACACTAAGTATAAAGTCCCAGCACTTGACACTGAGTCCACTGACAATGCACAGACAACGCGCACTAAGAATAGAACCAGAGAAGCTCAGGAGATAATTAATACTTCACATAGCCTTGATCTATAACATGCAAGGCACTGCCATGCCGGGAGCTAGTGCTCTAGACCTCACAGTGTGTAGAATTGAAGTAAGACCAATGTCTCTGACTTCAGCCAATGCACATGAAGCCTAGACTAGAAGCTGGCAGTCCTAGAAGACCATGGAAATCACTAGAAGATATTATTACCATAAAGACGAGTTGCACGCTAGGCTACAACTCCAAGGAGATACAAGGTGATGTCAGTACATGTGGATAGTGCAGCTAACCGATGTCGTGCAATGGAGAGACCAGGATCTGGCCCCAAGCTGGAGTAAGTGCCAAGCAATGGCATGATTATGGCAACATGCGTGGGACCCAGGAAAGGAAGTTCTGCAGGCCAAGAGTTACTATTTAAGGATGTATTAAAATGTAGAGCACATAGTATATAAATACCATAGTATAGTAATAGTGTACAAGTTTTGGACCCCCCTTGTTGGAGTGCAAAAGCCCTCAGCTTAGCACTCTAGCTTCAGGATTAGTTTGTAGCTTTGAGCAAGAGAATAGACCATTTATTAATAACATCTGAGTGACTTAAGTAGCGTGCGAGGCATAGAAAGCTAACACAGGACTTGTGTACTGTTTGAGTGATTGGTTGACTGTGCTCTAACCTGAGAATAAGAGATTTGTGTCATTGCAGACGCACTCTTGAGTTTTGAGGTTTTCTTGTGACACATGGTGCTACAGGTGGCAGAGGTTCAAACCCTTTGGTCTGGTTAGTGTTCATGCAGAGGCCTTCATTGTACATGCGGTGTTACAGGCAGCAGAGGTTCAAACCCTGTGGTCTGATTAGCATGTGCTTGAGGGTTCTCATTTCTGCAAGCGGCAGAGGTTCAAACTCATTGGTTGTCAGACAGGGTTTATTTGGTTATTGTGTCTCTGGATCACATAGGTTTGAACCCTGTGGGTCTACGATCAGTTTGGAAGCTTGAGCGCATAGGTTCAAATCCTGTGGCTTGAGTGGACGTTTAGTGAAGGGTTTCTGCTTAGAGCACAAGCTTTGAGTCATGTTTAGGGTATGTTTAAGTTCTTTGTGGTCACCTGTGTGTGTTGTGCAAGACTTATTGAGGGTTTTGTTGGTGTGTGGCGACAAGTTGTGTATTGTAGTACACCTTGCCTTAAGGCACAGCTAAATCTGTCACTCCTCTTGTTATAAAAGCCTTTGGACTTAGAGAGATCTAGATACCCTACGAGCATTATCGCTATACATGTGTATCGTATATTCTGAGAGTTTAGTTGTTTTGCTTCAATCTGCTTCCATCGCATAATATCCCCCCAAGAACTTGAGGGTTTGTGTGTGTAGTGTTGGGTGTGGGTGTGATCAGTGTCTTCGATGCTGTTGCATTTCTAGCCTGCATGCACAGAGTCTCTTCAGTGGTCTACTCGACCATTTCCCTTGAAGAAGTGCATTGCAAATCTCACAAAGTTTCAGACTTGCACATCTGCCAGGTTGGTCGGTTTCTCAAGTGGGTTATCAAGCCAGGCTGATACCAGAGCTAGCCATTCATCCATTTCTTTGCCAATCTTTCCTCTATGTTCCTCCAAATACTCTTCAGTCTCACTGAACTCCTCTGCCTCTGGTAGTACAGGTGCACCATATAAAACACTCACTACTTGTCCTCTGTTTTTGGCTAGGAAACTTCAATCTGTCTCAAGATCTACCAGTGCCCTGGTTATCTTAACATAACCATGCCTGGTATCAATCCTATCAGAGAATTCTTTGAACTCCAAGGGTACTGGTTCTTGACTAGCATCGTACTCCAGTGGCTCATGCTCTACTTCCATGTCTTTCTCAAGTCATCCATATTCATTGTCTCCCAGTTGGAAATCCCTTCTGGAAAGTCCATCTGGTCCATGAACTGTACTAGGTACATGTACTAACTTAAAATGGAAGAGAAGTATGGTTTCTATCCACCTGTTTATTGCTGCATTAGGTACACTGTCTGGATTCCTTAACATTCCTAAGATATACTTTGCATCAGTTTCTACTATCAAACTCCTTGATCCCCATACCCAATTCTTGCAAGCTATCAAGGCCAGGTGCAGGCTGTATAATTCTCTCTTTGGTTGGGAGAAGTTTGCTTCGCATTCATCCATGGTGATGGAGCCAAATCAGCAGTAGTATCTAGTGTTAGGATTTTCAGGGTCAGATTGACATATGTAGAATCCTACTGCTCACCAGGAAGTGTTGACACACAAAATGATTGGCCAATCATAATTTACTGATTGTAGGGCCAGGCTCTTGGATAACATATCCTTCAAAGCTTGCATGGATTCTTCTTCATCTAGACCCCATTGGAAAGGTACCTTCAACCTGGTAAGATTAGTCAATGGCTCTGTGAGCTTTGAGTAATCCTTAATAAGCATGCGACATGTCCCACATGTTCCCAAGAAGGCTTGTACATCTCCAAGTTCTTTACAGGGTCCCCAATTAAGGATGACTTTCATATGTTCAGTTTCAGGCTTTCTTCCCTCATATGTACATCGATGTTCCACTACTATAATCTCAGAGGCACAGAGAACTGCTTTTGGCCTGGAGAAGGTTCCTCCACTATACTTCATCCATTGAATGATGCAATTGAGAACTTGGAAATGCTCCCAGATAAATCTGCAAATTCTCTGGTTCTCAGGTATAGTTTCGTATCCCTCTCCTGATAACTCATACCTGTTCTCTGATCCTCTTACCAGAACATCATCAATATATGGCCTGGTAAAATGCAGTATCTCATCTTGCAAAATGAAGGTTACATTGTTGTAGAATATGAGTACTGAATTGGTCCAGCCCATTGGCAAAGTAACCAGGTGTAGTGCTCCAAATGGCATTTGGAAAGTCATAAGGTCCCAGGATGATTTGGCTAAGAATCTTTCATCATATCCTACAAATAAATCCAAGATTCCACCACAAGCTCTGCCTGCAAAATGAGCTGCTAATTCTTCCATTGCTGGAGGAAGGCCAGAATGCGCAATGGTAACTACATTCAACAGTTCTAGGCTGTGCACTAGTCACAAACTCCTCCCACCTTTCTTTAATACACAAAACCACCTGGAGTGGTATGACAAATTTGAAGGTTCATATACTCCTGCACACTGCATGGAGAATCCAATATATTAGCTTAAAATATTGAATTCTATAACTATTTATTTTTTCAATATATTGGACTAAAATATTGAGATAATATTTTCAATATAATTGTGATATTTGGGAAATTTCAAATAATTTTTCAATAAACAAGAATATTGAAATAATATTCAAAACAATCTTTCAATATTCCACCTTAGATGTTGGAAAAAATAAATAGTTATAGAATTGAATATTTTAAGCTAAAATATTAGATTCTCCATGCAGTGGCATCTATTTTGGTTTTGATTATCTTGCATACATCCTGGTATATCGGAGCCAGGATTGGAATATTCTTAAGTACCCAGGGCATGTGTGGGATCACCAGGATGTCTGCAGGTGGAAAGAAGTCTTCCTGGAAGTGCCCTCTTTCAGAGTCATCCCAGGTGAATCCTTCATTCTGTAGCATTATAAAATGGTGCATCAACTTCTGCTCTTCAGCCCATAAGAAATCTTCCCCATGTATCTCATCAATCTTAAGCTTTTGCTCTAGAGAATACCTTCCAGTTGGTTTAAAATCTTCCCGGTGAGGTGACAATTCAGGTATCCCCTCGAGCGGATCTCCTTTAATATCATGGATGATTCTAAAGTTGGAAGGCAGTGTTGTCAGCACTGGCTTGGTTTTCAAGACCGCCAGTTTATATTTCTTGGTTAGAAGAACCACCTCTCATTGTCAGGTATCATTACCAACATTCAAGGATGTGTCATACAACTCTTCCAGGTCAAACTCAGTTTTACCTGGTTGCCTTCCATGGTTTTCTCTTCAATTTGTTGCTTGTATGTCAAAGACAGGCAAGGTTTCTCTTACTTCTTGTACTAGGACACTCATTTGTTCGCTTGGCTTACTGTCTAGGTACTTCTGGGTGTAAAATATGCTAATAAGTGACCCAGCCAGTGGATCTTCTTTTACTTGCTGACTTGTGCTGAGATAGAAATCTCGGATATTCATCCTGGTGAATGAGTCCTGTTTGCCTGGAGGCCCAGTGTAACTTTCAATAATGAAGTTACCTTCCTTATCCTGTGTGAGAATGACTGCTAGCTCTCCTTGATTTGGGATCAGATCTTTGAGCTCTGAAAACCTGTCACAGGCTCCCTTTAGAGTACTGCTGGAGCTTGTCCTCTTGGGTAAGTATGTACCAGGGTCCTCTTTTTAGTATTAGGATCTGTAAGAATCATTGTCTGGTCACCATCTGATGAGTTCTTTACTTCACTTGAAGTTAAAGTATCAAATGGTCTACCAAGCAATAAGTCATACACTGGGTTGGCTAGTACATGGACTTGCAGGTACACAGTGACTTCTCTGAACAGGAAAGCCACATTCTTCACTAGTCCTAAAGACTTCTCAACTCCTCTGTTTGCACTTTCCATCAAGATATAGATATCTGGGTCATATTCCCATCCTATCTGCTTAGCCAGGTTGGCCAAGCACGACACGATCTGTGACCCAGAGTTGCAAAGACATTCTAACTTCTTTCTTCCTGAGACCAACAGGTAGACTGATTGTAAAGACTGCGACGATGAAGCCACTACTACTACTGTCCTGGGCTTCTTGCCTTCCAGAATAGATTCCAGGTACTGGACTATTGGATCACTAATAATAGTTGACCCTTCCGGGACAAGACCTTGCCACATTGTTGTTACATAGAAGCTGCATTCAACCAGTAGGTCTTCAATTCTGATGCAGTTCTCCAAACCAGGCTCCAAAATATTGGCTACTGATCCCAAAGGTACTCTAAGTTCTTCCAGTTTCTCATTATCTTTGATGTCAGTGACATCCTCCAAAAGTACTTTACTGGTAGGAATCCTCTTAGGCATGACATAGGTTTTCATCTTTTGCCTGGCACCTGGTGACAATGCCAGCCAATGTTCTGCAGTAAGGGTAACAGGAGCCTTCATCATTTGGTCCCAGACTTCCTTTTCTAAGTTGCCTGGCTGCACCTCTACTTTCTTTCTATAAACCAGTTCTTTTCTAACTTCACCTGGTAAGACAGAGAATTCCTCAACTCATCCCAGAGAGGGGAGCAAGGTCACATCAGGTACTGTGGCATATGGATTTTCAGGTCCAAGGTAACCATCATTCCTGGTAGTCAAGATTACTGGGGGATGTGACTGCAACTGATTGCCAGGTACAAGGTTTTCATCATTATCACTACTTAAAACTAGGGGTATATTTGCTTTGCAATTTTGGGCATGATCACCAGTTCTCCACCTCTGTTCCTTGCTTTTGGTTTTTGTTTATGTCCTCTGGTGAAGAGTCACCTAACTTAGTCACCACCACAGCCTTTTTATGGTGCTCCCCTGCCTTCATTGAACATTTACAAAAATCCTGGATATCTTGTGAAGGTTCATTAGCCTGGCTAGCCTCTTGCTGTCATTGGCCTCTGGTTTTCACAATGGATTCCCATTGTGGTCCTTCCAGGTACTGATCAACTTTTTCCAGTGCCATGTGTGAGGTTTGTTCTACCAACTTCTCGAGCATGTTCTTCAAGTAGCTGATGTCCTCCTTTTCTTCTGCTATTTGGTGAGACATAATGTACTGAGGCACCAGGCCTGACAATTGCGGGGCTGCAATATAGGTCTGTTCAACAGGGTTAGATCCAGAAGCCTTATGTGTTTTGTAATAATGCTGAATCCTTGCTCTTGGGCTCATCCCAACAGGCTCTCTTGGTGGAGGATTCCTATCCCGTAACCTGTACATACTCTGTGTTCCTGGTACATGAACTAATTCTCCGGTAGTAATCATCTCTAGCTTGTAGGGACAATCTACCTAAAAATGACTAGGTGTCTCACAAAAATGACAGTTACCAGGCGCATTACTGCCATACTGCCCATGAGTACTTTGAATGGGCACAGATTGAGTGATCCTTGGTTGGGTCTTGATCTGCACCGACATCTTGTGTAACTCCTCATCTCTCTTACTTTGTGATGAAACACTCATCTCTAGCAACTTCACAATGAGCCTATTGCTATCAGCCATCTTTGCGAGGAAGCTATTCACCTCTTCTGGTAATTCAGCCATAGCAGGTTCCTTTTTGTAAGTTACCATTCCTCTGTTTGACGGAATGCTTGGAGCTTCAGCCTTGGAGGTACTGTCTGTAGCTGGCAACAAACTATCAAATAATTCATTATAGACTGTGCCAGGTCCCTTCAACACCCATATTCCCACATTGAACACATCTTCTAAAACCCAGGGATCGCATGCATTTCTTGCTGGATTAGTTGCAGTCGCCACAGCTACTGGTTGACTACTCAAGCGGTCCTTCATATGTTTCCACAAGATTTCTTTCTCGAAAGGCGAGATAAATAATCTTACCAGGTCCAGGTTCAACTTTAAATTCTCTTTAATGACTGGCTTACTTTTGGCCTGGAACTCTCAATGATAATTCAGGTAATCAGCAGAGTCCATGATACCTTCTCTCTTGTACTTGTTGGCTACTTTAAGAAGCCCTTTACATGCATCTTCATCATCTTCTGCAGCACCATCATAGCTGCACATCACTTTGTCCTTAAATTCTTTCCAGGTTTTCCCGGCATCAAATATAGGGAAAGCTCTTCACAGATCTTCGATATCTGTATTGGTGTAGCATACAGCCCAGTCTTTCTTCTCATCATCTGTGGATGCTCCTTCATGAGTTTTAAACATTCCTTCTAAGATTCTGAAATGTTTTCAGATCATCCAGGGATTCAAAGTTTCTAACTTGGGTGCATCTCTTGATGACTCCATCAGCATCTATCACTTGGCAGCCATGTTTAATGTCTGTGGGGGTGTGTGATTCTGTTGAGGTTGCAAGTTCAGGTTTGAACCAAAGTTGGATACTGGCCTAGCACTACCAGGAAAAGTCACACTCGATGGGGTAGGTTCCAGGGAGGCATTGTGCAATTCTCTTTCAATCCTTGCATGTTCCAAAGCTGCTGCAGCAATGTTCACTTCAATCTCAGCTTCTATATCCCACAGTTCTTTTCTTTGTCTTTTCTGTGTTACAAGCGGGACTATACCAGCTGCTACTTCAGCTTTGTGGAGTTCTCTACCCTCAGCAGCCTCTTGTTCTGCTCTAAGTTTTCATGCTTCTTGTGCAGCTTGCCACAATGATTGGGCACTATTCAGGTCATGTTGAAGATAAAGATCATCTTCCAGGTTGTAGAACTGTTACATTCAATACAAAGTTTTGAATCTAGATATAAACCCCCCTTGTGGTAGGCTCCAGATGAAAGGTGCTGAGCACCTATATAGATGCAAAGTGCTACACACAAAACACTACACAAAACACTCAGTAATTGCAGTTTGAAGGGAGGTAGATTATACCAGGTTACAACACTTTGTACTGTAGTTTACAAATTCCTGGTTGCAATGAATATGGATTTAAATTAAGATATAATGCGGTTTCCACTCTAAGCTCAACATGTTACTGAACACAAACTTAAACTGATACAGAATAACTGCCTGGTGCAGTTTCAATAATGATACTTTGCACCTGGTTGCAACTTTAAAACACACTGACTGGTTCTGAACTGTTTCTCAGGTCTGTCTCTCTGTTTCTAGCTTATCCTGTTTGCTTGCTTGACAGTTCTTGCACACACAAAGTGACCAGGTCACAATACTTCTATTCTAGGTGAGTCTATGGCTCAAAGCTCTTAACCAATAAAACCCATACTATTTGCCTGGTAGCATTCTGGGGGGTCAGAAACCTGATCCCCCACTAGATACATGACCTGTATTTATACTGTCCTACTGATACACTATTGCCAATCCTTTTACTACTGACGAATATGCTTGCTGACCCAGCCTAGTGAGGATAAACTCTCTACCTGGCAGATATTATCTCATCCACAGCCACCAGGTCAATTGATTGTACTAGATAACCACCAGGTGATCGGATAACTTCTGCCAGAATGCTGGGTGATTACACCATGCAAGTCACAGTGTGGATGCTTGGTCTGCCAGGTAGAATACCCAATCTTCTATCCAAGTGTTAGAATCGCTTGTTTCGAAGTTACCAGGTAAGCCTTTTTGTCCTACAATGTGTTACTTTCTTTCAGTGTCTTACTTGTTGGTACAATGTATTCTGAATATATTGCCCGAAAATGTTAATTTATACACATTTTTAAAGGGTGTGCGCCCAGCAGCTGTATCAGTGAGAGGCAGGACCCAGTAACCTGTTAGGAATAGAGTGCAAGAGTATTCAATTTGTAAGATAAATATACTCAGAGTGTGCTCGGGAATAAGAGAACATGTCTAGATCCACCTGTAAGATAAATATACTACAGGTACAATAAGTAAGGTACAGGAACAAGTAAATAAATGAATGCTCACCTCAGAGTGCGCTCGGGAATAAGAGAACATGTCTAATGTGCGAAATACAAACTATGAGGTATATATATGAGACATTGACAGTTCAAATGTAAGTAAGTAGAAAAATAGAAAAGAAGATAGTGTAAATACTATATAGTCCATGGGTATATACGGGCCCGATTACAGGGTGTACTTGCCTCTTCAACAAGATCGAGGCTGGTATCCTTCAGCATTGGCACTGGCCACTCATATCCGTTGATGGGCATCATCACGTTCATGTGGTCTTTCTCATCCACCCATGCATGTGATATCCCCAATGGTGTTTTGCGTGCAACCCAGTATGGTACCGCCCGATTAGCACACAGATCCCACACGCATCGAGCAGGTACATGCCGCGTTGTGATCCTGCCATCAGCTAACACATTTCTCCGCATCTCCTCATCCTCCCTTTCCAGGATGTGTAATTTGTGTTCGATGGTAGACATGTCATTCCAGTACGGACACAAATAAGCATATGTAGTACCAAAGTCCAGATCTTTGGCGATACAAGAATTGAGAACCGAGATCATCATGGCTGAGTCCATAGCATACCATGTGCCGAGTAGGGTGTCAAGCTCTTTTAATACTCCATCTACACCAAGGTCAATGCATGGAATGTTGGCCAGACCCGACATTATGACCATTTTACTGGTGTAAAACCGTTGCATCAGCACCGGAACGGTTGAGTCCACCTGGCCAGTCTCAACAAAAGCAGAGAGCAACATCTGGGGAGGTCTGAGAGGATCTTCTCTTCCTGATGTATCTCTGTGGGTACGCCTGTACTGGTCATCCATCTGCATGGAAACCATGATTCTTGTATCTCGGAAAGACTGTCAGTGTGTACTTACTACTTCCACTTCTCTCTCTCTGGAAAGATTGAATCCAGATTCTTCCAACTTCTCCTGCCATCGGAAGTAGGATTCTCCTTCAATGAGAATGTAATATATCGAACCCACAACTCTTCCACATACCAATGTTCATGGTCGGCGTAGGTGGCTGCCAATTTGTCAGGGTCGGCGCGCTGCCACACAAGGAGGTTCTAGTCGTGCTGTCTGGTAAGAAGCAAGTGTTGGGAACTAGCGCTGAGACCAAGAGATATCAGCCGTACTGCCAGAAGATAGACGCCCAAAGCTCACGCATATCTGTGGGTTCTGCTGTATGCTGTTCATCGTTGAATCACTGCAGGTTGGTGAATTTAAAATGAGAAATAAAAATTGGACTACGTGACAACTACACATAGTTGTGGATACTATACCGTTCTCCACATATAAATCGGAGAAAGACGGGAACACTGAGACGATATTGGAACCTCGACGTTCACGACGATTGAAGTTGAGGGCCTCAACAATTCGAGTTCCGGAACCCAAAGTTAGGGAGACAGCTAGATAGATATGAGCTGACCTCGAATGATGACGAACCTGTGCTCAACAACATGTACACTATGCCCATCCCTCCCAGGCAAAATCTGGTCGAGATGTTAGAATGAAAAAGCCATTGAATGGATAACTGGGGGAAGTGTAGCGCAACACATTGGCGCTTATCCATAATCGAGGTCCATGGCTTCTGATCACATCAATTGATGCGAAAAGTCCCCGCTATCCACTTTGATTGTAGACAATTGAAGAGGAAATCCGAAATTGTTTAGGGTTTGTGCTAGTGCTCAGGGTACGAACGGGCGGCTATCGTCGTCTGCGCTTAGAGAATCGAGATCTTCCTGCGCTAGTCTTGCTGATGTGATTGATCAATGCACGATACCTATCAGGAGGTAAAGGACACCTTAGTTCATTGTTGATAGCGAAAGCTCGCATGTCATTCCCGTCTGCCGTACATTCATGGTAGACTCTTTGAAAGGACGATAATCATCCTCAGCTCGTTCAAGAAGGACAAACTTACCACAGCAAGAAGCGTCTCCTGGAACCTCCTGCTCGTCCCTTTCACGCGCCGTCAACCAAGCTAGTCGTCAGGGTAGCGAAGCAATGGGAACACGAACTTGGCTTCTGCCGGAACGACGGATTGACGCCGAATAGAATTGATACCCGGTCCCGGTCCTTGGGGTTAGTTCCTCCTACATCGATGGTTTCAAAAGCGAAGTGAGGTTCGATAGTTGGAGGTCTTCCTAGGAAGGCAGACAGGTAGCCTCGGATCGACCTCAAGCGACGACGGATACTGTGCCCATCCCTTCCCGGCAAACGGCGAGCTCCACTCTAAGCGGCGGGAGACTGCCTTAAGCCTAGCTTGTCGGAATGTAATTACACGTACGCGGGTAAAGTGGTGTATGCTGGTTGTAGAGTCGGTCTCTTTCCTAGAAGGATTCTTGTAAAGCGTCAAAGCCTGAAGCAGCCGCCAGCGGAAAAAATCTGAAGCCCAATCTAGGATAGTCTTGATCGAAGGAGCTGGTGGTGGTCAAATGTGGATACCCTCGGTTTACCACCAGATTTCAAGGGCCTCACGACGGTGCGTCAACTGTTAGACAAATGGAAAAAGATACAAGATTGTAACATGATGGATCATTGTCGTTACGTAAAGCACAGGGAAACATTTGATTATAGTTCGACGAAGAGAAACCGTCTTGAAATCTGAAATCATGTCCATGAGTCACGTCATCGTGCACGAATGGAGTGACAACTGACCACACGGTGTCTCTTCAACCTATGCATGGCTCACACGCTCCCTCGTATTCGTTCATCAAGAGCGGCCTCCCCTTTTCCACGACGTCATAGAACGAGTCTGCCCGTTCCGAGGCATTTCTGGAAGTGAGAAATCAGTCTACAAGCAAGGTTAGTCATTTTACATTTGAAAACAAGACAAGGCTCACTTGGCTGCATGCATATGTACTCAGCATCGATGACGAAGCAAGAGTAGAAGGATGGTAGGAGCAATTTGTTGGAGTCTGGACTGTGCCGGGACTTCACAGGGCGATGAATATATGGCAGTCAATCGAGCAAAAATTATAGTGACACGCGTGGAGTATCTTGGGCGACCGATATTGCCTATCAGCTTTGCTCAGGTAGGCAATTCAACATGACGTACCACTTTGCAACCGAGATGGCGTAACCGCCACGTTCCGTAATCCTCCGCTTCCACAAGTCAGCCATCTGTATGCACTAACAAAGCGATAAGGGACTGGAGAATCAACGGTCACAGTATGGCGGTCTGACGAGAATCTACGGAGATGGATGGGTTTGACAGGTTCAGCAGAGAGAAAAAAATATTACGCGCAATTCGCCTTTCTTTGCAGTGAGTATCATATCTTGCAATATAGGACCCACGGTCAACACGTAGCCTCGGCATCGAAGTTGCGCCAATCTAAGGAAGGTGAGTAAAAGAAAAGAAATGCAAGAGCAAACACGCACCTGGATACCTTGCGACATAATCATAACGTACTGTATCCATCGGCGACTCCACGCGCGTTCTGGTGAAGGTAACTGACTTGCGAGCATCTCGTTTGGAGTCTCCGGGTCCCAGGTTGGCTACTTTATCTGTAAGTCTCCTGTCGATAACGACTCGTTGCTCAGTTTGTCTAGGGCACATACGTCGTCTTCATTTCTGTGGCCGGCCCTTCTCATGACGGCCGTCCTATGCGGAGATTGACTCAACAAAGGAAGATTAAGAGCCGGCCGAGACAGGCTCACCACAGTCGGCTGGTCAGAGCGACGGAATACGAGACACATAGGGAGAAGATGATGGCGGGAAGATAGGATGGCGGAGCGCGGTAGATTCGAATGTTGACTACAATCAATCGGGAGACGGGCCGCGGGCCGGACTTCAAGCACACCTTTGCTGCTCTTCCTCCATCTTCTACGGCCCTCTCTTACATGCTAGGCTATCTCTCGTCCTTCTACCGAACTAACCAGGAGCGAATTTTTCAAGAATTCTTGGAGTGACACGACCTATAGACTTGATGACACATTGCTGTGAAACCAAAGTTTTCGCTATGCAGACATATGCATCAATTCTGATCACGGATCAACTGTCGACATCTACATTTTCACGAGTTCTATTCACTCGATCTTGAATAAATTAAATTTTTTCTTTGCATGAGACCGCTTGACAGTGACTCTCTCGATTCTCTCAATTGGTCTATTTCACCGCAGAAGAAGATGATCTTACAAAATATTTTTAGTTAGCATGGGGGCCATAAACATCTTTTGTAGAAGATACTCTGGGTCGTACCTAAAATCACGGTCATTGTGCACAGTGTTGATGTGCTTCAATGCCGAGTGTTCTATCTCTTTAAAACCGTCGGGAGTCTCTATATGACATCAAACAGATCAGGGCCGGAAAAAAGTATCGGGACCACGAAGTACTTATCCTGGTTTCATACCAGTCCGATCAGGTGGCTATCTTCACCCAAATCTGCACGTAAATTTCTGTTTGTACAAGCACGTTGGCTCTCTATGTGATTGATTAATGCACGATTGCTATGGGAAGCACAGAAAAGTACCTTCGTTTCCAGCTTATAAGGAAACCGCACACATTGGCTGGGTGTTTTCCGTCTGCGGTACACTCGTTGTAGTAGACGACAGTCAATCTCGGCTCTCTCAAGAAGAATATGTTTACCATAGCAAGCGACGTCTCCCGCATCCTTCTCCTACTCTTGCTCGTCGCTCTTGCACGTCGTCAGTCGTCAGGGTAGCGAAGCGGTGGGAACACGAACCTGGGTTGGAGCCGTTCTGCTTCACTCTCTGAGGAACACGCTGAAAAGAATTACTGCTCGGTTCCGTTCCTTAATGATGCAGTACTACATCGATGGTTCCAAAGTCGCGGCAAGACGGAAATAGCGAGGCGATATTGGAAGCTAGACATTCCTGCCGGTTAGGTTGATTTAAAGTCGGGCTCGTAGTTCGAGTTCCTCTATCGAAGGTTAGGGAGGCGGAACCTCGAGGAATGACGAATCAATCGTATCAGACGTAGATTCAGTGTCTATCCCTCCCCGCCTGAACACCGGGCGAGACGTTAGGAGAGGCTTCCCTTGACCACTTGGTTTTCGAAACTTAGCCTCTTGCATGTGGGAGAGGTGTCGTATTTGACAGTTTCGAAATCAAAAATTCATCAGAGTGCTCAGCTTTAAGACACCGTCTCCTTTTTTGAGGAACGCGGCAGTTATGGAGACATGTAAAATATTTGATGGACAAATCCACAGGAGCGTCCAGCAGTGATAAAGGCGGTCAAATACCTACGAACCACGGTCCAGCGTATGCTTCCGAGGCCTCACAACAAGGCACAGATCATTGTCTTCATCAGTCGAGAGGGAAAAGACAGAAGTATAATGAATAGATTTCGTGAGGCGATACCTTCCAACAATTGGCAAGCCTTAGCAACGTCTCGGTTCTCACGGGCGAGTTGCAACAAGAATCGCGAGAGCAAATGACGAATTTCGGGAAGGAATACAGTCAGGGCGCAACACTAATGCATCTGCAGCGATTGTGGAAGTCAGAGACCACAGTCTACTAAAGACATTAGCGGTTAGATAACAGGGAACGAGGATAAGCATGCATTTGCCTTGTCGACATGCTCATATCCTAACACTGTAAGTGGGAGCTGGGGTAGGTACTCATCCCGAAATGCGGAAGTTACACCATACTCGAAGTCGGCTCTCGTAGAAATTCCTTGATCTAAGAAAAATATCATTTTACAAACCCACAGTGAGAATGAGCACTATGCGCGTACCTTTTGTATCAATGACAGCAGTGAAAAGACGGCAGAAGCTGAAGTATACAATTGGCGTATGCTGTTCTGTGCCAGTGTCTTTCAGCCACGACTTCGAAATGTGTTGAAGACAGGCTCGGCAGCCAGTTGAGCGACAATTCTGTTGGCGTGTGAAGGCCCGCTTTAAGAGACCCCTGTGCAGCTGAGGTCAGCTTCGCCTCGGTGGGAGAGGTATTCAATGGAACATACCAACTACCTGAGAAACCTAACGAGTGTCATCCACAAACCTGTCCCTTACAATGGCGTTCAGCTATCTACGGGAAGCGAAGAGGACGTCCGAACGCTGTAAGAATCGACAATATGTCAACCCGCTATGGGACTGACGGGTTCGAGAAGCATCAAGAGGAAGCTAAATAGTACGCATGATCCGCCTGATAAAGTGACCGCGCTTGTGCGTTGTAGGCCTGCATAATCCTTGATCCGCCCATGAGATCCTTGGTGGAAAGGAAGCAAATTGCTGTAATACTAGCAAGGCAAATCGCGATCTCGATATCTAAAGATGAAAGTGAGAAAAAGTAGTGATAGGCATGAATATGACACACCTGAATGGTTCGCGTATGTATAGTAGGCCTTGCTTGGTCCCGGTCAGCGCGTACGAAAAGGTATCAAAGGCGCATGGTCCTTGCATGGCGAAGTAGAATCACAATCTCGGTATTTAAAGAAGGAGGTGAACGGAAGGAATGAAATATATGAAAAGGACGCACCTGGATGTCTGGCGAAATGACCAGATAATCGATTCGTGACTCTGTGCGAGCTCTCGCAACGGTTTCTTTTGGCATCTCCATGGGAATTCTATTTCATAGACTCTAAGTTAAAGCTGCGCATCATGACAGACTAGAACACTCACAAAGGTGGAGTATGAACACAACCGCGAAGATTTCAGTGCGACTGAGGGTTGCCAGATTTTGAGGAGGATACGCAGGCCCACCGATTTGTTTCTCCTCTGGTCTCCTCACCTACGAGATAAAGAGATGCGTACTCCAGGAGGCCGTCCCGAGGGCTGCCGAGTCTAAGCAACTTTTGCAGGCTGCAAAAGGTCATATTAGGTGAGCCAGTACGTCGAGGGCAAGCAGACACACCACGCGGGCCGAATCTTCGCCTAAGTATTCCAACCATGTCTTTTCATGATCACCACCCATTGAGTCAATTCTAAAGCGTAGCCCGGCGTATGAATTTGAGAGGCCGAGCTCAAGCTTCAAGCGCAGTGTGTGCACCATGGCATTGTCTATCTATATATCAGGTCATCAGTAAATGAGTAATAAGAAAAGGAGAAAAGCTCACCTTGATTGTCTCGTTAGCGTCATATATTCCAACGTTTGCGATGAGAAGATGATAGTGGAAGAGGATGGAAATGGCGGGAGGTACGGAAATAAAAAAAATGTCAACAACCAAATCGGGAGGTGGACCACGGGCCGAGGCTCCAAGCAATTACGCACTATTCACGGCTTCTCTATTATACTCTTCCTGACCTAAAGAAAGCGTCCAACGAGATGCATCAACGAAAGACGAACACAATGAAAGGTACCATCACTGACTATATGTAGGACTCGCCTGCCCCAGTACGATTCTTAGCTGCCATACTAAGTACGCCGTCTCGCACACTGGCATCCGCTAAATGTTGTAAGAGCACCGCGAAAGTCTGGTAAAAGATCATATAACACAACAACGAAATGTTGCCTGAACTCTTCTGCTGCTATGGCACTTCTGTAAAATTGACATCATATCGAAGGCGGGCTTCCTGATCTTCTCCCGGTCTCAGGTCTGTACCACCTGTTTTTATTGCATCGTTCCGTATTCAATCTAACTTCTATCTTCTTCCCATAGGAGATGCATTAGGTCCTTCTTTGTCGTCTTCACTTATACAGAGGTCCGCAAACGAACCCAGTGCGTTATTCCTACCCTTTCTACCCAAAGCGCAATCCTTTTGACAGCTCCAAAGTGGAAAATCCGGCTAACTTTATGTATATAGCCTCATAGGATTATCGGACTGTTCAGCGCTTAGCTCTGAAGTTCGTGTGTTGAAACAGCATTTTACCACATGCCGCTCGAGCCGATAATATCACAACAAGGCGTTCTATTCAACAGACGTGTCTAGATAAAGCGATGCAGGCTGATCTTTTATCCGACTTCACTAAGACTTCGTGTCTCAGGCTGCACCACTATTGATGAACCGGTGCTCGGAGCACAAAAACACCCTCAGTCTTCGCTCAGAGTTCCCAGGCTGTGCATCAGTTCCGAGTAAACATCATTGACTAACCATCAAATGCACACGAACTTTCGTCCTATGTATGGGGAACGAAAGCTTCTTTCAATTGGAGCGGCAGTTCAAACAAGAACTCTGGTCTACTCATTAATCTTACGCCGGCCCGTCAAGATGCTTATTTGATGCCCTATCTCGATGAAAGTGTTCGCTGTTACTCCACGTCTTTGCTCGGATGATGCTCTTGCTATTAGATTTAGACTCGCCTCCGCCTTTGTCGCTGATAAAACTTGTGAAATAAGTACCCATCGGCTTGAAATGATGTTGGTCCATGAATGATGTGTGTCCCTGTAACTCTTCGACACGACACACAGTTTGTGGCTTATAAGTACCAACATCTTCTCATCAATGTGGAGATCTTATCTGTTTGATCTCGTCGGGACACCGCTATAGACTAGACACTGGTACCTGTGCCCAGGACTTCATTCCATTAGCTTCTTTCATCACAAAACGGGGAACTTGCTTCTGACCTTGATGACCTGATCTGTTTCACGGATCTTTATAACTGGACGACTGACCGTACGAGGAATCACAAGTCTCCCTTTCTTCGTGCTAGCCCTAATGTCTACCATAGTCTCTGTTGGCCAAGTATTATTCTCAAAGTATACACCGTGTATGTTAACAAAATTTGCTACGTTCATGCATCAGGACCTAACGACGAGACAGCCGCAGGGATTGCTCTCCTCTTATGGGACCATTGCCTGACGTTCGATGAAGAAGTAACAGTGATGTGGACGTTTTTCAAAGGACCGATCCTCCCAAAAGTCATCTATGTAATGAACCGTTACTTCACGGAGGCTGTGTTACTGTATACAGTCTACGGTTCGTGACTGGTTCTTCATGCTCCCACCCTTCCCTAATTCATCTTGAATTTAGTCTTCACTGGATTAAGACGACCCGTAGCTAACAAGGTTAGTGTTTGGCGCTTCCGCGATAAGCTGGCATTGATAGCAAAACTAGGAGTAAGCCACGTGCGCGTCGTCTTAACGAGACCACCAAGTAACACCTTTATAGTTGTGTAACCGTGTTCTGGTTAATCCCTATGTCTACGACCTTTTTGGCTGGCATATTACAATGTTGGTTCCTCGTTTCCACCCCAGGAATGTCTATGGCTGACAGTAAATGCAGTTTTGATCATGCTGCGCGCTTATCGATTATGGGATCACAAGCAAAATATACGCAGAGTGCTGCTCGTCGTATTTGTTGCCTGTATGACAGGATCATTGGTTCTTTGTGTCAGGATGGTTTTGACCCTTTTGGAGATAGGTAGCTGCCGTTTTTCTCCTGATGACAGATAGCTAATGCTTTCACCAGTCGAGCTACCGTCCCCCAGAGTAGGAATTTGCTCTGTACCTGAGGTTCCGAAGACAACACCTTTCCTGATGGGCATACCGGTGAGCCCTCGAGCCCCTAGGAAATGGACTTCTGCTGATTGAATACAGCTGTTATTTAATCTTTTCGTCATATCGGTCTCATTCTACAATGCTCTTGAAGAACCGCGCCGGCATGAAAGCGAGGTTTTTGCTTCACTGCGGCGTGATGGCGCAAAGATTTACTTTGTAAGCTTGCTTCCATCTCCCTCCAATGTTAGTACATCCATTAAACTCCGTCCTAGATTGTTTCACGTATGTTATGACGACTTTCGCCTCAGGCGCCGTTTTCATTGTTACCTTTAGTTCTATGGGTGCTGCTTCTAATTACCTCTATTTTTGCGGAGGTAGGTGTTACTTGAGCACATATTCCTCTCCTTCTACTGATTTTCTCTTAGATGTTGGTGTACTTCCCTATTTTGATGTATGTGTTACCGCCTGCGCATGAGATTAAGATACTGACGCTTCTCTCAGTCTTTCATGGTCTGTGGCGGCTAATCTTACCTCTCGGATGCACCTTCGCATCGAAAGTCTGAGATTATCCAACAATGCACACCCTACCATGGTGTATGCGACACCAGAATACTAACATTTAACATATATCTGAAACATCATCACTTTTCTTATTTAATATGCTTAATGATATGAGTGTGCGCTGAGCGCTGAGCCATAAAAGACGTGTTTATATGACAAGCCATCGTTTTTATCGTCAAAGTCTTTGTCCTTCCGGACGTATCAGTTCATAATTCACAGCTACCTCTTTTTGACGCGGTTCATGATGCCAGAGGACGACGAGATCATACTCTCGTGGACATCCCTGATTTCAGCAGTATGGGCCGCATTGGGCTTTGGTGAAGGTTCCTTCAGGCGATAGCCTCGTCAATTTGGTGACCAAGTCCGGAAGCATGACCTAGTCCGTTAGAGATAGAATTGCACGACGACATCAGAAAACGGAGGGGATGAAAAGCAAGCTGAGCTGGTAAGAGGGCGTCTTTGTTCGGATCGCCGGACCGACAGTGGCCGGAGCAAGATGCAGGGTGGTTCTGTTCGACTCGTTAGCTGAATTCAGGTAGTCTCCCTCAACATCCTATCTCTCGTATTCATTATTCAGACGATGTACATACACGATACGTATGTAAGCATTTTTCGACCCTGATTTATTCACTGTGCATGATCCTAAGCGTCAATGTGAGATGCAGAATGGAGAGAACGATGGAAGGGACGTACTCATATAAGCGCCATCGATCCTTTCATTAAGATTCGTACGCAAGAGAAGACACCTCTTGATAACTTTGCCGGTCTTATCCTTCAGGCGTCTATCGTGACTCGTCTCTGAACGGACTTCCGCCCAGCTATCGTACCTCCCTTCTCCACGGCGCGTTGTACTTGGTGAGGCGACAGGTGACTGGCTGAAGCTGGGACACAACCAAGATGTATGCCGGTGGTATCAGTACAGGGAGACGAAAGACGCCGTTGTAGGATCACAACTGCCCTGAGAGAACATCGCAGGGCTGCAACAAGAACCTTGACTCGAAAAGAACGAGATGGAATTGGTTTCCTTCCGCTGCACGATGAGTACTCGACTCGGCAGAGCTTCGTACGAGCGTCAATGTCATCAGAGGGCGCTGGTGCCCTGTTAATCGAAGAAGGAAACATTGCCGCCGATGTCAGATAGCGGAAGTGAGAACAAAGAGAGATAGATACTATTATCTTTCGCCGAGCAAGTGCGCTTGGCAGTCGAGTGCGCAAATCCAGACAAGCTTCCAAAGCGCATCTTATCTCCGTCTCTCCTAATCTCAACACAACTCCACAGATGTCGTACGCGGACTGTGGGCGGGATTGACTTTCACTATCGTTGACGTCGCTGAAACAGTGGGTGGATAATTCCGGGGAGGAAAAGCAGAGATCACGGTGAAATCATGGCGAACGGGCGAGCTACCGATGCAGATGTGATCGTAGGATTGAAGACCAGAGCCGACTAGCGCTGACGACCAGAGCTATCAGCACTGGTCAGCTCTCGCACGTAAAGCCGGATGTTCTGAGTACTTGTGTTGCACTCAGTATCGACTTCGAGGAGACTCCCTCAAAGGCGAAGCCTTCCGATACTCCGTAGCTAACCGTGATGAACCCAGGAATTCGGATACCCGGAGGAAACCTCTTTGTGCACGATTCTTCATGCTCAGACCAGTGAAGTCAATCGAGCGGAGATGTGAGTTGAGGCAGCGACGGAGGAGTATTCGGGGATCGGTGTAAAATCATCGTCGAAAAGGACAAGTCCTCAGCAACGCTGAGTATAAGGAAAGGAATCAAAGGAAAATACACACATGGTTGCCCACTGTCCCCTGTGAGAGCCTCAGGTCTAATTTCCGAAGAAATGCCGCAAAATCGGTTCTAGCACGCCAGCACTACTGTTCTTGCCTGGCGTGAGACCGAAGACGCAGGCAGTCGCTGCAGCTACCAGCCAAGAAGACATCTTACTCTGCGTGTGTTTTCAAAGGCGCCGATACAATGAAAGGGGGCCTACCATATTTCTCGGCAGTACATCGGCAGTAGGTCTTGATGAAGATGATTAGGCAGATCTATAGCAGACTTTCAGCAGCCATATCCGAGGGAAAGGCCAACGAACGTACACACACGACTGGTCTATCGCATTCTATCAATCCGTGAGTCGATCACGCCAACAAAATCCTGGTTGATCTGAGGCGCCGTGGGTCGTAGGAAGATCGAGTCGTCCGCATCAGGAAAATTTTGTGTGTCGGAGTATTGTTGCGCTATTTCAAATAGATGGTTTAGGCGTGGAGAAAGGGTCGAGTAACGCGTCAGAGGCACGGGTGATGGTTGGATGGAAAGACGCGTCCTGTTGTTTGCAACAGTTTGTCGAAGGCTCGGTTCGTCGGGCCGAGCTGGGTACGTTTTTACTCAGAAACGAAGGTCTGCATGTAAACCATAATGAATCGCCCATATGCTCATGGACTCTCTTCAAAATGATATACTTCCCTCAGTCGTGATACTTTTATCTGGGTCGATAGATTCGTATCCGTTCTCCTTATCGGTAAAGTTTTCATCAACTCTGGCGTCTCACTCCCATCTCTTCCGCTAGTTTGCGACGATGGATCAAGGAATTTGACCCAAATAGTCGGTCAGAATTCTCGCTGAAGAAGGTTGGTGTGCGCCCGTAAGGTGTCATGTCCTACGCCATTGAGCCTGTAGGTGAGGCAGCTTCCTCTGTCGACAGACCCCCTCCTTGCGGGAGACTACGGGTGGTTTTTTGCTAGTAAGTACAGTTTCTCTTCTTTTAAATTTTTAAATCTTATAGTCCCACTTCTTCCATCAAGAACCAAGTGCGATCAAAATCGTTGTCTCTTTACCGGTAACCGTCCCCCGGGGAGGACCCCGGTATCCTTAATTATACCACTCTATGGTTATCAAGAAGTATGCATCCAACCTCAATTCCAACCGAAAAGACCAATAAAATTCGCAGGTATTTCCTCCTATGGACCCTAGGATAAAATCTGGCCTCGATCGCGAAGACTTGCAAGTGCTCCCAAACGCGACTCTCCTGCGCAAGGTGCTCATTCCGTATGTTCAGGAAAATGTCTTTAGTGTCGACATAAATGCACGTAAGCTTCTTATTCCCTCTCGACTGACCGTACTTAAGTCTTCTAGAACAACTACCGCATCATAATCCTCCGTGGGAGGAACTCAGCGCGCCAGCTCATTCCTACCAAACAGCCATTTCAAAATGTTTCTACGCACGGACTTCCATACATTATTGGGAGCAAGCTGATATCAGAGAAGACTATCCTTGCGCGGCTATAGTCAAATTGATGGGCGAACTCGGTGTTGGAGGAGACGACGCCATGGTTCCTCTCTTGGATCCACGATGGCAGACAGTACTCGGGAAAGCCATAGGGGAGGATAAAATTGCGGAAGCGTCTTGAAACTTGGCATTTTCCTCGGTGGGTCTCAAAAGCGACTCGACAAGCCCTGCAGAGACCAATTCTCGCAGTGGTAGGCACTCATTTTTCTTTGATAAAGTTGGTATTTTGATTATTCCTGGAGCGTCGAAACAACACGGGCTATGATTCTGTTCATCATGTAAGGACGGAATTGAGGTCCGCATGTTCCATTAAATTCTGCACTGGGAGGGTGTGAAGCAGTTCAGCAAGTCGACATGTAGTTGACGCTGAACAAGGACAAGGTATCGATCTTGATATCTTTCCTTTTACTCCCGCATTATACAGCTTGTCGCTCTCGTATTTCCTGACTGATCGCTCCTTGTGTGAACATTGCAAAGTTAAGTTCTTCCTGGCATGCTTCTGTCAGTCATCCCGCCGCGACATGACTGAGAATTACAGATTTATTGGTAATGCCCATTCTCACGTGTCAATTTCACTATTTCGCTCACAGAGACATAGTCATCTTATGTCGAATTCTACATATCGAGGTGTTATCGCAGTCCTGATGGCTGGTATTTCTCTAGCTTCTTAGGTCTTGGCACAGTCGCAGCAACAGACTTTGATTTCCAGCTAAGTCGTCTGACTGTTCTTAGTCACTTCTTTACGGGTGAAGGCTGCTCTCAAAACCTTTCCGACGATATCAACACTGTTGGAGGACCTGCCGTTCCCCGAAGCTGGATACAAAATATCGCAACCTTTCCTCAGGACGCCGTCGCAGGCTCGGCAGAAAGTCTTTGGAAAGCAGAATTTACATAGGTTGCACATATTACGCTCACCAGTTACTTATATTTTGATTTCTGATTGTATTTATCATCGTTAGAGTCATCTTAATGGACCTGTCTCGACAGCATTTTAGAATGTACAATGAAAAATTCAACCTATCACCGTAGAGTACAGCAGAGCCCTGCAATGAACTACGGGAAACTACCGTGAAGTTACCGAAACCTACTCTAGAGAACAGTGGTCGCGGAGGGACCTTCGGACCGAACGCTCCCATCGTTTACGCAGTGTATGTACGTATTCTGAACGACTCCTTACTGCTTGGATTGGGGATCCTTGTTGTTGGTCTTCACATCAAAATTCATGAGAATGTAGCACATTAAGGCCTTCAGCTCGTTGACAGCGAAGCTGACTATTCTTTGCTTTTGTTCCAATGTTTTGACGTCTCCAACCTTCCCCCCCCATTGGAACGCATTGGAAGGTTTTGGAACATCACCATGTTGCAACACCTTGTACACCTTCTTACTGGCTAATATACCACTCATGTTTAATTACAACGGGTCTCTTCCAACACGCATGCTTCAACATACAGTCTTTCAACTGTTGCAACACGTGCGTTCCAATGTACCTTTTTTCAATGCAATCCATTCCGAATCTGCTTCAATGCACATGTTCCAACGTCACGGAACACCAGTATTCTAACATGAATCTAATCTGTTCCAATACTGTAAACCAGAAGTGTTCCAACCCGCTCCTTCAGGTCCTTCAATACTGTCAATGAATCACATAAATTAGACCTTCTTGGAGACGGCTCACCATAGTGTTGCCGAAGTTCAGTTCAGTTCAAGACCGATATATCTGGCCCTGAACGTGAACGTGAACGTCTTTGGTCTTGGTGAATGTGAACCCGAACACGAACTGAACGGACGTTCGCGTCCAACTCCGTTCGGTTCACGTTCAGAATCCGTTCAAAATTTCAAATCAGGTTCACTAGCTGCTGAGTCGCTACACATCGATCTGTGCCGCACAAAAATTTGGCAGAGTGTTGGATAATCTGAGATGTGATCCTTAGCAGATTGAGAAGGGCAGCTGGTCATCATAGCGATGAAAAACTTCCCTCTCAGTGATGTCTCAGTAAGAATGCTTGGTCTCGCCACCTTGCCAAGAGTAAGAGCCATCTTGGGGGTATTTCAACTGTCTCCTTCGAGCGCAAAGTTTCCAGCACTCTTCGAAGTGAAATCTGTTCTACTCTTCATCGTTGTTATTCAAAATCTCCACCTCTATAGCGAGAACCATATTGGAACGGTATAACTCTCTTTCTATTTTTTGGCATTCAACCACGACAACCGCGTACGTCGAACTATTGAGCCGCTCACTGCGACTAGCTTGGACAACTGGAGCCCTCCCTTCACAAATGATATCCTTTTCTTTCTTCACACGATATTCTCACAACATGCAACCGTAACACGTATAATTGAATTCATTTTCAGGGGTGGAACCTCGACAAGTACGGTGATGAAACCTTGCTCGATCAGAATATCTACCGCAGAATGAAGCACAGACGTCCAATGCTGGAAGGCGAATCGACGACAGGAACGATCACTTCTGTACCGATTGCGGTAACCTTGCTCCTCGCTGTTCTCAAGGTATGCCAGTTCGTTATCTCGGATTTGTTTCTGCTCATGTGGGCATCGTGGATCGGCAAGCACGAGAACACACACACTAGAACATCTCTTAGATCCTGAATAAATATCTGTACCGGAAATCAGGAGAGAAGTTCGTTGCAGATTTGAATGCGAGATCTTGCTGTTTACCTTCCTCTCGTGAAAATAGCTGACAGCCCTTGCTAATAACGCGAATTTAAGCACTCAAGCTGCGCCATTTAATCATGCCCTGCCCACAATTTTTTTATCTCGTTCTTTCTTTCAAAGTATTCTTCCCACGAACTGGCGGCAATCACTGGCAGATTGTATGACTGAAGTCGCAGTTCAAGTATTCCATACCATAGAGATGGAACAGGCTCGCCAGGTCATGATCGAGATGGTGAGCCGAAACTTCAAATCCCATTAATTCAGCAAAGATATCTAACTTGTTCTTCAAATAAGGGTTTCTGATGCAACAGTTGTTCATCGTAGGACGAACGGAACACTGATAATTTCTCGAACTTACCGTCCTCTCTTAACCGGCCAACTACCCAATTCTTTTGTACCAAGCCGCCACTACTGCTTATGAGCGTATACAAGCCATCGGATATAGGGTATCTGTGGTCGTCCTCAATCATTAATGTGTGGGGCGCTCCGGTCCTGTCCTTGAAGACCAGTTCTCCTCGTCGAGGCTCCTCTTCCTTTTGCACCTCACTCAAACCCCGCACAGTTCCCGACTCGATAACGCAACCCATATAATAGTCAGCATTTTCATCCTCCGTCCGATGAACCCAGCCTGTGCGCAGTCTGAAACCATCCACGATAGCTTTGTTCATCATTACCTGATCCCACGATGGTCGCCAACATTTCCTCCCATCGCCTGGAACAGGGTAGAAGAAGAGTAACTGTGCCCGAAACTCAGGCCTCATGACATCCACGAGGACATCCCATGCATCAGCTGCAGACTGCTCGGCGTCGTATATTGGGATGGAGTATGTCTGGAGCAGGTATACTAAGCCCGCAACCTTATCCAATGGCTTTGTTGAGACCCGAGTCTGCATCTGGGACACAAGTTGAAGGACTCCTCCAGATGCTATAATTTTTTGCAAAGAGATCAGTTGCTCGTCGAACCTCTTTCGAACCTCCTTTCCCATGGCATCATTGCCGGTCTCCCCACCAATGATGACATCTTTTGTAATCTCCTGAAGTGTCCATGCACGTCGGAACCAACAGCGATCACTCTCAAAGTAATCCGCTGGCAAATTCAGTGGCCGACCCAATCCGTTGAAGTAACACACTACTTGTTCTGCCTCCTGATACACCGATCCGATTGTGGGAACATCCAGTTTCCACTCCCCCCAGCGTAAATGCTCCCCTGGCCCACCTGGCTGCCTCAAACACAGAACATCTAACCATGCGTACTCTGCTTTGAGGTTCAGCATCTCAATACGGATGAGATCAAGGTCAGCGTCATTCGGCATTGGCACAGGCCACTCTTTTCCGTTGATCACTGTCACCACATCCATACGGTCCTCATCATCCACCCACGCATGTGATATCCCCCATGGGGTTTTGCGTGCAACCCAGTATGGCACCACCCGATTAGCATATAGATCCCACACGCGTCGAGGAGGAACTTCCCGCGTAGTGATCCTGTCATGGACGAGCACCTTTCTCCGCATCTTCATGTCCTTCTCCTCGTTGATTCGTAATTCGTGTTTCATGCTTGCAATGTCCTTCCAATAGGGGCGCAAATAAGCGTAGGCGGTTCCAAAGTCAAGACCTTGGGCAACGCAAGAACGGAGAACCAAGGTTGCGGAGAAAGAAGTGTACGACGTGCGAAGTATGGTGTTAAGCATACTTAAGACTCCGTTGTAACCGAGATTGGCACAGGGAGTGTCTGCCAGAGCGGATGGTATGGCCCATTTACCAGTGTAAGACCGTTGCTTCGGCACTGTAATGGTTGATTCCACCCGGCCAGTCTCAGCAACGGCGGAGAGCGTGATCTGGGGAGTTGTCTCCCAGTGGATGTTTTTGTACAGGTTATCCATCAGCATCTGCATGGAAAGAATTATGTCTTGCCTCTCGAGAACATTATCAGTGTTTGCTTACTCCTTGCAATTCACTCTTTCTGGAAACGTTGAATCTATATTCCCCTCGCTCTTCCTCCAAACGAAATTGGGATTCTCCGTCAATGAGGATGTGATATATAGAACCCACGACAATCCCACGTACCAGTGTCCATGGTCGGCTTGGGTGAGTGCTAATTCATCGGGAGTAATTCGGTACTGCACAATGAGGTTTTAGTCGTGTTGTCTGGTAAGAAGCAAGTGGTGTGAACTAGCGCCGAGACCAGCGGAGATCAGCCGTACTGTGGGAAGATAAACACTCACACAGACACCCAAAGATACCGCATGCTATTTAAAGCTGTCGCCCGGGTCTCGATATCACATCAAATAAGGCATCGTGATAAAGTTCATGGACAAAGAATCAGTACGCTGTTCAACCCTTGAACTCGTTGTCTGTTCATCTATTACATGAATCACTACATGCACATAAGCTCATGATGGGAAATGAGAACTGGACTGCGCATATTAAACATCATACGAGACGGATAAGGACGGAAATACCGAGGCGATATTGGAACCTCAATGTTGAGAGCATGTAGCGGTCAGAGGCAGAAGGTGGACAAATACTAACAAAACGCTGTATAGCGCATGGTTTTTGAGGCCTTAGAACAGGGCGCCAAACATTGTGTTGGTCAGCGGAGTAGGAAAAGACATAAGTATAATAAATCACTCTAGCAGAACGAAAGACAGAAAACCGTCTAACTGATCATCAGGTTGAAGAGAAGAGAGTCTTGAATTCCACATGCATATACATCAGTCAACTTATCATGCATGAATGGAATGGTGACCTACCAAGGAGCGTCTCTTCAACTCCGCACTGCTCGTTTACCCCAACATCCACCTATCGGTTCATTTCCGCAGAGCCCTCCAAACACTGGCAAGCAGCGTCCCGGTTCTCAAGTCCAAATTCGAATGCATGCCATTACAGTAACTGTCAACACAAGTAGGAGAAGGAACACATTCAATACCGGCGGAGCGATCGTGCAAGCGATGGTCCGTAACCTACCAGAGATGTGAGTCGTTGGACAATGGGGAGTGAGAAGAAACTTGCATTATACCTTTATGCTACGCACGTTCTCATTCCGATACCAATCAATAGCCAAACTTGGGTCCCGAGCCTCATCAACATGGATAGAGCACATTATTTATTTGCACGATGCCAGCTTTATGTCGACGCTCCCAAACGAAGCAATCGAGGAGGAATGCGACAGAGGAGGAGATATTATCGCCCTTCTGGTCCCCTAATATGCACTTCATCAGACGTTCCATCGGGTCATTAACTGGATAAAGGACAATGTCTTCAGATCATATTGATCTAATAGCAAAACATTGACTACAACCTTACCCGTCAACCGTTAATATGACATCCCGAAAGGTTCCCTTCACGGAATCATCGTTATCTTCCTTGTGTACCAAAAGTTTCCACCACCGCATGTTCGGGTTTCGGGCGGATTCTCCCAGGGAGCGAATGGTCGAATATGGTCATTTGCCTTACTCAGATACAAGGGCATGCCTGTTTCCTCTTTGTACCGAATGAGATTGTTAACGCAGGGGTACGATCAAGGAGCAATAAAAGTACCTTTTCTTTTTCGTCGCCATGATCAAATATGCTCCGGTTTGGTTGTCCCGATCGTCAAACAGCATATCCGTCTGCCGCACGCTTATCGTTGTGTCTGAGTATCTGAAAGGATGTCAATCAGCGTCAGCTCGCTCAAGAAAGACGAGTTCCTCCACATCCAGGTGCCAAAATTGGGGACAGGATAGCAAGGCTACATTGCAAGTTTGATGTTCACGTCGGTCGGTCAAGGGCTGAAAGCTCAGATTCCGTCTTCGGAAGCTAGGGCGGACAAGGGGCTCGGGGTCGGCTTCGAACGACGACGAATAAAGCCTATGAGACAGGGGGATACTGCGCCTATCCCTCCCCGCCGAACACTGGATGAGATGCTAGAATGAAGGGCAGGGCGAGGTTTCCTCGTGCAGTTTTCTTTTCGAAAAATAGCCTTGTATATGCGGGAAAGACATCAAATTTGGTAGGTTCAAAATCAATATTTTGAGAGTACGCAATAATTGTGAGACACGTGGCATATTTGACGGGAAAAAACACAGGGTCGTTTAAGTTACAGACGATTGAAGGACTTGGTGGTGGCAAGTTGGACGAATACCATCGAGCCATGGCACAGTGCATGCTTCCCGATTCAGAGGTCTTACACTAAGGCGGCAATTACTGTCTTGGTCAGCCGATTAGGAAAAGACAGAAGTATAATGAATTAATCTCCGTAAAAGAAATATAGAAAAGTACCGAATCATGACTTGAGGTTGGGAATAAACACTGCATATATCTATTAGTCGGTTTATCGTGCACGAATACAGCGATGACTGACCAAGGAGTGTCTCCTCAACTTGGCACGGCTGATTTAACCCTTTAAATTGTTGCCCGTTGAGTTCGCTTCCTTGAGCCCCCCCAAACGCAACATCCCAGTTCTCACACGAGTAACAATGGGAATCATGACAGCGAGTGGCGATATACGGCAAGGGAGGCGATGATCAATGCGTCTGTGGCGATTGTGCAAGCGAGGGACAATAATCTGCTAAAGACATTAACGGTTGGACAACAGGGAACCAGGATAGGCATACATCACGCCTTGCTAACACACTCATATTCCATCGCCACAAGAGCCGGACGTGACGGAATCCCGAAATGTGGAAGTTACATCATACTCAAAGCCGACTTCCGCGGAAATCTCTCGATCTGGGAAAAATGTAATTTTATCAATCCGCAGTCACAATGAGCGACAATCACTTACGTTATATCGACGACAGCGATAAGGAGAATGCAGAAGCCGACGTATACAGTCAGAGTATCTTATTCTGCGCCAGCAGCTTTGAGCCGTGACTTCGAAGTGTACTGAAGACGGGCTAGGCGACCAATCAAACGATAATCGTGTCGGCGCGTGCGAAGGCCAGCATGGGGACTTTTTTGGGTGGGCCGATGTTCCCTGCACAGCTGGTATTAGCTTCGCATAGGTGGGAGAAGCATTGAACACGACATACCGGCTGCCTGGGATAACTTGACTAACCATAATATCACCCCTTCAAAGCTTCAATATAATTGTCAATCAGTGTCCGGCGCTCTATGAAACCGAGAGGAGGTCCAAAGGCTGAGGAAATGGACGACCGCAGTATTATAATCTGCTGGACTGATGGGTTCGACAAAGGCGATGAGAAAACCAAGTAGTACACAAGATCTGCCTGGAAGCTTGACCGTTGAATGATCCTTTGACATCGTTGGCCTGCATAACCTTTGGTCGGCCCGTAAATTTTCGATGGAGAAGAGTCAAAGTTGGGGAGTCCAAGACAATATGAATTAGAATCACGATGGGTTTGTTCTGATGGATATCTAACGAAGGAGGTGAGCAGAAGTAAACAAGGGTATGAATATCACGCACCGGTGACGGGGTCTGCTACTCCGTGCGAGTTCTGATTCACCGTCTCTATGCGGGTCTGCCACTGTAGGTGTTAACTCACTGTACTGCAACCTGACGGAGCCGAGCACTCACAGACATAGCGTATGAACACAACCGCGAATGACGCAATGGTTGCCAGATTTCGAAGAGAATGCGCAGGTTAACTGATTGCTTATCCTCTCGTCTCCTCGCTCGCGAGATAGAATATGCGTAAACCAAGTGGCCGTCTCGATAGCTACCGCGTCCGAGTCAGATTTGCAGGCTGCAGAAGGTGTTATTAGCCAAGTTAGGGCGCAAAGGTAAGCGGACAGACCGCGCGCGCCACACTTTGACCGTCTTGTGATGATAGTCTTTCAACCAGGTCTCGTTATAATCACCGCTCCCTCCATAGGTCGCAAGAGCGCCAATTCTGAATTGTAGCTGCCGTTCGAGAGGTCCGCGTCCATAGTATCGCTTTATCTGAGTACCAAGTCGTTAGTGAATGAGTGATAAGAGTATCAGAAAGCAAGCTCACCGTAATAGATTGGTCGGGATGGCATATTGCTATGTTCACGATGAGAGGATGACCGTGGATGAGGATGAAAATGGCGGGCCATACGGGAATCAACAAAAGACAACAACCAAGTTGGGACGCAAGCCACGGGCCGAGCTCCCGGCTCCCATCAATTACCAACACTTTCGATCCATGGCTTCCTCCGTCCTCTGTCACTGACGGATTGATCATCTCTTATCCTTGTGACAGAATTTCAAGAGTGCAACATCGAGCAAGCCTATTTTGGAATGGCGCAAAGTATGAACACGATAACACCACGCACGGTGCCATACACGGGATCTTAGGACCAGTCATATCAGATTATCAGGTGCATATAGACCTAAACGATGCTCAGACCATGTTTGTATCGTTTTTCTAGTTTCCTATCGCGACGGCCTTCGAAGCCCATCGAGAAGGAGAAGGTCTAGTGTCCACCATGGATCATGTCAGTGGCGACAAAGCGAGGCTTGCGACTCTTCCGTAGCTGGACTTTCCAAGAATTGGAAGAAGGATAACGGTTGACGGCATCGAACCTGGATTTTGCCTGCCTGGAACTCAGAAAAATGGTACAAAGTGCCAATTGTGAACTCGAATATCCTTCCTCTCTTCCGTTGCCTAGGGCGTTGGCGTCAAATTTCGTGGCACACTATGGCCATAAATTCTTGCTAACTATGTCTATCCGTAAGTGACCATCTGTCTCTAAAGCGGCGTTTCATTTCTCATTTCCCAGATCTCATACCGCAAACCAATGATTGAGGTTGCCTTTCCCTCTGCGCTGGCGCTCTATTACAAGGTGTGTGCAAGTTCCTTTCGTTTGTGTATGGCGACCTACGTATATTATAGACAACCTTAGAAGAATGGAATTCTCTATATTTTCTGGCGCTGTGATGGGACGTTTTGTTGACATTGCCCTCCCTAAAACAAGAGCTATCATCCGGGTATCGCAGCCGTCTTCTTCGAACGCATCGTGCAACATCTCAAGCGCTCTTTCCCCGGCTACCCGTGTATCTGTATCCATTCTTTGAAATACAATCAAACTCTCAATCTTTCTGGCGAGAACCGTATGGCTCTCCCTCTCTCTTCCAGCATCCAACCACGACAGACACGTATGCAGTGAGCGGCGCTGACATATCGTTTTCTTCGTAAGATATTCTTGCGGAGATCGATAAATAGGACAATGCAACTTTGCTCGATCGGGATCTCTATCACAGAATGGAGAACTGAAGTTCAGCGTGAGAAATCGAATCTACTGTAAGAACCCAGTAGTCCTCCCTGTTCCCAAAGTATTCCGAGTTCGTTATCTCTGATCCATTTCCGATCATGCGGCATGTCAGTCATTGCGGATCAGCGACCACGAGAACGCGAACAACGGAATATTTCTTAGATCCTGATACATATCTTCGTAGTGGACATTGGAATTTGGCAGAGAATCTCGTTTGAGATTTCGAATGTGTCATCTTCCTGTTTCCCTTCCTCTGGTCGAAGTGGCTGACGGGCCTTGCTAACAGCACGAATTGAAGCACTCGAGCTGCACCATTTCAGGCCGGGAACATTCGTTATGACATATGAGATACTTCCATCTAAGCTCAGGAAAGTATTCTTGTGTCAACCCACCTAATAGTCCTACTTTGACGGCTTCACAGATAAGTATACGTCGTTCCATTAGTCGCCTTTGCAATGCTGAACCGCAAGACCAGTCGTACCCGCACCCCATTATCGGTCTACCGTTGAACGTTTTGGATTTTTTCAGTCTCACGTTCCACACTCACATTTGGGGCTAGTAGAGTACCTGAGGAGTTCAAACGTTCATTAATACTCCTGGTGAGTCTCAGACTCCCATATTCGACCATCGTATCTTGATCCCATTCTTCTTTTCTAGGTATTCGTCCCACAAACTCGCAACCGTTGCAGGTAGCCCAGTGCCGTCCACCCGCCCTCAATACGTAGGTATCATCCGTCTGTCTACGAGAGTCTGTGACTAAGGTCGCATTCCAGGTATTCCATACAACAGAGATGGAAGTTGGGACAGACTCGCCAGTTTATGGTCGAGATGGTGAGCTGAAACTTCAAACCCAATTATTTAATTCAGCAAAGATATCTAACTTGTTCTTCAAATAGAGGTTTTTGACGCAACAGTCGTTCATCGTAGGACGAACGGAACACTGATAATTTCTCGAACTTACCGTCCTCTCTTAAACAGCCAACTACCCAATTCTTTTGTATCCAGCCGCTATTGCCTATGAGCGTATACAAGCCATCGGGTATAGGGTGTCTGTGGTCGTCCTCAATAATTAATGTGTGGGGCGCTCCGGTCCGGTCCTTAAAGACCAGTTCTCCTCGTCGAGGCTCCTCTTCCTTTTGCACCTCACTCAAACCCCGTACATTTCCCGACTTGATAAGGCAACCCATATAATAATCTGCGTCCTCATCCTCCGTCCGATGAACCCAGCTCGTGCGCAGTCTGAAACCATCCACGATAGCTTTGTTCATCATTACCTGATCCCACGATGGTCGCCAACATTTCCTCCCATCGCCTGGAACAGGGTAGAAGAAGAGTAACTGTGCCCGAAACTCAGGCCTCATGACATCCACGAGGACATCCCATGCATCAGCTGCAGACTGCTCGGCGTCGTATATTGGGATGGAGTATGTCTGGAGCAGGTATACTAAACCCGCAACCTTATCCAATGGCTTTGTTGAGACCCGAGTCTGCATCTGGGACACAAGTTGAAGGACTCCTCCAGATGCTATAATTTTTTGCAAAGAGATCAGTTGCTCGTCGAACCTCTTTCGAACCTCCTTTCCCATGGCATCGTTGCCTGTCTCCCCACCAATGATGACATCTTTGGTAATCTCCTGGAGTGTCCATGCACGTCGGAACCAACAGCGATCACTCTCAAAGTAATCCGTCGGCAAATTCAGTGGCCGACCCAATCCATTGAAGTAGCACACTACTTGTTCTGCCTCCTGATACACCGATCCGATTGTGGGAACATCCAGTTTCCACTCCCCCCGGCGTAAATGCTCCCCTGGCCCACCTGGCTGCCTCAAGCACAGAACATCCAACCATGCGTACTCTGCTTTGAGGTTCAGCATCTCGATACGGATGAGATCAAGGTCGGCGTCCTTCGGCATAGGCACAGGCCACTCTTTTCCGTTGATCACTGTCATCGTATCCACGCGGTCCTTCTCATCCACCCACGCATGTGATACCCCCCAGGGTCGTTTGCGCGCAACCCAGTATGGCACGACGCGATTAGCATACAGATCCCACACGCGGCGAGGGGGAACCTCCCGTGTGGTGATCCTGTCATGGACGAGCACCTTTCTCCGCATCTCCGTGTCCTTCTCTTCGTTGGTGAGTAATTCGTGTTCTCTGCTTTGGATGTCCTTCCAATAGGGACGCAAATAAGCGTAGGCGGTTCCAAAGTCCAAATTTTGAGTGACGCAGGAATTGAGAACCGAGATTAGGGAGCCAATAATAATAGTGTACGATGTGCCAAGCGTGGTGTTAAGCTTCTCCAATATACCGTAGACACCGAGATAGGCACAGGGAGTGTTGGCCAGAGACGATGCTACGACTCCTTGTCTACCAGTGTAAGACCGTTGGTTCAACACTGGAATGGTCGACTCTTCTCTGTTTGCTTCAGTGAGCGAAGAGATACTGACCTCGGGGAGACCGTGATATTTCCTGTTCCATTCCTGTGATAGGTATTCCCACCTCTATTCCTGTGAGATATCATTCCCTGCTTCTATATAATTGTTATATGCTTACGGTTTGTATCATTTGCCTGTATGTCGAAGTATCTTCGTAATCCTGTAGTGGCAATCCCGCCATAGGATCATAAGATTCTCCCTCTAGTGTTCGCAGAATGAGCGTGTACAGCCTCAAACCAAGACAATTACAGACCCATGGTGATAGTCACTGTGTGTTGTAGCCAATCGAGCGTCGTAGCAAGCAATTTTTAGTCGTTCCGTACAGTAAGAAGAAAAGAATGCGGACTAATGCTCGGACCTCGATACGTGTTACCCATCATTCGGGCTGTCAAAAGGATAGACACCGAAAGATAAAATAGACGTATTGACGGCAGTATACGAGTCGCTATCCAATAAGGCTCCTCCATATCCAGGGCGTCAAATCAGAGAAAGATAGGCATATCGACGAGGTTGATTGGAACTCGGACTTCATATATGCATAGCTCGAGTTCCGCCTTCGAAAGGGGACAGGGAGCTTGGATTCGGCTTCGAACGACAACGCATCAAGACTACGAGAAACGCGAACACTGTGTCCATCCCTCCTAGCGAACGCTATGCGAGACGTTAGAATGAAAAATAGCGAGAGGTTTCCTTCGCCCGCTTGGTAATCGAAATGTAATGCCTCGCATGACGGGCAAGGCATCGTATTTGGCTTGTACAATATGAACACTCTTAGAGTGCTGTGGTTAAAGAGCCCGTCCGGAGGAATGCCGGAGTTATGGGACGCGTAGCATGTTTGATGAACGAGATCAGAGAGAAAGCAACACCCGAACATCTACATCACCAATAGTCCACGGAGTTGGTGGGGTCAGAGATGGACGGTGGACGGGCACTAATGAGCCGTGGTCCACATGATTTCCGTCTTGTTCAGACGAGCAGGAAAAAATAGAAATATAATGAATTACTCTTTCTAAACGAAAGACAGCGGAGTGTCTAATCACAACTGGATGGGGAGAAGAGCCCTTGAGCCTAAATACGTATCCATCAGTCAGCTTGTCGTGGATGAATAGACCGACGACTAACGAAGGAGGTTTCTTCAATTCAGCACCGCTCATTTATCCTTCGCACGTCTGCCTATCAGGTTCATTTCCGTGAGACCCTCAAGCACTGTCCCGGCTCTCACGTCCAAATTGCAACATGTTTCGTTACAACGAGAGGCGATATACGAGATGCAATGTGGTCAGGACGGGCAGATCTACTACGGGGACAGATAAGTTCGACAAGGGAGAAGAGAATGTTAAATAACACACACGATCCGCCTCGTAACTTGAGCGTGGAACAATCCTTCGACATCAGAGGTCTGCGTAGCCCTTACCAGAAGATCTTCGACGCAAAAAGAATCAAATTGGCGCGGTCCCGGAGGCATGAATTTGAATCATGATGGATTTGTACTTCTTGTTCCCTAGGGATGGGGGTGAGAATAAGTAACAAAATGCATGAATATCACGCACCTGGGTGGCTCACAGGATGACCAGACAGCCGATTCGTGACTCCGTGAGACTTCTCGCGATCATTGGTCATCTATTTAGCGCCTACATGCAGGTTTGCTACTTCCTTAAGCTATAAGTGAAGGATCCGTACCCTGATGGACCAGAACACTGACAGAGCTGGCGCATGAGTACATCCACGAAGATTCAGCGCGACCGAGGACTGCCCAATTGGGAAGATCTCGTGAGATGGAGACCAATGTATTCCAACGGACCGTCTCCATAGCTGCAGAGTCTAAGGCGGCCGGGAAAAAAAGCGTGTTGATTATGGAAACTGCAGACAGCGTTCCAAGCTAAGACTCAAGAGATCCCCTATGGCATCATTCTATCTGAGTACAAAATGATCAGCATAGGAACGACAACAGGCAGAACGAGTAAGTTCACCTTGATCAGGGTGACGGATTGCGAGGCGCATAGTGAGAGGATCATGATGATGGTTAGACTCAGAGGTTCAGAATGGCAGTAGCTACGGAAATCAACAGATCACAACAACCCTGTCGGGAGGCGGGCCGAGGCAGATCATGATAGCTTCTTCCTCCGACTTCCAAGGCCCCGTCTCTACCGTCACTTTTGTTGCTCTTCCTCTGTCTTCTAGGGCCCCGTCATGAGAGTTATCTCTTGTTCTCCTGATAGAGCCGGCTAGGAGCCGGAGTCGACTGCGAGATCGAGAAAACCCGAAGAAATTTTTGGGGCGGAAAGAAAGTATGAACTTGATAACACGACGCGCCGGGGCCTCACGTCTTGGATCCTAGGACGTCCGTTCAGATCGACGAGAGGTACATTTTGTCCACTTGCTATTCAAGGAATTCTGTGGTGCCAAGGGATATTGTGACTAGGATTTCTTTGGTTTTCTATTGCCGCGCTGACCATGAAGAATTTATCGATGTAGACTCCTAGATGCGCCCAGAACCCAGCAAAGTACTTTCATTGCCGTACTTGCCTTGTGGATCGATAGGATAGGACAAGTCAATGATGTGAGTTCGGCGGCCTCATGGAAGTTTGCAGCGGATATTTCGTTAGGCCCTGGTCATCTCCACCAACGACTACTGCTGTTGCTTCCCGGAATTTGGCGTGCTTTTCATTTTATCCATGCCTTTGAAGGATCATGAAACCAAGGGATTGCACTGTCGATGGATGCGGCAGCTACCAGCGTCCTCACCACGTAGTCAGGAAGAACCATAAAACTTCGATGACGGTGGCGTTCACGCGATTTCTCGTCTTCTGAAGAAATGTAGGCTTTCACCTGGAACGGCGTCATATCAGGCATGTTTATTTTCTTTTGAAGCATTTCCTGGGACTCATTGTGACTACAGGATACAGCTGCAGTGGATTTGTGACTACCATTCTCCGCCGTTCCCTCAACAGAACGCTGGAAACATGGGATCAACCAATCATGAGCACCATTGGCGCCCTCGATTGTGAGTATACGCACGGCGTTTCCTGCTGCCTGAGCTACAACAATGACAAAAGAGTCAAAAGTCATGCCGTACACCTTTCATGTTGCCGTTCGAACAGTCGCCTTCCAGGCACCCAATACGTATCGCCAGCGCGGTGTCATCCGAAGTTCAAAGTCTGTGCCAAAACCTGCCTTGAATTTGCTTGAATTTGTGATCCGGTTCATAGATATCTCAGTGAGAAGGGCAAGGAATAGTCAACCTCGCGTCATCCAAGGCGGAGCCTGGTATGGTAAAGAAAATATCAGACAGGTGAGAAGTGAACCCGATCGGGTTATTAAGGTGATGATCGCCTACCAATTGGAAAATCGATCATCCTACCGTCATCTCTAACGTCACCCATGACGTTAAAGTCAAGTGGCGCAACGCGCTAAGTATAGCCTCCATTTCTCACCAACACCAGACACATATGCCTATCCGTACGTCACCATCTTTCTCTAAAGCACCTCGTCATTTCTCATTTCTCGGATCTCATATCGCAAACTAATGGCCGAGCTTACTTTTCTCCAATGCACCTTGTTTGAACGGCGCCATACAGGGTTGCATGCAAGTTCGTTTCGTTTGTTTACGGTGAATTATGGATTTTATAGACAAGTCAATCGAGCGGAATGTTCAGTATTTCCTTCTTAAACATTACCGCCACGACAACGTCCGACTCGCCGCTCGTCGCCGCCGCTGTCGAAGCTTTGGTTTGAGATTCTGAATTAGTGATCATCCTGTTTCCCCTCCTCTCGTAACGGGCCCTGATAACAGCACTAATTGTACCTTTGATTACGTCTCAAGCTGCGCTATTTTAGCCCGGTCTGTACTGTACCACGACGAGGCTATGTGAATGAAACTTCTTCCCTTCGTATATCAGCTGCGTCTTCAAAGTCAGTTCGACACTCCCGCGGATGGGGGCACTTCACCCAAATATGCCAGAAGCTTTCCTCTGCAATCGTGTATGTTCTGAACTTCCATCTGACTGATTTATCTTTCTTCAGAGCCGTTTTCTACATCTTTCCGGTGAGAAGGAATACGTGCTTCCTGGGACACAACCGCCAGAAACACGTGCCATTGACATCTTTCCTTGTCTTCGAACGAGTTCCTTTTCACAATCCATTCAGTAGATCTCACTGACGGTTTCCCTTTACGGCGAATTTAAATCAAGACTTCCAACGCCAAACCTTAAGCTCCTTATTGATGTTCATCAAGCTCATTCTTTCAAGAATTGAAACTCGTAGCTTCCCAGTCTCAGACGCTTTCATCCTGTTATACGTTCTGGGTTAAAGCGACCTTAGGGCAGCGTTCTGGAGTATATTTGGATCTAGACTCTCTCGACATCTTGAATGTTCGAAATGGGAGGTTCTCCGAGTCGGAACTATCAGATCACAGCTCGTGGACCTTCTCCAATTCCCTGGATGATTACTTTAGGCGCAGACAGACCTCCATCTGCTGACTCGAACTTCTACAAATTCTAAGAATCGGAAGGCGGAAGTCAGGATTGATCAGTTATTTCCTTTTCATGACAGCAGCAGGGACACTATAAACAATATCCAAATTTGAATTCGGTACGACTTGGGTCTGCTACAGAAAGAACTCTAGTACCCGAAAGCGAGTCGACCCTGCAGCCGTGTGCTTCTGAATCCAAGAAGGCCCAACTATGAAATGCAGACTCTCGGGTCCGGATCAAAACATTTGGGCCGGAAACCTGGAAAACATCTGCTTTGATAGTTCGAATGGTGAGCACCCTCCACCTTGTTTTTCTTGTGAAAGTCGGTAACAATCTAAGCCGACGGTCAGGGTGCCCGATGTCGGCAAGCATAACTGACAGCATATATTGTGCCTTTGGACTCTATTCGAGCCGAGCCACTATAGGCTTAGCACAGGGGCATTTTGTTATCACACCCGCACATCTTTTTTTAGCTACTTATGGTTCGACATCTCGGTGAGGTCCTCCGTACCGTTGTATGGCCATGAATAGTGGAATTGATGCACTCGTTCACATTCATATTGGCCCCTGAAAGACCCGTGTCGACCTGACGCACAGACTAGTAACCTAACCACGCAAGGTAGTTATAACTACATTCATTGTCGAGATAGTAAACACGGCTAAATGCAAGGGCATGTCTTCACATATTCACCGGTTGAGACTTAATGCATCACTCGCTATCGCCTGTCTCGTGCAAGGCTCTATCAGAATCCATCATTTCTTGATGAGATTGAAATTTCTAGAGGCAGGCAGAGGTGAGCGTGGGTGTAACCCCAAACAACTGCTAAAAATAATGACATATGCATTGCGAACTATCTGAATAGGCAACAAAGCATATCAGCAGCAAATTTTGACCAAGACGCATCCCAATTAGAGGACGTACGGAGATCTCTTTGCCAGTCACAGTTAAGCGCGCGTAAGCTACGAAATATAGAATCTCGTAGTATGTGCGTTCTCAGGAGGGGATAACTGTAAGCATGAGAAACCGAAGCGACCGGTTAATGAAACACCCCTTTCTGCTGAGCTTGTCTTCCTAAGCGCCGATGATGCCCCCGAACACCTCTTTGTAAAGAAAGAGTAGCACAAGATACGGCAAACTCAATTCAATGCAATATCACAAAAGAGGCGCCCATCTGTTGTATACTCCTAGGGGATACGTACCACTCGGAGACAAAGTAAGGCACGTTTCTGGCGAAAAATATCTGAACAGGGAGTCAATCAGACTGCGACATCAGAGTGTAGCGGGACGAAATACTAAAATTCCGATCAGTGTCTCCTACACCGTTGAGGAAGTCCATGCAAAGCGCTCGCCGATGCAGGGACTGGTTATTGACGCCCGATTTGTATTTTCCGGTACAGCATCGCCTCGAAGCGCCGTATAGCCGCATATACTGAAAGTTGCCTTTGCGTCCACAACAGCCTATCGCTGTGAAGTGGCACGGAGTAGGTCAGGCATACTCCGTGCTGCAGGGAAGGATATTTGACTGAACTTTGAATCCAAACTCAGCAGTGACATTAACTTCGTATTGAATAGACGGGATCCCTCAACAGCTGGAAAGTCAGTAAAATTCTTGATCGTTTCAGCAAATTCATGAATAGCTTATCGAAAATCTGTTCAACAAGACTGAACGATGTCACCGTACATCACATATCGGATCTGTATGATGACATCTGTAACGGAGACAGTAATAAGTCGTTTCATGGACAGCTGTGGATTCACCCACTCTCTATCCCTGCTGCGTAACGAGAAGACATCGTCATGGTGTAAATGAGGCTCGTACCGGGATATTCATCAGCATAAATTAGTACGCCAAGGAATCACGCCCAGGAAATGCCAAGGGCGTCATAAGACTGGATAAGCGCGCGTTTTCGTACCATGTATCCCGTACCCGGGAACGTGTTATTCTTGGATCACTACTAGAAGTGAATGGGCGTCTACGGTCTGATAGATTTGGAGATGCACCAGTCATGAAGATCAAGGTCTACAGAGTCGTGGTCCGGCCCCAAGTTTAGTCCGATGAATTCGACACCTAGACAGACAGCACAAGAGTCAAGGAACCGTCCTAGCCTTGAAGGTCAAGTTCCTCCGAAGAATCTTTCACGTGCTGTTCCTGTAATACCTCAGATTGCGATAGATGCATGGGACGTTTTGAGCTCTACGGCATCTCACGCCCACGTTGCTATTTCTGATTCGAATACCCATACTAGGGATTTGTGCTTAAGCATGAAATAATGAACTTGTTCGTAACGTCTGGTGCCCAAGGAATTCAACACTCGAGCGCAGCCGGCACTGATTTCGGAGAGAATGGAAATGTGCCTGAGAATCCATCGTGCAAGTACTCATTTCTGGTCACGGCCTGTGGTACGTACGCAAAAGTATACGGCTCTCGTGAGTGTTAACGAGAGCTATGGGTTCGCCTTCTACGCAGTCGCAATCGAGTAATTGTACATCGCCACGTGTTCATATTGCTTCTGTGAAGCGTCCGCATTCAGAATCTTGTCCTTTCCTCACGGGACATCGATTTCATTTCAAAGTGAATGTGGTGTATCATAAGCCTTGACTCCTTTGGCTCTTCACCCAGTGCTGTAAGGAGAATCTAGAAGCATGAATGAATGCCAAAAAGATATGAAGGTGGCGACGTTGTGTATAGGGATGACTGCTTCCATTCATGAACTGATTTATGCCGTCGCATTGCACCGAGTTCTGGTCAGACACGCCACAAATACCGGATATGATGGAACAACGCTGGGGTGGTGAGACCTGTCAGGGCTGCCGCCAACTATGCCGCATGGAGGAGAACTAAAAACGACACAAGAACGGGGAGGGATAGAGATATGGATCGGCTTGAACCGGGTTGGTAAAACTCCTACAACAATTCTGTGTAAGCGCCACGGCCCACGTAAGTGGAAGCTGGACCGAATACTGATCCTGAGTTTGTACTTAGTGATATTGCAGTCAGAGTAAGTAGACTCGAAGAAGCTAAATCAGCACATATAAGGAAAGAAATCAGTAGTCTCCGCGCTGATTAGTGAGATAAGGCCAAAAATCTCAAACGCGGTAAAGAAAGACGAAGGCTGGATGATTAAGGTGGTGGCGAGGAGGAAAGATACCTGTTCAGTAGGAGGTACTTGGGGGTGCCGCACATGTTGTCGGGTTTCTTTGTCGAGACATCAGATGTAACAACCATTTAGAATGTACAGTACCCTAACACAACGCGCAACGGACATGCTACAGCACCGGAATTTACATATGAGCAAGGATGTGTTTAACATCGGATGCAGTGGGACGTTCCTTTGGCTGTAGGGACATGCATTGCTCGACGAGGTTCCATAGTTGGTCGGAGGGGAAGACACCCAGAGACGGACGTGGGTGTCGCTCGCCGCTATATATACGGTACAAGATGGCAGCGGGCCGGATGTGAGAAAAGGGGGGTTTGAGTGTGAATATCTTTATTCGAACGGTGAGTATCGTAGCGATGTCGGGGATAATGCACTATACCTCGATGGCTGTACACCCAAATGCATAGATATCTCTTCCAGGTAAACATTCCTGATCGTATGACTCTGGATCGTACACCTGCAATTCCGGCGCAAGCCATCGTAAAGAACTATGGGACATGCTACTCTCAGAAGGCGCTTGCGTGGCTACACTTATATTTGATCCAAAGTCAGCTAGGCAGCAACGAAGCTCATCGTCGACGAGGATATTTTCCTACGAGAGGTGAGTTTTGAGTGGAAGTACAAGCACAGTGCACCAATAACTCACCCCACGTATGTCTCCGTGCACAATGCGCGGATCGAGCCCGTGTAGAAAATCGACTGCATCAGATATCTCAACGATCTAAGCCAGGAAATTCATTGGCATAAAAAGATGGAAAATAACTGTCAACACATACACATTTCATGCGATCGTGATGCTTATTGGCTTGCAAGTAGCTGATAATATTGCCGTTCTTCATCCAAGGGGATATGAGACAGCAACGTGGCTTAAAGTATTCATAGTTAACTCCCAGAAAAGGTAGAATATTTTTATGGTGTAGCTGTTTCCACACGAGGGCTTCTCTGCATAAATTCTTGAGCATCCCATCGGTCAGATCACCAACGATCGAAGTTGCGATATTACCATACCTTCAAAAGAGCTTCTTTTTCGTAGTTGGACAGACTAAAAGTCCGGAGGACCTTCAAGCACACGGGTCTACCACCCATGTCGCCCTCCCATATGTCCTAAATACAACATTAATGGATACTAAGGCGGTCAAATAACTGCACATACCGACAAGCCCCCACCGGTACATGGATAATTACCTTTTCTCCGTATGTCACGTCGTATGAAGGAGTCCGGGAAGACATTCCTGGCCTTACCGAGGGCACGCAAACACTTCATACACACAGAATAATGAGAGTCGTCTGGACTGGTACAATCCAGCTCCTTCTAGAACGTCATAATCCGTCAGTGTTTAACAATTATAGGAACGCACCTTTTGCAAAACGTTCATAACAAGCACATCCATCCAAGGGGGTACAGTTTCTATCTGTCTCCATGGTTTCTCGTCTACGCATCGAAGGATATCACGGACTCCGTTCTCTAGTGATGTATCGAAGGATGAAAGAATGTCCCAGGAGAGCATTTTATCGCTTCACACTAGGTCAGGTATGGGACGTGTCTACGATTTATATCAGTCTCTCTCATAATTTGATAAATTTCACTCACCTATGTCCAGTCGTATTGGTGGGAAGAGGGTGACACGTCTTTATAGTTATGACAGCACACACACAGCTGGGTGGCGACTACTTTGGGCCACTCAAAATAGAATCAACATCCTGAAGCATTTCCTTATTAGGCACTTCCAGAGTTTTGACCGGCCAGCGTATGGGATTTTAATTCTATTTGGACTCGCCGAAATCACGACCCAGCTCTAGCGCAGTGCCCGGGGCCCGTATATCGAATCTCGATCAACGAATTTTCCTAGTCCCATTCGTTAAACACACGATCGTCCGGAATCAGAATCTTTAAAGTAGGTCATCGACATCGTCTTCCTTTGCTGCTCGTTTTTTTATTTTGGCTATCAAAGAACATCTGAACATGTTCGAGCCGTATCTATCTTGGATTTATTAGCGTTGAAGAATTTTCCTACAAGATCCTGGTCACTTCATCACCTGCAGTGCTCGCTAAAAATGAACATCCGATGCTAGTTGATGTCCATGTTAATAACGCACCCATTATTGCATGCTAGGTACTGCACTTAGACTTGAGGTTTATAGTTCAGCCTTAAAGGATGCGCATCAGACTCAGGGGACGTTACTCTCATTTTGGGACCATTCATAAAGCAGAGAACGCACCACAGAGGAGCTGGAAATCCGAGTTCAAAGCATATACTTGTATATTTCAGATCGGCGTATGTGCTGTTGCAAAGTCCCCTATACGGGCTCTAGGTGCGATGGCCATCGCCGATCGCTTCAGTCGAGGAGCTGTGGGCGTGAACCTACTTTATGGGAAAGAAGTGGTGACGTAACTCGGAAGTACGAGATTTAAGTTTCCTACCACGAAGGGTTTCCGGAGAAAGGAGGAACTTGGAATAAGTCAGGTTATGGGATCAAAAGGACAGTCACACGACAATACCAAAAATCTGATTAATGTCTTCCTAGGCGCTGGAGAAGTCCATTCAAAGCGCCTGCCTGTGAAAACATAACATGAGCAGGTGTGCGAAGGGTGTTCTGGAATTGACGCCCGGCCGGTATTTTTCATTAGCATGTCGACCTATGGGAATGTGAACAGGTTCGATGTGCCGCCGGCGCACTAGTGACTTTGCCGGCCAGGGAATCAGGGATAGATCATACTTGTAATAGGATCTAAGGGCTGAATTGCTCGGATTTGAGTCCGGACATGCTTCAAGATGACTCTAGCGTCACAATGCAGCGTTTCCGGTGTGTGTCAATTTCCGAGCATGCGTGTGTCTCTCATAGCTCATATCTTGAGCATCTGCAAGGCGGTGATTACGGCTAGCTCCCCAGGTTTAAACGTGCTTCAAATCGTGATCATCACAACTTCATTTGAGAATGAATTGACGAGCGCAAACCATTTCGTGGAATCACAGTGTTTCAGTGCCGATTTTATTCAATTGGTTCCACAACACCCAATGGGTTACTTGGTTTACCATGCGTCCGAAGGATGTCCTTACGTTCAGGTATGCAAAGGGTCTAACGAAGACAATCATTATCATCGTCGTCATAGAGAGTACGACAGTGTGTAGACATGTGTACATTATTTGTTCACGCATGCGTATCGATATTGCTTTCCCTTTTACATCTGTTTGTTCGGGTATAAGTTGAACGAATCCCCACAGCTTGTCTACAGCTCTCTTTGTTCGTGACGCAAAATCTTTCCTGAAATCCTTTTCATCCAAGACAAACGCTGTCCCGACACGCTTAATCGCCAACCTGTATATTGCTTTTCAACTTCGTCCACCATATTTACAATGTCTACATCTTCGGGCTGGGAGAGGCTTTCCAACAACGTCGAGGCCTCTATGCTTAAAACAGAGATCCTCGCCATCCTTCGCTCAGTTGACAAGCCTTGGAGCGACATCATATATGCTCCAAAGTCGCCCGTCGACGTGATGATTCTTAATGTCTTGCAGAAGGTCTCACATATATGCTTTGTATAGGTTGATTTATGCTGATGCTTCTACAGGAGCTCGATGACGCACACACGAACAACCCGACGTACTTTGCTCAGTGCTTTAAATGCCTTCGGGCGCTTAGTAAGGAGAGAGACATATTTCCCAAATGCTTTAGTATGAGCGACGGAATCATCAGAGATAATGGGGATCCCATTGATGGAGGAGGAGCGGCGGTAAGTGACTCTAATTAAGGTCTACACAGATTGCGCATTGAACGATGTCGTAGGATATATGGAAAGGAACATTAGACGGGAAGGTTGTATGCTTGAAGGTTCTTCGTACCTTTTCCATGACAGACGAGGCGAACAGAAGATTATTAAAGGTGCGGTTGATATTATACTTCAGTAATGTCAAGCACATCTCACCAATTAAATTCCAGGAGCTCTGCCGCGAAGCGGTCATATGGAAGCAGTTGCATCACGAAAATATTCTTCCATTCATTGGCGTCAATACCACTAGCTTTGCGAAACGAGTCTGTCTCATATCCCCCTGGATGGACAATCGAAATATTATCAAGTTCTTGGACTCAAACCAGGACCACGACCGCTTGAAATGTGTACGTCGTTTATACTCATAGACGCGGCACTGGACATTAATGTATTTCCGCTCATAGATTCGTGAGATCGCTAGTGCGGTAACCTTTCTACACCACTTCGATCCTCACATCGTTCATGGCGATATACGTGGGGTACGTGCCTATGCTTCCTTCCGCATGAAACCGATCACTCATATCCTTATTAAAGCACAATGTCCTCATCGCAGATGATCACCGCTGTCTCCTAGCGGACTTTGGATCCTCATTGATAATTGCGACGCAGGTACCTTCGAGCAATACCTTGAACCAGAATTCCACACGTTGGCTTTCTCCAGAATTTCAGCTACCTGAGTCGCCGTCATACGAAATAGAGTCCTCCCCAGCAAGAGATATTTATGCTCTCGGATGCACAATCATTGAGGTATTCTGATTTCTATGACAATATTAGCCAGTTAATAACCCAAGAACGACAGATATTCACACTGAAATCGCCTTTCTCTCATATCTTTCACAACAGCTCTGTTTCGAACCTAGTGGTCAGGAACACATCTCATCCACGCCCGCCTCCGGACGTATTTCCATCAGACGACCTATGGGAACTTGTAGGTGACTGCATGAATATCGATGCTAAGAAGCGTCCCAATGCGGCAGTTGTTGAAACCCGTCTTTGGCAAATGTAGTTAGTAGGTTTACTCGTATAGTGAATTGATACCTTTGTAACCGTAGATAGTCACATCGATATTTATGTCATCTTGTCTATCTGTCAATGCAGATTTAAAAAATTTCCCTACGCTGGTGGAACCGTAGAATTAAAATGAGGGCTCAAATCGAAATACTGTTTTCAAAACATACTCGGGACTCACGACTATACTTAGATAGTCCTTTCCGTACTCGACGCCTCGCCCTCGAGTTCAAAGCTGAAAGCCTTCCCGAATGCTGAGCATTTGGCACGTTGTTCTTGTTGAAAGATCCATCTTCTGATGCTTAAAACCCGATGCCCGACTCCTGCCTCTCTGGTCCCATGACTAGATGGGAACTTTATAGTTAGACGGTGAACATTCTACAAAGAAATAAACGAGTATCATCCAGTGATATGCCTAATATCAAAAAGGAAGATTAGTATGGCCGTCTAAGTAGGAGATTGAGCTGCTAAGGGTGATACTACAATCCGCGTAATCAAGGCTCAGGAGGCGTCGGCGAGTGGCTAAAACGACTTTCGACCAAACCAGCAACGGCCGCAGGGCGAATCGTGATATTCTCCGACACAATAATAGGGTCAACAGCGTTTATGAGGGACCCATCGGTTCCGGGGTCTTCCGGGCTGCGTACACTGCCGATACAGAATAAAAATGGTACGTCGCCAAATGGTCGTCAAGAGTAAGAAGAAAAATAAAACGTACTACCATGTCCTCAAACGAAAAGCTCGAGAGTGCGCATGAGAGAATACAGGGCGCTGTACATAACGTTTCTCATAGGACTGGAAGCAGTTCTAACACGTCCATCGAAACAGGGTAGAGGTCTACCGTCTGGATGAGGGGATCTGAACGAAAAACCCGGGAACAATGGGGAGCGGATTACTTGGATTAAAGACAGAAGAGGGGACTCGAAATAACCTGTACATATACCCGGGATGCCACCTAGAAGAGAAAGCCCGACGCGGTGAACCAGGGAAGCAGGAAAAAATCATGGTCAGATTTTCATTTCCCACGCCACATTCCAGGGAATTTTACCGGACCGTCGAATGCCGTTGATCCCATTGCTTCCGTTCTCCTTTGATCGCCCAGACTAGAGTTCTATCACGAAAAGGATCTTGTCCACTTGAGGCTTTATGAACATTTTTGAAAGTGATCTCTGCTGTTGCCGATCTAATCCAGCCAAAAATACAGCATGAGGGTTCTGGGAATCTGTTCTGGGTTGTCAGTCATCGACCGTAACCTGGATGCTGGAAGTACTCATATGGACGAAAATAGACATTTCCCACACGCAAAGGTGAGTGACATCGTACCTGTCTCCATTCTATATTGTTCATCAAGCCATATTACACACCGTCTGTCCTGGTTCCAGTACAGACGGCGGCTATCGTCCCACCCAATAATTTCGATGGAAAGACGCGATATGCCCATATATTACCTGTTTGCGTCTCTGAAAAAGGTCCAAAAATGGCATCGCTAGTCGGCAACCTCACTACATCGCCGTCGGATCTACAATAGAGGTCTACCACAATCAATTGTGTCTGCTGTGATAAGCTAATGCTGGGGTCATGAACGAACCTACAGTGGTTTACAGTTCCTCGAGATCGCTGGCTATTTGGTTCGTATTTGCGTCTACTTCAAGTTCTCACGGTGTTTTAGGCCTGGAATTCTGGGCGACAATGGAGTCTTCCGATGCCCCTAGCAGAAGCGCCCGTTGGAAGGACCTTGCTGCGTTCCGGGACAGAACGCGTGAACACGGAAACGGCCCGCCATAGATCATGTGAAGCAACCCGTGACACCAGCCACTGATACCGTATGTCCAAGCATGTTCGAAATGAATCAACATCGTCACATCTTTTTATAATATGCTCCTCCAGCGCTTAGCAGTGCCGTCATAAGAAGCTTATTCTGCGACCCCCGAAAACTCTGAACCAGGAATGAGATATAAAATGCGGCAGGAAGGCACTCCTAGGAACAGCTGATGCATTGCCGGTATATAGGTCCCGTTCAATTGTGTACATCATGTCTTGATCTTTCTACATTTCAATTCGCTTACTAGGAAGGAAGGAAAGAAGTCGGTTTATGTCTGGTGCTTATTGTTGTTTCATAAGCCTACAAGGTCAGTAGATCCCGTCATACATACCTACCACGACGCTGACGTTTACCCGGAGAAGTCACAGGATCGACATGTTTATGAACAATGAACTGCCCCCCGGATCCTCGGGCTGGGAGACATTGTCGGATGATCTCGAAGGGTCTACACTTGCAACAAAGATCCGATTCATCGTTCGCTCAGCAGATAAGCCCTGGCACGATATCGGACTCCTTCCAAAGTCGCCCGTGGACATAGGTGTCTTAAACGCCCTACAGAAGGTCCCGCCAATATGCTTTATGTACGGCCACGTTATGCTGATTATGCCGCAGGAGTTGGATGAAGCCTGGAAAGATGACCCGCAGTACTTCGCTGCATGCTTCAGGTGTCTCCATGCGCTCACTAAGGAGAGGGATCTCTTTCCAGAAAGCTATGTGGTTAATGAGGGGGTTGTTCGGGAACCTGGATATCCTATCGATGGAGGGGAGGCCTCGGTAAGAAGGTTCGAGGTCCAGACAGACTACATATTGATCACTGTTGTAGGACATATGGAAAGGGACTGTAGACGGAAGGGGTGTATGCTTGAAGGTATTTCGGACGTTTTCAATGACGATTACAGAGACAAAGTCCTTTTTCAAGGTACGATTAAGACTCGATAATATCAGGCCCAATTCACCGAGAATATTTCAGGAACTCTGTCGTGAGGCGGTCATATGGAAGCACCTGCATCATAAAAATATTCTTCCATTCATCGGCATCAATACCACAAGTTTTGTGGATAGATTCTGTCTCATATCGCCATGGATGCAAAACGGCAATGTTATCAAGTTTTTGGAGTCGAATAAAGACCACGACCGCTTGAAATGTGTACGTTAAATAGATCCATTGCCTTTACATCGTACATTCATGATTTTATTCGGTTAGATCCGGGAAATCGCTAGTGCGGTAGCGTTTCTACACGGCTTCGATCCACACATTGCTCATTGCAATATACATGGAGTATATATCCGTGTTCACCACTGAAAGGACTTGAACTAATACACGCTCATCAGACCAATGTCCTTGTAGATGAAAATCATACGTGCTGCTTAGCAGGGTTCGGGTCGGTGATAATCCATGACACTCAGACGCCGCCAGGCAATGTCTTCTGCCTGAATTCCGCGCGATGGCTTTCCCCGGAGTTCCAATCGATTGATACACCCTGCGAGCAACATTCCTTTCCGGCAAGAGATATTTATGCTTTAGGATGCACAATTATCGAGGTTGACTCCCCTTCTTCCACAAATCAGCGAGTTCTCACTTACTGCTAACAGATCTTCACGCTGCAACCGCCCTTTCCTCATATACGTAATAATAGCACTGTTTCGAAGACAGTAATCAACAGCACATACCATCCGCGCCCGCCAGCGGACGTCTTTCCCTGCGGCAAGTTATGGGTGCTTGTGGAAGACTGCATGGCATTACGATGTGATCGCCGTCCTAGTGCAACAGAGGTAGTAAGTCGGCTGGATGATTTGTAACCCGTCCGCGTTTCTGTTTGTAGTCCCTGTCCTATAACTGGCGAAGGTCACTTTTATAATTCTACGTACCCCTCGACATTTCACATTCCGTCCGACGTTTCCGTTGAAATAACGAAGGATATGAGAGGATTCACTTTCCGCTTGACCATATATGGATGATTCTCAGGGATGATGTCACGATCGTCGATGACGAACGGTCGATACACAGATGCTCGTGGAAAAGAAGGTAGCCGGACCTCAATTTTGATTCCTCATAACGGCCTACACCAGAGAATGAGAAGGAACATTCAGCCTGCGTGTGTATGTTAAGTGAATACTTAGTGATACCAGGTAGGTAGTATTACGCGGCAGTGTCCACACAGTGAACGCCGGTTCCAGACATTACATGCACAGCGGTGATGATCAGCATTACTAGTACAAATTACAATATACATGACCACCATCACTTGCACGACGCTCAGGTCTAACGTCCCGATCCCGGACCAAACACACTCACGCAGTGGTCGAGCAGAAGCATCCAGGAACAGTAAGTTAGATGGCCATCAGCGCCACCGGATATAAATATGTTTCGGGAATTCAATCAAATTGATTGTGAGTGTTCCTATAGTATCGCCATATTCCTCGTCTTCACGTGCCGTCTTCACGAGAAGACGAAATCGTTACCGGATCGGCGGTTCCCGAGGGAACTGTACAGTTCCAACACAGCCACCGAAAAATATCGTTGTGGAAGTCTCATGATCAGAGAGAATGGGACTCGTCGCGACTATCCACACAGGACTCGTCCAACTATCCGTACCATTCTCGACACACAGGAGCATTGTGGGAAACTTCGCTGCGATTTTGCAAGCGGAACTCGTTTTAATAATTTGGAGCCAGTTTTGGGTTCTATCTGTTCCCCCAGGGGTCTATCCAGCGCCAGTAGATAGAGCCGTTGCAGTGCGAGTAGGAGCCCAGTAGAGCCAGAGAAGCGTAGAATTGAAGAGACAAGCGATTCGGTCATGATGGTAAGAGGAAGGATAAACCGAAATGTCACCAAATATACGCCGCTGGAGAGATCTTGATCGACGATGGCTACGGTTCCAGTCGGAGTTGATCCTCAACTGGGGTGGCAAACCGTGGTCTGCGTCCTCCGTTTGGCGGACTTTCTTATTTGAATATCGTGACATCCTTCGCTGAAATATAAGCACTACTTTGTCCCTGTTCTTTGAGTGTAATGGAAGCCTCTCATGCGTAAAATAGCTAGCTCTATTCCGGATGCTCATCTGATTTGCCGTCAGCGTACATATCTGAGTCTCACAGCATCGAAGACACTCATCAATAATAAGGGCCCACGAAGAATATAGTACTTTAAATGTATCAATACATACATGCGTCTGGTGCATCGTTGCCCTAGAACTAAGGAACATATAAAAATAAGCTCCTCCATTTAAGCGTCATAAAGACGCTGTTTGATACTTTTCGCATTGGGGCGTCTCATTGGATCCTTCACTATGCATTCTTCCACCAAGCTCCATAGCGTATTGGAGGGAAATTCTTCTGGAGACGGCCGTTGGTACGGTACTCCCTCTAGTTTCGCATTCACAATAGCAGACCGGTGAATGTGTGAAAACGGCGTCCTGAGCGTAAATATCTGTCATTCGTGAATGAATTATAAGGATCGTCAGGTTTAAACGACAAATATATTTACCTCTACAATAGTGCAGCCGAAAGCATATACATCTCTTCCAGTTAAGAGACTTTGGTCGTAGAGTTTTGAACTATATTCAAGGAATTCAGGAGCCATCCATGGGGTCGAGTTATGACTCATAGTAGCAGTCGAAGGAGCTATCGTGGAAGTAATTATGGAGGCTCCGAAATCGGCCAAGCAACAGCGACTATGCTCAGTGACAAGAATATTGCACTACAAGGAAGAACCGTTGATCTGTGTGTTGATATACTGAGAAATTTCGGTAACGTACCCCTCGTATGTCACCGTGGATAACCTGTGGATCGAGACTGTGCATGAATTCCACAGCATTAGCAATATCCCGAACCTAAAGAATTCATGAGCTCCGACGGTCTGCCATAGCTCTAGGACCGTACACATTGAAGACGATCATGGTCTGGATGGAGCTCTAAGAAGCTGATAAGGCTTCCATTCTGCATCCACGGAGATATAAAGCAATAGCTAGGCATGAAATATGAGGAATTGACACCAAGAAAAGGAAGAATGTTCTCGTGGCGTAATTGCCTCCATACAATAGCTTCTCGACGTAGTTGCTATTATCTACTTTAATAGGTCGGAATTTAATGCGCACAGAAACTAGACACACCTTCAAAATTTTCTCGACTTGATTCCTTGATGTAAAGATACGAAGAACCTTTAGACATACGGGTCTCCCATCCATCTCACCCTTCCAAACGTCCTGCATATACGAGAAGGGTTTATTCAGTGGCATTAATGTTATCAAACACCTTGCACTTACTGCGGACCCTCCCCCGCTGAATGGAAGCTCTCCTTTCTTGATGATATTTGCACATTGGAATGACTCTGGAAAGATGTCTCTCTCCTCGCTGAGTGCACGTAACGTTTTCATGCATACAGTAAAATACTCTTCCCCTGGGGTCGCGACATCCAGCTCCTGTTGTAGTATCTGGTATCTTATGGGGTGTGATGAAGCAGTCCTACGTACCATCTGTAACACATTCATTACGACCTGTTCCACCAGCTTCGGAACAGCTTTGATTTGCTGCCATGGGTTGGGAGAATTGAGGAGGATTTCTCGAATCTCTGCCACAAGTATCGAGTCGAGGCTCGCCCAAGATTTCTGGGCTATAGGTAGGGCCAGTATTGACTCGGACATCAAGAGGTGTACGCCTTGAGTGAGTGGAATATGAGTAGTCTCCCCGATTCTGAGTGTGATGGGCTCCGTGAAGCCCACAAGGGTAGATGTCGCAGAGAAAATACAGAACCTGGGATGAAGATCTGTATATATATATACCAACCCCATTGATACATTCCTGCTCCGGACACTTGACACCTTATCCACTAGAATGCCCGACGTCAGTCTAATAGGATATCCTTTGAATTTCAGGGATAATTTTGGAGCAAATATGGCCTCGGACGGCAGAAGCCGAAGTATAGAAACACTCAACTTCAGGGGCAGGGGAATTTTGTATTCAAATACTAAGCGCCTCAGAGCAAGCGCTCCGCTACCGACTGTACTTTCCGGAAGATGAATCGATGATGGACAATCTTAGGTCGACGCCAATGAGCGATAAGTAGATGCCCAGAGTGAGGTACAGATACATTCTTATTAGATCAAATGAGTTTTCCGATCCATTGAAATTCAGGAAATGCATCACCAAGGTTCGTACAATCAGCCCATAGGAGAAATCCTTGAACGTGACTGACAGATTTCAGCGGACAAAGAAAACAGGCCTGTCTGGATATATACTGATATCTTGACAATTGACGAGTGATGTCCAGCCGTTCTCGACACATAAACCGCTATATCGAAGAGAGCGACACTAACCTTGGCGAGAAGTTCGGAAGAAATTTATCTTTGATGATTCAATAGCGCGCGCGGTACTATAGCCCCGTTTATGAACTCTCATGCCGGAGATAGGCATTATAGGTATCTCCACCGTCCATGACCTGTACATATCGGCAGACATGGGTGGGAGCCACGGAAGGAATTTAGGTTCAGGCGTGTGATTGTGCCATTAGAGCATTCTTCCCCAACCGTTCAGCGCTGGGGATCATACGGAAAAAAAATGAGTCGACACAATAGTAGTAGCATTCCTGATCTACAGGGGTTGCCTGGAGCCATCATGGTTCGTCAGCTCTGAGCTTGAACTCAAACGTTCAAGAACAATACACTTCACATGATCAAGAAATATGTTTCGGGGCATGTGCCGCCATTCGAAAGCGATGATTTTTGTGAAAATTAAGTGTTGAGAATGTCGTGGTTCGATTGAGATAAATTTCATAAGAAATAAGTAGGTACGGTGAGGTCGCAGTCCCACACAAGTCAGATATTGAACCCCGGCAATGTCGGGAAATCCAGGTACTCCCGCGGCTGTACCGTTGGATTTCTGGCCTGAATTAGACAGAAATACATGTTGGAATCTGGAAATCCGGCCTCATCCAGAGCTTGTTTACTAAGGAAGAAGTAGCACTATAGGAAAAGCACGGAAGATTCCAGTAAAATAGTATTTCTCAGTATAAAGTAGGTACAGTAGTGTACATCCTCATGCGTTCGCATAGTTCAGTCAGGCGCAATACTATTAGCTTGACACCGCACGTGTACGTACTAAGAGCCAACTGATCTCCCGTTTTACAACAATACACAATAAGGAAACAATCCTCATTCACATGTCTACTAGAAAAAGTTTGATATCTTTAGCGCTCGGACGCTCTTTTGGCTCCATTGCCATGCATTTCTGGACAAGCTCCCACAGTTCATCCGAGTCTGCGGAGGGGATATCCATGGGTGGGCGCGGGAGCGGCTTACCCTGGCGTATGTGGTTCCAGATACTACTAGGATACAGAGGATAAAATGGCGGTTCCAGTGTGAAAATCTGTTACTATCGGTGATTATCACAGAGACCGGTATATAGCAGATGACTCTACCTCCACAATAGTGCAGCCAAAAGCGTAGCTGTCTCTGGCCGACAGGTATGTCTGGTCATATGAGGTTGGATCATAGACCTCTAATTCCGGAGCAAGCCAATACGAGGAGCTCTGGGTCATGATACCTCTTGAAGGCGCTTGAGTGGCAACGACTATGGTTGCCCCAAAGTCAGCTAGACAGCAGCGAAGCTCATCGTCAACCAGAATGTTGTTCTATGAGTACGTCAAAATCCAGGTTTCTATATGTGTGTAGCGTAGTAACGTACTCCACGGATATCTCCATGCACAACTTGCGGATCGAGGCTATGTAGGAACTCAATCGCATTAGCGATCTCTCGAATCTACCATGAGTCGGCGGTGAGTCACAAATCTGGAAGTGAAAAAGGAAAGACCGAACACATTTCAGACGATCGTGATCTTTATTTTTTTCCAGATAATGGACGATGTTTCCATTCTTCATCCACGGGGATATAAGACAGTGGCGGGGTTCAAAGTATGAGGAGTTGACACCGAGAAACGGAAGGATATTTTCGTGGCGCAGCTGCCTCCACACCAGAGCTTCCCGACGTAGATACTAGGCCGATTAATTAACTGGGAAATATTATCCTGACATTGGACTTGACGTACCTGAAATATATTCTTCCTCAAAGTATGCGACATTCCAAACAGGCGAAGGACCTTCAGGCAGACTGCCTTACCGTCCATTAACCCCTCCCATATGTCCTGGACATAAGTCAATACCCTTTGGGGATGGTATTAACACCAGATGCTTACCGATAATCCTCCTCCATCAATGGGGTGCTTTCCCTTCGTGACTATGTCGTCGCATGTGAAGGATTCGGGAAAGATATCCCTCGCCTTACTGAGCGCACGAAGACATTTCATGCAGACAGAATGATGCGGGTCATCTGATTTGTAATCATCCAGCTCCTGTCCTCAATAGCATCAGTACTGCTTGAAATGTGTCGAGTCTTGACAAAGCTACGTTACCTGCTGTAATACATTCATCACAGGTACTTCAACCGACATTGGGACGGTATCGATTTCTCTCCATGGATAAGAAGCTACCCTGAGAATATTTTGAACCGCCTTGAGAAGCATTGGCTCGTCGAGATCGCTGGTAAGGCTGGCCCAAGAGGTATACTCTGCAGTTTTGTTCGGGTCTGACTCGGACATTGGTCGAGAGTGCTTATTACATAGGTTAGCATCAGGATTCTACTCGTCATTCATAAAAGCCTGAGGTTTGACAGACCTTATCAGGATTAGAGATAGGATATGGGATATCGAGTAACCAAAGAAGTTAAAGCAGGCAATGGGATCAGTGGAACAAATGGCGGAATTATACGTCGCTGCATAGGATGCGGACCCTTTTGGGAATATGGCGGTAACTTCCTCATCATATTCTTAAGCGCCATCAATACTAGACCCTGAATGCGCGCGCGCACGCGTCCCGCCGGCAGTCTTGTACACTTAATTAGACTCTAGCGGTTCCGGAAGTACCAGGGGCGGCAATAAATATGGCTTGAATGGACGATCTGTCAGTGATTTCAAGCAAAATCCCAGCAAAATCCGAAAGTGAGAGGACATTCATTTAAACTAAGGCAAGAAGCGGAGACCCTTGAAGACTATAAAAATTCCGTGAGAATAGAAATACTACCCCAAGGGTAAATGTAAGTTGGAAATCTCAACGATAAACCTTTCAGAATGAGTGGATTGTCACAGGTTATCTCTTTCCGTGAGTCGAGACTGAACATCAGACTCCTACAAATTTTCACAGCTATTCCAGTCAGATGAACGAGAACGAAGAGTTATCAGTCGCGTGTGAAGCATGACTAGGTAATCTTGAGATCCCAAATCATCGAACGACTTGAACCGGATTTCGTTGCCAAGTCATTTATGGTAACGCAGCTGCCAGTGATGCCGCTACGCCTGACAGTCAGGGATGTTCTCGTGGATGATGGACGAACGTTCGGACTTCGTCATAAACCGTATTTTGCGGACTTCAAGCGCACCAGAGGGCGACTGAGATTACCGACATAGCCATAAAACAGCCGCATACGCGTCGTCAATCCCTACACTATGGTCACACTCTTCTCTCATGCAAAACACATGTTGCTGTCAAGTTGCACGCAAATAGTAGTTGTAACCATGATACTATCAATGGATAAGAAGAGAAAGCACGTTTCGAGGTTTCTATTAGCTAGCGCTTACACTTAAGATGGTGATATGCCTTCGGTTTTTATGTGGAGGTTCAATCAAGGTTATATTCAACGGTGTGACACGGCGAGTAGTTAGGACCGATGTATCAGTAGCAAAAGACATTCTGATTTACCATACAATTGATACGTGATTGAATTAAGCCATTTGTATGGCCTGATCTCATCATGCCACCACCATCATCAGTTACCCCTTCGCTTCTGTTCTATTCCGATCTATTCCCTCTTTGACTTGTGCTAAGACACATGGGTTATGGATATCAACTTATCTTGCACAGCTCGTTCGTTAGAACGAACTCTTACCCTTATAAGGTCGATAGATCACTGTACCGACAGCAGACGATGTCTGAGTCGAGGCACACATTGAGCCTGATATCCTGGAGAGGCCTTACAAGCGAGCTAGACGACGAACAGTGTCGAGGAGCCGTACAACACATTCTCCGCGTTACTCCAAGCCCATGGAAAGACATTGCAACAGTCCCAACATCGGTAGGACTCCTCGTTATGAACGCACTGCAGAAGGTATGGCAGCATTATTGGTACAGAATGAGTGAAGCTGACACTTGTTTTATAGGAGCTTGACACAACTAACCCCGGAGACACCTATTATACTATGTGCATGAAATGTCTCCGTGCTCTTAGTAAAGAGAGAAGCATTTTTCCCAGCTCTCTCATGTGTGACACAATAGTCCCGAAGGGTGATTATCCCGTAGCCGGCGGAGGTCTGGCGGTAAGTGATCATCGTTGAAACGTACGTTAGACTAAAGGAACTTGCCTCTACAGGACATATGGGAGGGACGGATGAACGGTCAGGCGGTCTGCTTGAAGGTTCTGCGAATTTTTGGCATACCGAAGCCGCAAGAGGAGATACTTTTGAAGGTGAAGAAGGTTCTTGATTGAATTTACCCGCCGCTAAGGGATGGGGATATCAGGATTTATGCTGTGAAGCGCTCGTGTGGAGACAGTTGCATCATGAGAACATCGTTCCATTCCTTGGAGTCAATTTCGACTACTTCAAGCCAAAATTCTGCCTGGTCGCTCCTTGGTTGAAGAACGGAAATATCATTGACTATTTGGAACTCCATTCGAATCACAATCGAGTGAAATGTGTATGCTCACCGCGTTTTCATCGCAGTATCGGATGCTCATACATTTGCTCATAGGTTTATGAGATCGCAAGTGCAGTGGAGTACCTACACGGGCTCGATCCGCAGGTAATCCACGGTAACATACGTGGGGTACGTTAGCAACGCTACGCAGAAACAGACAAGTGAAACTGAGCTCACGTATAGTGCAACGTCCTCGTTTCCGACGATCTTCGTTGCTGTTTGGCCGACTTTGGAGCGTCCGTAATTATGGCAACTCAAGCGCCTTCGAGTAATACTATGAATGAAAGCCCGTTGCCATGGCTAGCTCCCGAATTGCAGGAATACGTTTCACAGTCATACGACCAGGCCTTCCTACCTGGAAGGGATATATACGCCTTTGGATGTACGGTGATTGAGGTAAATTTCACGTTTTCTATTCAGCAGTGTCAGCATAACCGGAAAACACAGATTTTTACCCTTGAGAGACCTTATGCGCATCTTCGCCCGTCTGCAATTTTGGACGAGATACAGCAGGGAAAACAGCACCCGCGGCCGCCAATAAACGTGCTTCCATCTGATGAGTTATGGAGGCTTGTGGAGAAATGCATGGAAAAGGACCCGAGCCAGCGCCCAGGCGCGAAGGATATCAAATACCATTTGGAAAGTATATGAACGCGGGGAGATTGATGATGTTCGCAATCTCTGACTTTTACCCCAGTGCTTGTTAACGCTCAGCCGTATGCTGGTCACCATTAGCTCTGTAGCAAGAGATGGTCTACGAATTGAAATGGAGTACATGTTCTGGTGTAACATGAGTGAGCGGAAGGATTGTTGCAGCGGGTTTTAAGGCTCTTTTGTGGCGCCAATATCCTTACCTGAGCAGAGGTTCCCTATGCAACTGATGGGACTGCGAGCATTGTGGCAAGGAATGGGCTGCGGTGAGGTGATGCTGCCCTGACATCGAATCGTCTATACTATGCATAAATAACTACACGCGAAAGGAAAGAAGGTGCACACGCCTTGTTAAACAAAGAGCACCGATATTTCGAGGGATGAGTCGGGTTTAAAACTCGCCTGCATTAACAAAGACGATCAAGGTAATTAGAGGTGCAAATATCTTTTCGTGACCTGAGGACTGAAGGGAGACGGATGTCGGGACCCACATGACAGGCTAACGGAAAACTCTTTATCTATCTGCATTGTGTATTTAAGTGGGGCATATGGTTTATAGATGATTTTTTATCCTTTAGCTTCTCAGGCAGCACTGCGATATGGAGTAGAACGATTTCGGTTGCACCCTTATCATACATTGCTTGAGGGGAATTGATGGTGACAACATTGGGTATAAAAAAGTCATATGTTCTGGAGATTTGTCGCATAGGTGAGATAACTACATGAGGTGGCACCCATTGTACTGACTGCTCTATACATACCAAAGAAGATCCTAAGTATCAATGTGAGAGAAAGAATGGGGAACACTGTCATGGGAATTTAGGGGTGACTAGATTATATCGTACTGTAAATGTTAGTATGACAAGGTGAGTTCGGGGGAATCAGCATGAATGCTATACTCTGCTTGACTCCAAGGACGTCCAATTATTGAACGCGTATGATACTGAAAATTAATCAGAGCACACGTGCACTTCAATCTCTGATTTCTTGTGACTGTTACTGCTACTGGGCCAACTGTATGGTGGTTGGCAACTGACTGTTGTACAGACTGTTTAACTGACTGTCTTCACAAAGTCCTCTTGACTTTGTGAACTTCCTGCTTATGATGGTGGAGGCTATCCACCTGTGTTCTGAATTTAATACTGTGTTTCTTGGGTTGTAAAAGTTTTATTGCATTTCATTTCCTGGCTTGTTCCTGGCCTTTATACTGTAGCTCCATGTATGGAAGCAACATATGGCATAAGGGCAAGGGGGTGGTGGAAATAAAATTGCACACATGACATACATTTTTGCATTTGTCGGAAAGTTCCGAAACTCTGCCGGCCAAATAATCACCAAATAAGCTCATATAAGGAACAAGCTCAGCAAAAAATCACTTGAAAAGGGGCTTATCATCCCAAAAAATGCCTGATAAGGACCTTATAGCTAGAAGCTTGTTCCTTATATGTCCTTATAACCTATTTTGGACATTTCCGACATTCAAAGACAGGTAGACCCCCCCCCCTCCCCTTCCTGCTATATACAGTAGTAATATGACCATATATGAATGGCTGAGTAATGCTATGTCAGCGAGTATAGTGGCCTGAGGGGTTGCCATGACTCACTATAACACGAAAAAGTAATATAAAGTGTGTTGGATGCTTTAACAAGCTCACAATAAATCCTATTCAGATGGAACGATCCCTCTATACCTCATTGGACCATATCATAGTGCTATATAAGGTAAGTTGGTATCGTGTTTAAGGTCAGGACCCCTCCCCTCCTCCCCCCCCTCCCCTGTCTGGGATTTTATTCCACCACCCCCTTGTGTAAGGGGGGGTGGGTTGTGTTGCCTATTATCAACACCATAAGGCATAAGGAGGGGCCAGTTGATTAGGTTGAACAAGTACAAAATTCTCAGTATGTGACTGGTGACTCAAAAAAATTCGTTCCCTGTGGAGCAGTTGCTTAATTTAGGCAATGTAAGGGGTAAGACCCCCTGGTTGCATGAGTAGTATAAATTAGTCAGTGTAAGGGGTCCTCCAAAGTTGCTTCCATACACAGAGCTACAGTATACAAGTTGGCTATTTTATTTTTAGATACTTGGATTACTCAGCCTTCGGCCATCCTGTATGGGTATTAGTAAGGATTTCCTGCTAGTAGGTGCATCATAGTGTGCTGCTTACTCATCCATCACATCGGGCATGACTTAGATGGCTGATGACTTACTAAGTGATTACTACATGCTTACTCAGCACCTTTTCTCAGTCCAAATTCTGGTTTTCTACCAGCCCGGTGACACACTCGGAAAGTGTTCACACATGTAATTTCGTGATTTGTAGAAATGAGTACAGGCAACAATGCCCAGATACTAAGGCAATGAGAAGAGCAACAGAGCACAGTGTTTATAATGCCGGTAATGATATTACCAGGGTAAAGCTGGGTGGAGCGCATGGCTTAACCTGAGGATGGTACTAGAAAGGCCATACTAGGTATAAAGTCCCAGTGCTTGACACTGAGTGCTCTGACAAGGCAAAGCATACGTGCACTAAGAATAGAGCAGGACACGCATGTGGGATAATTAAGACTTCACGTAACAGTGATCTATGACGCACAAGGCACAGCAGGCCCAGAGCTTAGCATTCCAGACCTTATGATGTCAGAACTCAAGTAAATCTGAAGTTTCTGACTTCCGCCAAAGTGTGCGAGGCCTAGACAAGGAGCATGTTGCCCTCACTACAATAGAATTCCCTATGAGAATACTAGGAAGCAAAATGAGAGTCATGGGGTAGGCTATAACTCCGAGGATATGGCAACCAATGTCAATACATGTGTAATAGCGTTGGTAACCGACATCGTGACAATCAGAGACAGGATCTGGCCCTGGGCTGGACTCCTGAGTCAGCGCCAAGCTATGGCGTGATAATTGTGACATGTGCGGGATGCAGGCAAAGGTGCCCTGCAGCTTAAATAATACTATATTTGGTGGTACTAATTTGTAGAACGTAAAATAGATAAATAGCGCAGTGTAAATGTAGTGTACAGGTTTCAGACCCCCGCTGTAGATGTGTGCAAGCCTCCAGCTTCATGCTCTACCTTTGGGATCAGTTTGTAGCTTCAAGCGAGAGAATAGAACCTTTATTGATAACATCAGAGTGACTTGAGTAGTGCATGAGGCTTAGAAAGCTAATGCGGGACTTGTGTATTGTTTGAGTGATTGGTTGACTGCACTCTAACCTGAGAATAAGAGATTTGTGTCATTGTGGACGCACTCTTGAGTTTTGAGGTTTTCTTGTGACGCACGGTGCTACAGGTGGCAGAGGTTCAAACCCTTTGGTCTGGTTAGTATTCTTGCAGAGGCCTTCATTGTACGCGCAGTGTTACAGGCGGCACAGGTTCAAACCCTGTGGTCTGATTAGCACGCGCTTGAGGGTTCTCATTTCCGGAAGTGGCAGAGGTTCAAACCCTTTGGCTTGTTGGATGGGGTTTATTTGGTTATTGTGTCTCTGGATTGCATGGGTTTGAACCCTGTGGGTCTACGATTGGTTTGGAAGCTTGAGCGCATAGGTTCAAATCCTGTGGCTTGAGTGGACATTTTGTGAAGGGTTTCTGCTTAGAGCGCAAGCTTTGAGTCGTGTTTAGGGTGTGTTTAAGTTCTTTGTGGTCACCTGTGTGTGTCACGTGAGACTTATTGAGGGTTTTGTTGGTGTGTGGTGACGTGTTGTGTATTGTAGTACACCTTTGCCTTGAGGCCCGGTGACATCTGTTGCTCCTCTTGTTATAAAAGCTTTTGGACTTAGAGAGATCTAGATACCCTACGAGCGCTATCACTATACATGTGTATCGTATATTCTGAGAGTTTAGTTGTTTTGCTTCAATCTGCTTCTATTGCATAATATCCCCCCAAGAACTTGAGGGTTTGTGTGTGTAGTGTTGGGTGTGGTGTGATCAGTGTCTTTGACGCTGTTGCATTTCTAGCCTGCATGCACAGAGTCTCTTCACTGGGTTCCTGCCTGACAGCGCCACATGTGACATACTCAGTTAAGGGCCATAGAGATGAGCACAAGGTTATCCTACAATGTCCAACAATGAGGCTATAATTTTATAGAAGCCAACCACTCTTCACAGAAAGTTGTTGGTCAGTGCCAGTAGCAATAGCATTCTCAATGTTGATGTTTACTAGACCATCCATAGTCTCCTTAGTTCTGACACCAGGTAGACATAAGAGAGAATGATATAATCATCCAGGACCTTTGGGAAAAGGTCTCTTGATAATCTCAGGAGTCCACGACCTACTTGCCAAGATATGGCAACGAGTGCCATCAGTTGATGAGGGGTAGGGTAGGGTAGGGTAGTATTACACGGCACAGTCCAACGGGGAATGCTGAGTCATTCATGACCCTGACAATAACAACATTGATACTGATCCCCAAGAGGTTCAGAGCTCTGCAGGCCAAACATTGATCAATGGAGCATGTTCTATCATGGATGGTTGATCAGGACATCATGGGTATCCTGCAGATCCAATGTGAATGTCAGTATAAGGAGCACTGGTACCTGCTCACCAAAAAACAAAAACTGTTGCAGTCACTGTCAGAATCAACATATTAGGCATAGGTCAAAGGTTGTACATGTGCTCACATACTCAAACAAGTCAGCTAGAGCACATCTTCCATTGCATCTCTTATGCTGGAGAAGCTTCATCCTAATGCCTTGCTGCCAGGAAAGTGCTGCACCCAGATCCAAAGAGATATGATAACATAAACGGTGGTTACTGATGAATGCAACAATGGATATGGAAAGGTAAGAGCTTTCCTTCAAGGACTGGCAGGAAGAGTTCTGTTAGACCTGATGTTTTAACAAGGATAATTAGTCAGCTGTATCGCATTTGTACAGTCACTGCTAAGTTCCCGTTGAAGAGACTCTGTGCGTGCAGGCTAGAAATGCAACAGCGTCAAAGACACTGATCACACCACACCCAACACTACACACACAAACCCTCAAGTTCTTGGGGGGATATTATGCAATAGAAGCAGATTGAAGCAAAACAACTAAACTCTCAGAATATACGATACACACGTAGGGTGATAGTGCTCGTAGGGTATCTAGATCTCTCTAAGTCCAAGGGCTTTTATAACGAGGAGTGACAGGTGTTGCCGGGCCTCAAGGCAAGGTGTACTACAATACACAATACTTCGCCACACACCAACAAAACCCTCAATAAGTCTCGCGCGACACACACAGGTGACCACAAAGAACTTAAACACACCCTAAACACGACTCAAAGCTTGCGCTCTAAGCAGAAATCCTTCACAAAACATCCACTCAAGCCACAGGATTTGAACCTATGCGCTCAAGCTTCCAAACCGATCGTAGACCCACGGGGTTCGAACCCATGCAATCCAGAGACACAATAACCAAATAAACCCTGTCCAACAAGCCAAAGGGTTTGAACCTCTGCCGCTTGCGGAAATGAGAACCCTCAAGCACGTGCTAATCAGACCACAGGGTTTGAACCTCTGCCGCCTGTAACACTGCGCATACAATGAAGGCCTCTGCACAAATACTAACCAGACCAAAGGGTTTGAACCTCTGCCGCCTGTAGTATCTCGCACAACAAGAAACGCCGCCCACAAGCCAAAGGGTTTGAACCTCTGCCACTTGCGGGATGGTATACCCAACTAAGTGCGTGCTAATCAGACCAAAGGGTTTGAACCTCTGCCGCCTGTAGCACTGCGCATCACAAGAAAACCTCAAAACTCAAGAGCGCGTCCGCAATGACACAAATCTCTTATTCTCAGGTTAGAGCACAGTCAAGCAATCACTCAAACAATACACAAGTCCCATGTTAGCTTTCTAAGCCTTGTGCACTACTCAAGTCACTCTGATGTTATCAATAAAGGTTCTATTCTCTCGCTTGAAGCTACAAACTGATCCCAAAGGTAGAGTGCTAAGCTGGAGGCTTGCATGCGTCTACAGCGGGGGTCCGAAACCTGTACACTATTACTATACTACAGTATTTATATACTACGCGCTCTACATTTTAATACATCCTTAAATAGTAACTCTTGGCCTGCGGAACTTCCTTTCCTGGGTCCCGCACATGTTGCCATAATCACGCCATTGCTTGGCGCTTACTCTGAGCTCCGGCTCGGGGCCAGATCCTGGTTTCTCAGTTGCGCGACATCGGTTACCACTGCTATTACACGTGTATTGACATCGGTTACCATATCCTCAGAGTTATAGCCTACCCCGCGACTCTCATTTCACTTCCTAGTATTCTCATAGGGAATTCTATTGTAGTGAGGGCAACGTGCTCCTTGTCTAGACCTCGCGCGTGTCGGCCAAAGTCAGGAACTTCGGTCTTACTGCAATTCTATACATTCTGAGGTCTAGAGCGCTAGCTTCTGGCATGGCAGTGCCTTGCGTGTCATAGATCAAGTCTATGCGAAGTATTAATTATCTCCTGAGCTTCTCTGGTTCTATTCTTAGTGCACGTTGTCTGTGCATTGTCAGCGCACTCAGTGTCAAGTGCTGGGACTTTATACTTAGTGTGACCCTTATAGTATCACTCTACAGTTAAGCCATGCGCTCCACCGAATATCACTCAAGGTATTTCATTGCCCAGACTTAGGACATTGCGCTCTAAGGTATATCTCATTGCCTTGGCATCCAGGTTTTATAAAATGTATGTATTGATACATTTCGCAAAATTACACGTGTGAACGCTCTCCAAGCATGTCACCGTGTAGTTAAGATGTCAAGACTAAGGCTTTAGGGCTTAGCAAGAATGAGAGTATTTCGGTATGATTAAACGTTAGCTCAAAGCTAAGGAATGTACAGCTTTGAGTAGACTACTTATATACTAGAATGAGGGTCTAATAATAAGCACACCATGTTAGAAAGTGAATAAGCCAAATACATGGTGGCCGAGATAAAGTACACGTTTGTGGAGTTATGACATACGTGGTGACGATGTGAAGATTTATGGAGGTCTGGAGTAGGTCTGGAGTTGCAGGCCTAGGGATAAAAATAGATAAGTGCCGAAGATAAGATAAGATAAGGGGTGCTTAGGTAAAGAAATGAATAAATCGTAACATTACCCCCCTCCTTTAAGGCAGGTGTCCCAACTGCTAGTAGATTTGGTCTCCTTTTTCCTAGGTAAGCATTGACACGAATAACTGCCTATACTTCAAGGTATCTCTGTTGGTTCGAACAGTGATTTCGTGTCTTGTAAAGGACTGTTGCGGCTGCCAAATTGATCCCAGTCTAGTTCTTGGTCATACCAAACTTTTCATCCGGTGAATGGGTCCGTATAGGATTGCCAATCTTCAATTGGTGTATCCGTACGGTTTACCTTCTCAGCGAGGTAATCGTCTACGAGTTCTTCTGATTCCGTGTCATTTTCTCATACCCAGCTGTTTGATTCTGGCCCATAGTCCTTCCATTTGACGAAGTAGTCCGTGACCCATCGCATTGGTTCCCTGGCTTTTCCCCTGACTTTGTGCTCCCTGTGATCGAGGATTTTCTTGACTTCATAGTGTTCTTCGCTGTCGATGAGATCTGGTGGCGGAGGAGGCGGTTGTTCTTGGTTTGGGAATGCAGGTGGCACATATGGGGTAAGGAGTGATTCGTTGAAAACTGGATGAATGTGCCAGCCTGTTGGGAGCTTTAGTTTGTACGCTGATGCTCCCACTTTTGCGAGGATCGTGAAGGGACCTGTTCATTTGTCTGCGAGTTTCTTTTTTGGTCGTGGCAGACTAAGGTTGGTTGTATCAAGCCAAACCTTGTCTCCTACTTGATACTCGACTGCAGGTCACTTCTTTTTGTCGTATTGGGCTTTCATTTGGTCGGCGGCTTTTTCGAGGGCTTGCTTGGCTTCAGCATGGATTTTCTGCATTTGTGAAATGAATGTGGTTGAGGCCGGTGTTCTAAAGGGTGCTCGGGGTTTTGCGCCAGGGAGGAGGTCAGCATTATAGCTGTAGTTAACCTCAAAGGGGCTTTTGCCCATAGTGGAATGGGTGCGGTTATTGTGAGCGAAAGTCGTGAGAGAGAGCTATTCTACCTAGTCGTCTTGGAGATGGTTGATGAAGATCTGGAGGTATTTTTCAACCTCTTGATTGACTCGTTCAGTCTGACCATCTGTCTGTGGGTGATAGGCAGGGGATACGTTTGCCTTGATCTGTAGCAAGTCATAGAGGTCTTTCATGAACTTGGAGACAAACACAGAGCCTCGGTCAGAGATGACCACCTGAGGCATTCTGTGTCTGGCATAAACTTCGTTGTGTAAGATTTTGGCCCACCCTTCCGATGACAGCTCCGTGGTACAAGCTATCGGTATGATTTCCTTGGAGAATCGGTTGACGATCATTAAGATAGTGTCTTGACCGTTGCACCTAGGTAAACCAGTGATCATGTCTATGGAGATGTGAGTCCATGGTCGGGAGGGTATGGCGTTCGGATGGAGAGGTGCTGCCTTTGCTTGAGTGCTTGACTTGGTTTGTTGACATGTCTCGCAAGCACAGACATAGGCCTCTATGTCTCTTTTCATCCTAGGCCACCAATATTCTTGTAGGACGAGTTCTTTGGTCTTCTCAATGCCTGGGTGTCCCACCATCCTATGGTCATGATGCATCGCAATGATTTCTCCTCATAATGCATGATCTTGGGGAATATAGATATGGTGATCGTAGAAGATCAAACCGTTATCTAGCTTCATCCCTCGGTCATGGTTGAGAGACATTGAAGAGACTCTGTGCGCGCAAGCTAGAAATGCAACAGCATCAAAGACACTGATCACACCCACACCCAACACTACACACACAAACCCTCAAGTTCGTGGGGGATTCTGATGTGATAGAAGCAGAATGAATTAGAACAACGGGACTCTCAGAATATACGATACACGCATATAGCGGTAGCGCACGGTACTTATCTAAATCTCTCAAAGTCTGAAGGCTTTTAATAACAAGAGGAGCGACGTTTGTCGCTGGGCCTCAAGGCAAGGTGAAATACAATACACGCAACGTTGAGCGACATACACAAAACCCTCAATAAGTCTCGAGCAACACACAGGGTACCCTCAAATGACTCAAAACACACTACACACGACTCAAAGCTTCGCGCTCTAAGCAGAAACACTTCACAAAACCGTCCACCAAAGCCACAGGATTCAAACCTACATGCTCAAGCTTCCAAACTGATCATAGATCCACAGGGTTCTAACCTATGCGATCCAGAGACACAAAAACCTTATAACATCGTCTGACAAGCCAAAGGGTTTGAACCTCTGCCACCTGTAGTGCCTCGCGTCACAAGAAACCCTCAAAGCACAAGAGCGCATCCTCAACAACACTATACTCTTCTTTTCAGGTTAGAGTGCAAGTCACCCAACCAATTAACAGTCACACAAGCACCACGTTAGCTTTCTATGCCTCATGTGCGACTCAATTCACTCGGTATGATATCAATTCTAGGTTTATTCTCTCGCTCAAAGTTACAAACTAGTCCAGAAGCTACGGCGTCAAGCTGGAGGCTTGTGCACGACTACAACGGGGGTCCGAAACTTGTACACTACTTTTACACTGCGCTATTTATCTATTTTACATTCTACAAATTAGTACCACCAAATATAGCATTATTTAAGCTGTGGGGTACTTTCGCCTGTGACCCACGCATGTTGCAATCATCCTGCCATAGCTTGGCACCATCTCAGGAGTCTGGCCTGGGGCCAGATCCTGTCTCTGAGTGTCACGGCGTCGGTTACCAAGGCTATTACCTGCGTATTGACATCGGTTGCCATCTCCTCGGAGTTATAGCCTACCCTGCGACTCGTATCTCGCTTCCTGGTATTCTCATAGAGAATTCTATTGTAGTGCGGGCAACATGCTTCTTGTCTAGGCCTCACGCGCTTTGGCCAAAGCCCGGAACTTCGGATTTACTTGAGTTCTGACATCACCAAGTCTAGAACTCTAAGTTCTGGGCCTGCTGTGCCTTGCGCATCATAGATCACTGTTACGCGAAGTCTTAATTATCTCCCAAGCATGTCCTGCTCTATTATTAGCGCACGTATGCTTTGCCTTGTCAGAGCACTCGGTGTCAAGCACTGGGACTCTATACCTAGTATGGCCTTTCTAGTACCATTCTCAAGTTAAGTCATGCGCTCCACCCAGCTTTACTCTGGTAATATCATTACCGGCATTATAAGCACTGCGCTCTGTTGTTTTTCTTATTGCCTTAATATCTGGACATTATTGCCTGTACTCATTGGTACAATTCGCAAAATTACACGCGTGAATGCACATAGAGCATGTCAACGTGGATACATTTTTGTCCCATCGGTGGTGGTCAAGCATGGCTTGCTTGATTTTGGTATGGACTTCCTCGATTGTGGGCATGACCAATGCCTGGAAGTGCTCGGGTGTGAGGACTATAATCTCATCGTTGTCCTCCTGTCCTTGCTTGTGCTCTGCTTGTTGACTGAGTAAGTCAGCCTTTTTGTTTGCCATTCCTGATTTGTGATGCAGTGAGAAATGGTATTCGGCAAGCTCAGTTACCCAACACACTTGGCGCCAGTTGAGCTTTTGGGGCTTTCAGAAATATTGCAGATTTTGATGATCTGTCCATATTTCAAAGTCCTGAGCCGCTCCCATTAGGTAGTGTCTCCATTTGTCCAGGGCTAGCATGATGGCCAGGAGTTCTTTGTCATAAATTTTGTAATTTCATTCCATAACCGTGAGGGATTTGGATAGAAATGCGACTGGGCACCATTTTCCATCTTGCTCTTGCGACAATACAGCGCCGATTGCTCCCTCGCTTGCGTCTGCCTCTACGTGGAACTTGCCTCCTTCTGTGGGTATTGCCAGTACCACTTCTTCAGCCAGTAGTCTTTTCAACTCTTCGAATGTGTCCTGTTGCACTTTTCCCCACTTTCACGGATCGTTTCCTGTCAGCTGGGTCATAGGTTTGATGACCTTGCTGTATCCTTTGATGAAACGCTGATAGAAGTTGGTAAAGCCTAGGAACAACTGAAGCTGCTTTTTCTTGGTCGGAACTGGCCATTTTGCTACTCCTGCGATTTTAACTGGGTCCATGTGAATGCTCCCCTCGCTGATGATAACCCCAAGGTACTCAGTTTCTAAGGTCTCGAACTCGCATTTCTCCGCTTTAAGGAATAGCTTGTTCTTTCATAAGACCTTTAGAACCTTGCATGTGATGCGGCGGTGTTCTTCCTTGGTTTTGGACATGATTAGGATGTCATCAAGGTAGACAGTGACGGCGCCTGATGCAATGAGATTTTTGAAAATATCATTCATCATCCACTGGAAGGTGGCAGGCGAATTAGTAAGCCTGAACAACATAACCGTGGGTTCGAACAACCCCCAATTAGTTCTGAATGCCGCCTTCCATTCGTCGCCGCTCTTGATGTGCACATTGTTGTATCCCCATCGAATGTCAAGTTTGGAAAAGTACTTGGCACCTCGCAGTTTATCCATTAGCTCCAAGATGAGTGGAAGCGGGTATTGGTTTTTGATTGTCATCTTGTTAAGCTTACGGTAATCTTGTACTGGTCGCAGCTTGCCGTCTTTCTTCTTGACAAAGAAGAAAGGCGAAGCCATGGGCGACTTGGAGGGCCTTATTTGTCCACTTGAGAGGTTCTCATCCAGGAACTTGTTGAGTTCAGCCTCTTCACTCTGATTAAGAGGGTAGACCTTGCAATCGAGATTGGCATTCACATTAGGAAGAAGTTCAATTGCATGATCCCATGTCTTTGGTTTTCTTGCCTGCATTGGCCGCGGCAGCTAAGTCATTAGCGTGATGAGCACGAATGGTATCTCCCTCCTCCAGCTCCTCGTCCCACCTATTGTCAGGATCTGCATCGGGTAGTACGAATGGGTTTTTGTGGCATTCGCACCGTGCAAATGTTAATCCTCCTGTCTTCCAATTGATGATCAGATTATGCCGGGCTAACCAATCATGGCTGAGGAAGATCTGTTTATCGTTGAGATCTGTTACGGCTAGATCTATTTGTTCTGAATGATCTCTGATTTTAAGATTGATCTCAGCGTATTTGGTAATTGATCCTCCTTGGTTTTTTGTTCCATCGGCATTATAGATGGGGATTGGTGCAGCCGTTGCATGAGTCAGGATGTTGTTCTGTTCGACAAACGTTTTATTGATGGCGCTGCTGGTGCACCTGCTGTCTACCAACACAGTTGTGGCAATTCGGGTAAGGGTTCCTGGTATCTCAATTTCGATGGGGAGAACCAGGTCCTTCCCTTCATTGCTTAGTGTGTTGATGTATTGTTTTGGCTGTCATAGTTCTTCGAGCCATTCAAGTGCGTTGATTTGCTCCATCCCCCTCATTGCTTCAAGCATTGCATCGACTACTTCCTCTGTGCGTACTTTGTGAATCCAATTCTTTAGGATTGCCTTTGCCTCCAACTCTGTCTTTGCTTGTACTATGCCGCGCAGAGTCCACTCAGCTCTGAATGGTTTGAGCCACTTGCTGTAGGTCTTGCCACTAGTATAAGTGTGTGAGAGTTGCGGGGCCTCTTTAGCCTTCGCATCGACCCGTGAGGGCTCGACTACCATCGGTGAGGTCACTGCAATGTCTAAAGGGGGTATTAAATTAGCCTTCTTGTTCATCATGAAACTGGTAATGTCCTCATTGTCAGGTACTTCTTCAATAAAAGCTACCTGATGCCCCCTTTGCACTGCCTGGGCGCTAGCAGCTTCCTGTACTGCGGCTTTCTGGTTGGTCGTGGAATGGGAGGTGCGTTGCACGAAGGTGTCACCCTGTAAAGGGGCAACAGGTTGGGCTGACACCGTATTACGGTCACCTTCACCTGGTCCCTTCGAGCCTGTGTTCTTTGGTGGGTCCCTCATTTCATTTGGCGTTCCCCCATCCTCGAGTCGCCCTGTGTCTTGACAGGCATTGGCAACTGGTCGGGGGCACTTACTCGAGTCCAGTTCGTCCTCGGTTGTCATCTTCTGGTCGTCCGTGGCTGTCTCCAAAGCCCCTTGACATGTAAGGGATTTAGACTTTGGTAGCCATACGGTGATCTCTTTTACCAGAGGAGGTTTCGCCGTAGCTATTCCCTCAAAACTCCCAGTGAGGCTGGGACTCTGTAGAGCTGCTTCGTCAGGGGGGGTGAGATACTCCAAAGGAGTTGCTTGTTCCCCTGGCCCATCCGATCGTTCATTCGTCACTGCGCGCACCCCAAAGAGGTCGCTCGACTGGTGTAACGCCATTGAGATGGGTGTCACTATGGTGGGTGACTTATCGTCCACCGCTTTCACCCGTGATGGGTTACTTGCCGAACGTTTAGTCATCGGTAGTCTAACTACCATGACATCCGGTACTGGGATAGAGAGTTGATTCTTGCTTAGTTTTTGGTCTGATTGCGAAGTCGCGGGTATATTCGAATGTGTGGGGGTAACTACAACAGGTATATAAGTACATTGATAAAGCGCGATAGGTGTACCAGCCAAAACTAAGTCCATAGCCGAGTGAGTCGAATCATTTACTCCTCGGCACTCTCTTTTACTTCTTCGATGGGAGCGAGCTTATCCTGAACGTCCCAATATGCATTGGCACGACGTAGGCTCTCTTCTTGGGTTTTGGGCGCATTGGGGCAGTCACACTTGAAGTGGCCTTTCTTGCCACATCGGAAGCATACTGATGCTGCCCTGGCTGTGTCGACATCCATCAGCGCACCGCGTCCTCTGTAAGTTGTCCCTGTCTCCATCTTTGTTGACGGTATGGGAGCTGCTGGTTGACCAGCCTTAGTAGGCATGGTCATCTTCTGTGGTTGTGATGGTGTCGCCGTAGATCCTTCTGCCTGTTTCAGGTGCCAGTTGTAGTTGATCCGAAGGAGGCAAGCCTTCCAGCCCTTGTAGTCAGTTGGTACCTCCCCATCAGCTGAGTATATAGTATTTTTACTTGTCTGTCGGGCAGCCTTCTTGATCTGATGGAGCATTACTTGGTTGTTGTTTTGTACTCTGGCGTGGTAGGCTAGTTCTTCAAACTGCTAGAAGAACTGGTCGCCGTCCTTAGAATCCGCCTGCCTAAGCTTCTCCCACTGCGCATACTTTAGCTGCACGTCAGTGTCCTTCCAGAACCTCCTGCTGAGCTCTGTCTTGAAATCTTCATAAGATGGATAGAGCTGGGCCCCTGTCACTGGGTCCTTCCCTATGACCTGCGCATTCAATTCCCACCACTTCTTGGCATCCTCTGCAAGTCGTGAGACACAGAAGACAACTTTGTGGGGGTGGTGGCAGAAGTGTCGATTAAATATCTCGAAGTGCAGTTTGCACTTTAAGAAGAATCGGGTGATGTCAGTAGAATCACCCTTGAAGTCCTCGACCTCTTTTACGATCTTTGGTTTAAAATTGTCATAGGGGGCGACGGCTCCGTTGACTAGTTACCAGGGTACTGGTGGGTCTGGGAGAGGTGGTGGAGCGGGATGGAGAGGGAGCATGTATCTTACTGGTGGCGCTGGTGGAGCGGGAGGTTGTGGCAGCTGTGCGCTGCCACCTCTGCCTCTGCCAGCTCCGTGACCGCCACCGGCAAATGGTAGGTAGCCGCGTTGGTATGTCCCCGGTGGTGCCTGTCCCCTGACGTAGGAGAAGGTTCCCGTTGATACCCGGGGAGGTGCTGTCAGCGGTTCGTCTGACATTGGTTCCTGGATCTCGATTTCGGGTGCCGCTTCTTTGTAAGCGGGGAATTCCTCCATGGGGGCATCTCGGTGTATGTTGTTCCATAAGAAGCGGGTGTTTTGCTCTGCTTCATATTGGAGTATGTTGTCGGCTGGGATTCCTCTCTGTTTCTTCATAAAATAATCGTTTCCGGCTTGGGTCTGTCCCCAAGTCAGATCAAAAGGGAGTTCGTAAGCGAAGTATGTAAAAATGTCTTGATAGTTCGATTGCCTGAGAATAGTCGGTATGCCTATATTTAGGTCATCGATCGTTTCCTTGTAGAACCTAATTGCATTGGCTAGAGTCATCACTGGGGGGCCTGGGCATGTGCTCACGTGACAACTTGGTGGTCGACTGTTGCCTCCCATTGATGGTGATGGTTAGGAAAAGAGTGGGAGGACGGGGTGGATGCTGCGGCTCGACAATGGTCTCGTCGGTGCTTGACTCGCGTGGCTGCTCTCTGAGGTGTTGGGCAAGTCACTCCCAGTGAGTCTCTCAACTTCACCGACTGCGGTGTGCTGGGGGATGAAGGTGGATGGAGGAACTGGCAACGGGTTCCTTGACTCGTACAGGCTCGGGTGTGAGCTCCTGGTTCTGGATGGGTTGGTCCCACGTTCTGACACTTCTATATCCTGCTGGGGGAGGGGTATGGTGGCTAGGTGAGCCATGGTTGGAGGGGAAATAGGCACTGTAGGGAATATTGACGTTGTCCCAGAACTCTGCTGAGGCAATACCGGCCACGGGTGGTGGAGTGGGATTCCTATCTGCCCAAGTATCGTAATTGGTGGCGGGGGCAACGGGTCTGATGTCGTGGCCCACATCAAATCCCCTGACACAGGTGGCGAATCGGGCATACGTGCTGGGTGAGGGAGTTCAAGGGATGTACTGGGTATATTCGGGAGAGGGAGGAATGGAGGGGTCGACAAATGTGCGCCTTCCGGCAGTGGGAGTAGTTGTTCTTTCCGGGATGACGGGAGAAGTCGACTCAGGAACAATTTCTTCTTCTTCGCCGACTCCTCCCCTAGCGAGCTCGTTGAGTGGGATTGGTTGGCGTGGTATGGGTGCAAAGATTCGGGGTGGCTGCTGCTCGAGCGGGATGGCATCGACATTGTCGGAAAGGGTTGGGGTAGTAGAGACTGTGGGGGCAGTGTGGGGTGTCTCAATTCTTCATGGCAGTCTGCAGAGAGTCCTGAGCATGAGAATGAGAACAAGAGAGATGATGGTAGTGCTGGGAATGCCAAGTGCAATGGCCAGGTCCTGGGTGGTACCGTTAGACATAGAGGATCTTGGTTAAAGATCTAGAAAAGCTTTGAGGTAATTGTTAGACCCGATGTTTTAACAAGGATAATTAGTCAGCTGTATCACGTTTGTACAGTCACTGCTAAGTTCCCATTGAAGAGACTCTGTGCGCGCAGGCTAGAAATGCAACAGCGTCAAAGACACTGATCACACCACACCCAACACTACACACACAAACCCTCAAGTTCTTGGGGGGATATTATGCAATAGAAGCAGATTGAAGCAAAACAACTAAACTCTCAGAATATACGATACACATGTATAGCAATCGCGCTTGTAGGGTATCTAGATCTCTCTAAGTCCAAAGGCTTTTATAACAAGAGGAGCGACAGATGTCACCAGGCCTCAAGGCAAAGGTGTACTACAATACACAACTCGTCGCCACACACCAACAAAACCCTCAATAAGTCTCAAGTGACATGTGGGGTGACCTCAAACAACTCAAAACACACTACACATGACTCAAAGCTTCACGCTCTAAGCAGAAACCCTTCACAAAACATCCACTCAAGCCACAGGATTTGAACCTACGCGCTCCAGCTTCCAAACCGATCATAGACCCACGGGGTTCAAACCCGTGCAATCCAGAGACACAATAACCAAATAAACCCCGTCCAACAAGCCAAAGGGTTTGAACCTCTGCCGCTTGCGGAAATGAGAACCCTCAAGCGCATGCTAATCAGACCACAGGGTTTGAACCTGTGCCACCTGTAACACCGCATGTACAATGAAGGCCTCTGCACAAATACTAACCAGACCAAAGGGTTTGAACCTCTGCTGCCTGTAGTATCTCGTACAACAAGAAACGCCGCCCACAAGCCAAAGGGTTTGAACCTCTGCCACTTGCGGGATGGTATACCCAACTAAGCGCATGCTAATCAGACCAAAGGGTTTGAACCTCTGCCGCCTGTAGCACTGCGCATCACAAGAAAACCTCAAAACTCAAGAGCGCGTCCGCAATGACACAAATCTCTTATTCTCAGGTTAGAGCACAGTCAAGCAATCACTCAAACAATACACAAGTCCCATGTTAGCTTTCTAAGCCTCGTGCACTACTCAAGTCACTCTGATGTTATCAATAAAGGTTCTATTCTCTCGCTTGAAGCTACAAACTGATCCCAAAGGTAGAGTGCTAAGCTGGAGGCTTGCGCGCGTCTACAGCGGGGGTCCGAAACTTCTACACTATTACTATACTACGGTATTTATATACTACGCGCTCTACATTTTAATACATCCTTAAATAGTAACTCTTGGCCTGCGGAACTTCCTTTCCTGGGTCCCATGCATGTTGCCATAATCATGCCATTGCTTGGCGCTTACTCTGAGCTCCGGCTCGGGGCCAGATCCTGGTCTCTCAGTTGCGCAACATCAGTTAGCCGTGCTATCCACGTGTACCGACATCACCTTGTATCTCCTCGGAGTTGTAGCCTAGCGCGCAACTCATCTTTATGGTAATAATATCTTCTAGTGATTTCCGTGGTCTTCTAGGACTGCCAGCTTCTAATCTAGGCCTCGCGCGCGTCGTCCAAAGTCAGAGACATCGGTCATACTTCAATTCTACACACTCTGAGGTCTAGAGTGCTAGCTCCTGGCATGGCAGTGCCTTGCACGTCATAGATCAAGGCTATGCGAAGTATTAATTATCTCCTGAGCTTCTCTGGTTCTATTCTTAGCGCGCGTTGTCTGTGCATTGTCAGCGCACTCAGTGTCAAGTGCTGGGACTTTATACTTAGTGTGACCCTTATAGTATCACTCTACAGTTAAGCCATGCGCTCCACCGAATATCACTCAGGGTATTTCATTGCCCAGACTTAGGACATTGCGCTCTAAGGTATATCTCATTGCCTTGGTATCCAGGTTTTATAAAATGTATGTATTGATATATTTCGTGAAATTACACATGTGAACACTTTCCAAGCATGTCACCATGTAGTTAAGACATCAAGACTAAGGCTTTAGGGCTTAGCAAGAATGAGAGTATTTCGGTATGATTAAACGTTAGCTCAAAGCTAAGGAATGTACAGCTTTGAGTAGACTACTTATATACTAGAATGAGGGTCTAATAATAAGTGCACCATGTTAGAAAGTGAATAAGCCAAATACACGGTGACATGCTCTATGTGCATTCACGCGTGTAATTTTGCGAATTGTACCAACGAGTACAGGCAATAATGTCCAGATATTAAGGCAATAAGAAAAACAACAGAGCGCAGTGCTTATAATGCCGGTAATGATATTACCAGGGTAAAGCTGGGTGGAGCGCATGACTTAACTTGAGAATGGTACTAGAAAGGCCGTACTAGGTATAGAGTCCCAGTGCTTGACACCGAGTGCTCTGACAAGGCAAAGCATACGCGTGCTAATAATAGAGCAGGACACGCTTGGGAGATAATTAAGACTTCACGTAACAGTGATCTATGACGCGCAAGGTACAGCAGGCCCGGAACTAGAGTTCTAGACTTGGTGATGTCAGAACTCAAGTAAATCCGAAGTTCCGGGTTTCAGCCGAAGCGCGCGAGGCCTAGACAAGAAGCACGTTGCCCTCACTACAATAGAATTCCCTATGAGAATACCAGGAAGCGAGATACGAGTCGCAGGGTAGGCTATAACTCCGAGGAGATGGCAACCGATGTCAATACGTGGGTAATAGCCTTGATAACCGACGCCGTGACACTCAGAGACAGGATCTGGCCCCAGGCCAGACTCCTGAGACGGCGCCAAGCTATGGCAGGATGATTGCAACATGCGCGGGTCGCAGGCGAAAGTACCCCGCAGCTTAAATAATACTATATTTGGTGGTACTAATTTGTAGAACGTAAAATAGATAAATAACGCAGTGTAAATGTAGTGTACAAGTTTCGGACCCCTGCTGTAGACGCGCGCAAGCCTCCAGCTTAGCACTCTACCTTTGGGATCAGTTTGTAGCTTCGAGCGAGAGAATAGAACCTTTATTGATAACATCAGAGTGACTTGAGTAGCGCGCGAGGCTTAGAAAGCTAATGTGGGACTTGTGTATTGTTTGAGTGATTGCTTGACTGCGCTCTAACCTGAGAATAAGAGATTTGTGTCATTGCAGACGCGCTCTTGAGTTTTGAGGTTTTCTTGTGACGTGCAGTGCTACAGGCGGCACAGGTTCAAACCCTGTGGTCTGATTAGCATGCGCTTGAGGGTTCTCATTTCCGCAAGCGGCAGAGGTTCAAACCCTTTGGCTTGTTGGACGGGGTTTATTTGGTTATTGTGTCTCTGGATTGCACGGGTTCGAACCCCGTGGGTCTATGATCGGTTTGGAAGCTTGAGCGCATAGGTTCAAATCCTGTGGCTTGAGTGGATGTTTTGTGAAGGATTTCTGCTTAGAGCGCAAGCTTTGAGTCGTGTTTAGGGTGTGTTTAAGTTCTTTGTGGTCACCTGTGTGTGTCGCGCGAGACTTATTGAGGGTTTTGTTGGTGTGTGGCGAAGTATTGTGTATTGTAGTACACCTTGCCTTGAGGCCCGGCAACACCTGTCACTCCTCGTTATAAAAGCCCTTGGACTTAGAGAGATCTAGATACCCTACGAGCACTATCACCCTACGTGTGTATCGTATATTCTGAGAGTTTAGTTGTTTTGCTTCAATCTGCTTCTATTGCATAATATCCCCCCAAGAACTTGAGGGTTTGTGTGTGTAGTGTTGGGTGTGGTGTGATCAGTGTCTTTGACGCTGTTGCATTTCTAGCCTGCGCGCACAGAGTCTCTTCATTTGGAGCCCACCGCGAGGGGGGGGAAGCAGTTTCAATTGAAACTAGAGCAACTATATTCGAAAGAATTTATTTACACGCCAAGTGTACCGCGTTTATAGTATCTATGATTTCCTCCTCTGAGAGCAAATCTGCTAGTCACTCTTCATTACAGAGGACTACTAGTGAAAAGGGTTGTTAATTCCCAGAAGAACGTCTACTCCCTGTACGTCAGAATAGCTGGACCAAGTCAGCCTCGAGAGCCCAAGACCAGATCGGTGAAAGCAGCCAGTGGAATACCTGTGCCAGCGATATATCTGTTTCCCGTGCAACAGCGGCAACAGAATAGAGTTGACGCGAACCAAGCTGCTAGGAAACCAAGGAGCGCGTCAGTACCAAGACCGTCTCCCGTTCCCGACTCCGAGTTTAGTCTCTTTCGATGTTGGATACCACCCAGCGAAGCTGCGCCTACAGAGCCAGTACCCAGTTCTAATTCGAACTCGCAACCTATAACAAACCAAAATCCAGGTCCAACAGCCCCGCATAATCAGACGATTGCAAAAATGGCACCATCTATGCCAGGCCCTAATGAAAAGGCCGCCCCACGATTTGAAAGTTCCTCTGATCCAGAGGAGCTCGAGCGATTCTTCTCCAGACTTGAAGACCTCTTTGATAAATGCGCAGTAACAGATGAGGAGGAGAAAAAGAAAGCCACGGTGTCGTATACAGATATTAAGACGGAGTGACAGTGGAAAGTTCTCCCCAAGTATGCTGCCGGTGAAAAATATGAGGACTTCAAGTCGGAAGTAATGGATTGCTACGATGGCGCGCGTGATAGCGACCGCGACGCTGTTCAAGAACTAAAAAGATTGGTTCGTCGCTATGATATAGCACAGATATCTGACAAAAGTCAGTTCATGGAGTTCAAAAGGGAGTTTCAAGTACTCACGTCCACGCTAAGCAAGGTACTGTCAAACAGGGAACTGGTTGATGCCTTCTTGGCACCTATGTCTAACGAGTTGTACAGATCTATTAAGCTTCAGTTAGAGTGCCTCCCAGTGCCTGCGGGTCTAACAAAAAGGGAGAACGCAGATCCGTATACCCTGAAAGAGATTATGGAAGCTGGCTTGCAGGTGCTACAAGGAGTGTTCTCCTCGATGGACAGGAAAAGAGACCAGGCTAGAGGTATTCCAACCGCAGCAACCGCAACGCGGGAGCAGCATAGGTCTATGACAGCCGCGTGCAACTCCCCTGCGGTCAAGGACAGAGCTGTTAAACAGGAAGAAATGGGGAGCATCATGGCAGTCATGAAAGACTTCATGGAGCAGCAAACCTCGGCGAATGATAAGAGGCTGGCAAGCTTAGAAAAGGCTATGATAGAAAACCAAAAGAGTATTCTAAGCTTCTTGCAGCAACAGGTGAGTAGGCCGCCAGGCCCCTCGTACAAACCCGCTCATAGAATGAATAACTACGGGCAAGACCATAGGCACATGTGCTTCTTCTGTGGAGAAACAGACGGGCACATCTCGAGCGAGTGTCTAGTTAAGTCTTCATATATTAAAGCGGGGAAGATAGAGATTGTTCACGGGAGACCTCGTCTACCTGGGGGAGGTGAAATCCCAAAGGACATATGAGGACAGTATGTCAAGGACCGTATTGATGAGTACTACGTGCGGGCGAAGTCTGGCAAGATGCAGAGCCAGAATGTAGTCATATCTACAACCTCGACGCCAGGACTCTTCCACGTCCCAGGAGGCTATAGCGCGCTACTTCAAGAGAAGCAGGAGTTGGAGCGTCAGGTGTATGCGATGAGATCGCAGCAGGCGAGCAATGACACGGGTGTCAGGACATGTAGCAAGGGCCCGCCACCAGAGGATCCACTTGAGCACATGCCAACAGACGAAGAGCGAGAGCAGGGTTTTTCTAGACGTTCAATGAAGGCGGACGGGAGCCGTACAAAGATCAGTGGAGTTGCCAGGTCTGGTTCACCATCACCCCCAGAGGACGTAACCCCCAAGAAGAGGAGTGGAGCAGTAAGAGTTGAAATAGCAGACGGCTCGTCTGATGAATCAGAGGACGAGCATCCACCAAAAGTGATGAGCAAGAAGCAGGTATGGTTGGACCCCGCACCCAAGACTATACCTACTGCACGCAGTGCAACACCGGAACCTGAGATGCCATATATCAATGTTCCCGATGTAACTAACGCGGGTAAGCAGGGAGGTCCGTCGAAGAAACTACCAAAGAAGATGGGATTCGTCCCTTATGCAGCAGAAGAGAAGCAGGCAGCTTATCGATTGAAAGCACCGGTCGAGGAGCGAGGTAACTCGCCAGAGGTATTGGAACGACTCATGAAGTCCCCAATAGCGGTAACGGTTGGAGAACTCCTTGCGCTCTCGAAAATAGGTGGAGCAGTGAAACAAGAGTTAACAATGAAGCGGGTGTCTCTTGGTAAATCCAAGAAGAACGGCAAGCAGCAGTTTGGTCTGGTCATCGAGGAAGAGTCAGAATCGGAGGAAGAAGGAGTTGCGCAAGCATTCCCCTTTGCTGAGACTGAAGATGAGCAGGATGATGGGCTACCCCAAGGCGCGGTACATCTTTCGAAGATACCGTTTGTTGGAACCTTCATTGTAACCACGGAAGCCAGGAATGGCATCCCAGAAGGCACGCTCGTCTGGCAAGACCCATTTGAGCAATATCTGAATGACGCGGAAGCTAAGGGAGAAGTTCCAAAGCAAGTATATGTAGCTAAAGACTCGCAAGCCTTGCACTCGGTCTTTCCCTTCATTAACGGCTCGGAGCGCTTTGAGAGCTTGTATGATACTGGCTCACAGATAGTATCCATGTCAAGCAGAGTCGCAGACCGGCTAGGCCTGATATACAATCCAGACTTTGTGATTAACATGCAGTCCGCGAATAAGCAAGTAGAAAAGTCCCTTGGCATGGCAAAGAATATTCCATTCCTTTTTGGTGACATTACTGTATATCTACAAGTGCATATCATTAAGGATCCAGCCTATGATGTCTTACTAGGTCGACCTTTTGACGCGCTAACTACAAGTACGGTGTATAACACGGCAGACGGGGGACAAACAATAAAGATACGAGATCCTAACTCTGCGCGAAGCGCTATGATACCCACGTTCCCCAGGGGACAGAAAAAGTTTATAACGCGCGAAGTTGAGGAGGGTTTTCAGTGATCGATGATTTGATTGACGATCAAGGAGAGTTAGCACTAATAATAGAAACTGATCAAGATGGAGATCTAATGATCAGTGGATATGCAAAACCCACAGGATCTCAGAAGTTTAAACAAGATGAATTACGAGCGGTGTATGCTGTTGCCAGCTCAAAGGTGTGTGGCGAGGATACGAAGGCGCGCGGGACATTATCCTCGTATTTTGGGGCGCTACAAGATATCAAAGATATGAGAAAACAGCGGAAAGGTGCAGAGGAGGCAGCAAGACTGCTCGAAGCAAATCCTAGCTGGTGGATAGAAACGTACTTCTACAATACCGTAGATCCAGAATACGCTCTCCCCGCAGTAGGAACGGTAAAGGATGTCTTTGCGACGAAGAAGTATAAGCCAGTAGCGCAAAAGATCAGGCTGATTACAGGAGGATTACCTTCCGAGTTCAGGATTGTGCGCGAGATTAAGGGAGATCCTCTTAAGGACATACCTCAGTTGAGTACCCACCCATTGGAATATACGCCCACGGGAAGATACACCGTGGAGCGCAAAGAAATAATTGAGAGAGTACACAAGGAAGACTTCCTTTGGCTGGAAGAGCACAAGCTCATGCACGAGTTTATGAGTATCCAGAATGAAGGATTTGCATGGGATGATACGGAGCGTGGACATTTCAAAGAAGAATATTTCCCTCCTGTTACTATCCCCGCAGTCGAGCATACGCCCTGGATACAGAAGAACATACCTATTCCGCCAGGAATCTTTGACCAAGTGTGTAAGATAATCAAGACCAAGATAGATGTGGGGGTGTACGAGCCATCGAACTCCTCGTACCGCTCTCGTTGGTTCTGTGTAGTAAAGAAGGATGGAAAGAGTCTACGACTCGTACACAGCTTAGAGCCACTAAACGCAGTGACTATAAAGCACTCAGGTGTGCCCCCTGCAACGGACGAGCTAGCAGAGCACTTTGCGGGACGATCCTGTGGCGGAACCCTGGATCTTTACGTAGGCTATGACGAGAGGACATTAGATGAGAAGTCAAGAGATCTTACGACGTTTCAGACACCGTTTGGCGCGCTAAGACTTGTGACATTGCCCATGGGTTGGACTAACTCGGTACCGATATTTCACGACAATGTGACTTATATTCTTAAAGATGAGGTACTGCATGTTACAATTCCATATGTAGACGATGTACCAGTACGAGGGCCAAAGACGCGCTATGAAACCAAGGAAGGAGGCTATGAAACTATCAAAGAGAATGCGGGAATCAGAAGATTCGTATGGGAGCATTTCCAGAATCTAAACCGCGTTGTACAGCGAATGAAAAATGCTGGAGGAACCTTCTCAGGGCACAAGGCGGTACTCTGCGCGTCTGAGATTATGGTAGTTGGCCATCGCTGCACTTATGAAGGTAGGAAGCCCGAGACTGATCGAGTGGGAGTTATAATGAGGTGGGGACCTTGTGAAGAGTTGGGAGACGTGCGCTCATTCTTAGGAACAGTAGGAGTGCATAGAATGTTTATAAAGGATTACGCTAAGAAAGCGGATGCCTTGACCAAGCTAACACGCTTGAAAGTACCCTTTGAATTTGGAGAAGACCAGAAAGAGTCGATGCAAATGCTGAAGGACGCGCTAAGAGATAGCCCATCCCTGATGCCAATCAATTACGAGTTAGAGACAGATGTTATTCTAGGAGTAGATACTTTGTACCGCACAATAGGATTCCACATCTGCCAAGTCGACCCAGATAATCCTAAGAGAAGACGCTATGCTCGCTTTGGATCGATCGTCTTGAACAAGCGTGAAGCCTGTTTCTCACAACCTAAACGAGAGCTGTATGGGCTCTTCAGAGCTCTACATGCCTGCCGACATTGGTTGTTTGGGGTAAGAAAATTGGTGGTAGAGACGGACGCGAAGTATATTGCTGGAATGCTTAGAAACCCGGATGAGGTTCCTAATGCTGCGATAAATCGTTGGATTGAGAGCATCCTCATGTTCCACTTTACCTTGGTACATATTCCTGGAGAGAGACACGCTCCTGATGGCCTGTCAAGGCAAAGCTTCCAGCCTGGAGATGAAGAATACTCGAATCCAGAGGACGAGTATGGACCACCAGATGAAGACCCGTGGGAGTTCATTAATGAAACTGAGGACGAGGTCGAAGATATCACAGACTTCAAGGACAGGATTGATACTAGACACGGATATGTAACCATCGAAAGAGCGGTGCATGATTTTCATGAAGACAAGATCATGCAAGAAGGAACAGAGCGTGGTGAGACGTACTCGGTATTTCACAATGCGGGACCCTTATTACCTGATGCGGCAGAATATAGCGACGTAGCGACCTATGATGAGGAGCGCAGAAGCGGGTACACAAGAATGCTGGATCGTCAGCTGCCTCAAGTAATTCAATGGCATGAGAACCCTACCACGCGACTTCCCGGCTTCAAGGACGATCAATACCGGAACTTCATTAGATATGCGAAGAACTTCATCGTGGATAAAGGCAAGCTGTATCGCCGTGACATAGAGTCAGAATACAAGCTTGTCATCTACCCTGAGAAGAGAATGTATATAATGAAGGCCGCGCACAATCAACTTGGACACAGAGGAATATACGCGACGAAGATGTTGATAAAAGAGAGGTTCTGGTGGCCTGAGATGGAGCGAGACATCTCATGGTTCGTCAGTACCTGTGAGATGTGTCAACAACGCCAGAAGACAGTTATTAAGGCCCCACCGACCGTGACCTTTACGCCTTCGATCTTTCAGGTATTACATGCAGACACTATGCACATGCCCGAAGCTTCGAACCACCATAAGTACATTGTACATGGACGCTGCGCGTTAACGAGCTGGATGGAAGGGAGGACCTTAGCAAGTGAGTCAGCACAAGCGATAGCGGAATGGATATTCGAAGATATCATCTGTTGCTGGGGCTGTATCTCACTAATTATAACTGATAATGGCAAACCATTCAAAGCCGCGGTAGCTTATTTGGAACGCAAGTATGGGATAAAAGGGATTAGAATCTCGCCTTACAACTCACAAGCTAATGGGAGAATAGAGCGCCCACACTGGGACGTGCGACAGAGCTTATTCAAGGCTTGCGGTGGTAATGAGAAGAAATGGCACTACTACTTCATATTGATAATGTGGGCGGACCGTATTACTGTTAGAAAAAGAATGGGGTGTTCACCATTCTTTGCAGTAACAGGAGCGCATCCCATTTTGCCTCTTGATGTGCTAGAAGCGACTTGGCTCGTAGAGTACCCTGGGAGGATCCTAGAAGACTGGGAACTTCGAGGCTTGCGCGCGATAGCACTCGAGAAGCACGCAGATAAAGTAGCAGAAATGAGAGATACGATGGACGAGAAGAAGAAGCAAGAAACCTTGAAATACGCGACCATGCATGCAAACAAAATCAAGTCGTATAACTTCAAACGAGGGGACTTGGTTTTAATGCGCAACAGCCAGATCGAGAGCGCATTGAACACAAAGATGAAACCACACTATCTGGGACCATTAGTTGTCGTGGACCACTCTAGCGCAGGAAATTATATTCTAGCTGAGCTGGATGGCGCGCTAATAGGATCCAAGATCGCGGCCTTCCACGTGATTCTGTACTTGGCACGACGCTCTATAGAGATCGATGAGAAAGTGTTATATTGGATGCGCAAGGATTCTAAAGAGCTGCGCAGAATCCTGGAGTCGCCAGAACCTAAGGACAGATGGCCGGCAAACTTCACAGAAGAGTTTGAAGAGATAGCGAACCCGAAGGTCTCAGATGTGGTGAACTTAGATGAGGACTAGGGAACAGCACGGAAACACCTTCCGCAGGTATGGCATTATTGTAACGACAGGATATACAGCGCTAGCTACTGTAATTGCGATAGAGAAGAGAAACTGACTAAGGGTACAAACTACTAAAACCTCGAACGACCTGCAAGCTCAAATCATCAAAGAGCGGGAGGGTAAATTCACAGATAGGTAACAGGAGCTCCACTTCAAAGTCAGGAAAAGAGAAAGAGAAAAGAAACTCGTGATATACCGCTAAAATAAGACCAGAAGACCGATGAATACCGTAGATAGTGAGCACCACTGGCCTGGGATTAGGCAGAGGGAGGCTCCATACTAGACGAGGTGGAAGGAGTGGAAGAAGCTTTGGCCTCCAAAGGAGCGGTATCTCAAGAGTCGGCTGCGTCTGAAACCGTTGAACAAAGGGCAGACTGTACAGGGTCAAGCTCGTCGAGTAGAAACTCGTGCTGCTTCTCCGCAGCGTACAGAGTGTGCTGAAGCACGATGACATTGCCCATGAGGGCACTCTCGAGCTTGGCCAGATGCTCAGGTCTCTCCACCGTGAAAGGGCCCACGGACGATCCCTTATGACTCTCGCGAAGAGAATTGACGCTTGGAAGATTTTCCCCTTCCCCGGCATCTAGCGCATAACACAAGATCAGTAAATAGAAGTAATGCGAAAAGAATAGAAGGAAAACTCACAGGTACTAGTAAGTCCAAGAGCTGAGGCCGTGCGCCACTCTCCGACTCCCTTAGCACCACGATGGAAATACTCCTGGGCTGAAGGAAGCGGGAACGATTGTTTAGCGTGCTTGCTAGCTCGAGCACCGTCCTTGCTGAGAGACTTGTTGGAAGTTGGCTAAGCCACTTAAGGAGTAAGAAAATGAATATAGCACGCGAGAGAAATAAGACTTACATGGGCTTTCTCTGGGCACTCCGAGAAAGGATGGCTGTTGACACCGCAGTGAGGGCAGCCGGAAGGCTCCTCCTAAAGCAAGAATCATTTAGTGAGGGGGATATCGAGCTAAGGAAAGGATATCCTACCTTGGAAGGTTCCTTGCGCTTCTCACCGATGGCAGCATCGTTACCTTTAGTCTTGGTGAACTTGAGAGACTTGGGAGCCTTGGCATTCTCATCATCGATGACCATCTTGAAGAGATTGGCGGTCAGAACGTCAAGCATGGAGCGCGGAGACTGTGCATACTTTAACGGACTCAGCTTCGGAATCAGAATTGGCAGCTACCTTGTCATGGTCATCATACTCCTCGTCAGACTCGCTCTCGATAGTAGCGCGTGAACAACAAGTAGAGCGACCTTTTCCCTTGCTGCGAGTAGTAGCACCAATCTAACAGAGCGCGCGTAAGTGAAAAACGAAGAGAAATGTAAGGACAAGAACTCACAGGCTTGGATTCACGATGCGGACCAGTAGGCACAGAAGGAGCACTAGCACCCCCATCGTTAACCTGGCTGTGCTCGCTCTGAACCCACCCAGTGATCGTCTTAAGCACCTTATGGATAGGTTGCTTCGACGCATTAGTATGAAACTCCTTCTCCACGGCAGTATGAGCACGAAAGACAGACTCCTTGAGGTCCTTGTCTTTAGCCAACTCGACCTTGTAATGCTTGAGATGGGACTACCGCGCGAGGAGTTAATAACAGAAAGGAAACAGTGTGCGAAGACGTACAGTATACTCCTGGAACTGATCAAGATGATCATTCACAGTAGTAGCCGGATCCTTGCAAAGAGACATGATAACAGCCTTCACAACAATGAAAGTAGGAATCATTTTTAGAGATAAAGTGAGAGAGCGTAAGCTGTAAGCACAAATAGAGATGGGTGAAGTTGGTTGGTTGAGTGGACTCTACTGCCAAAACCCGACGTCTTTTATACTCGAGCGACAGCCAAGCAACGGCAAAACCATTGGTAGCCGTCGAGAAAATATAATAAAAATTCAAAAATGGACTTACAGAGATTCCGTGGGAATAGCTAGTATTCCGCGCGACAACGTCTGAGTTAGAAAGTTTGACTTGATGAAATAAATAATATTTGATATTATGACTGAGGACAGTCAGAGTCTTTTAGTGCGGGGGATATAGTAGTATACCTAAGGTATTACTATTACTACATTACCTGTAAAGGTACCATAAATTTCGTGATTTCTGCAGAACAGAAAGACAGAGCGCAGAACGAGTATCTACTAAAGGAAGAACAAAATCAAATTCGGAGCGGGATCAGAACCATAGCATATGCCACTGTGTGGCGGCAAGCCGACAAGAGAGACACATTTCATGTTGCGCACCAGAGCTCATGCGCAGAGCTCCGCGGAGGCGAAGGAACTAACATCTAGGGCGCAGTGAAGCGACTTCACACAGAATAACAAAGGAACAGACAAGAAATGATAAGAACCACGCGACAAAAGAGACACCGCAAATCAGGGCTATCAAGGGAAGGTATGACATAGCCAGCGCGTATCTAAACCTAGAAAGGAAACTTACAGAGGTCACACAAGAGAGAGCACAGACAAAAATGATGAAACATTATTAGTTTTGGGCCCTATAGGCCGAAAGGGATACGCGGGATGAATATACATGTGCGTCGCTACTACTGGCTGCATTTGAAGACCCTGAGTGCTACGATAAGTAAAGAAAATGATATCTACAAGAAACATTGGCGCGGGATAATAGAAAATATGAGTAAAAGAAAAGCGTCCAAGAGATATCAAGAGGATACAATGATAATTAGGCGGCACCAGCCTCAGAAGACCCACCCTCAGCATCAGAACCCTCAGCATCTTCACCAAGACGTATGACAAAGGACTTGAGGAAATCGGAGATTTGCGCGTAGGCATCGATGATCTCAGTGCCATGCTCGCGAGAGGAGATGGCATCGAGACCATCAGCTAATTCGCCAATGATCTTCTCACGATCCTCACGCAGGCAATGCATTGCTCTACCAAGCAGAGCAATCTCTGCATTGATACGCTCGACACAGTCGACGCCGTGGCGGATAGCTGAAGAGAAAATGAAATTAGAACGAAATAGAGGACGCGCGTGAGAAAAAGATGCATACCGCCATCACTACTCAGAGTGAGAGGATCGAGAAGCGTGGCAGCATGACGAAGCTGGTTTGCATCCCAGCGCGCAGAACAAGGGCCATGGCAACCGGTCTTGCACCTGGTACAGACCTCCTCGCTGACTCCGCCCTCAAACTCGCACTCATCAGGGTACCCGAACAGGGTGCAATTGTAGCAAGGCCAAGTGAGCTAGTACGGTGAAGAATGAGTGAAATATAGTAAAGGGAAATGAGATGCGCACCAGCGGGGGACGAATGAAATGAGGATCAATGTCGGAGTGACATCGATATACGTACTCCCGGCCACTGCGCACCTGGGTTGGGGCCCTAAGACAGAGAGAATTAGAAGATGAACCAGAAGTTAAGAAGAGGACATACTTGGTGAGAGAGTCGGGGGCAAGAGGCAACATGGATAGCTTCATCGACTCCAGGGCTTGACGCGAAGGAGGCTCATGAAATTGTAAGTCGATCTGCGGATGAAAGGCCCGCGCGTAGATCTTGTTGTCGACATTGCCTGCCTGTAATGCGGGGGTCGCAGCACTGCCAGCCTTGCTCCCAGAAGGAATGGGAGACTTACGAGCCTTGCGATGGTCTTGGCTTGAACGGGGTGGAGACCATTGATTGCATGCAGCATGACCACGAGGAGAAGGAGACACGGGGGAAGATGGCTCAGTAGCCTTCGCCTTTCCTTTGGATTTGGATGGAGGTTCCGTTGCAGGAAGAGGCGGTGCGGGGTCGGTAGGCGCTGTAAGAGGAACATATAAGAAACCAGGAAGGGGCGAGCCAGTGAGAGGATGATACGCACAAGGAGGTGGAGGGTTGGACCCCTCCGCAGGTGCCAAACGGGGCTTCTTAACAGGGGAAACCTCTATTTCATCGCTCAACCAACCCTCCCCCTCCGGTGCCTCCCCATTGCTCCCCTCCACAGCGTCCCCCTCATCGTCAGACTCGAGCTCAACCTCACTATCGGAGGACGGATCTGATAGGCAGAGGGTCAGGATAACCTAGAAAGAGAAATAGGAGAAGGTAAAAGAACTTACCCACGAGGATAGGCTTCTTGACAGCGGGTTTAGCTGGCGCGGGAGCCTTCTTTTTAGCGGCAGCACGCGTCTGAACAGCTCGTTTGAGAGCCGTGGGCCTAGAGAATGGTCAGCAAAGGAAGGAAAAACGAGATACATGGAAGAAGGGGAGGCTCACTTAGCGGGAGATGCCTTTTCAACTTTGAGAGCCGGTGTCTAGGCCAGTGTTAAGACACGGAGAGAACAAAGGGAGGAATACTCACTGTCTTGATTGGGTCTGGGGCACGCTGGCGTTTGCGTGTCATAGGCGGAGACTAGAGCCCGTCCTCAGTAAGAGAAAGATCAGCCAAAACGAGGAAAAACTCACTGAGTTGGCACTTTTTGGTGGCAACACCACGGAAACCTGCTTCTTGGTGGGAGAAGCAAATGCTAGGAACCAAACGTGAGTCCCAGGAAATCGCTTAGAGGAGCATGAGACTTACAAGGCTCCTTGGGAGCTTGGGGAGTATGGATCATTTTAGGTTTTGGGAGCTTTGTACTGAAAATGGGAGCAAAGAAAGATGAGCGCACGAAGAAAAACGAGATAAGGCATGAATACCTCGACGCTGAGGGCGTGGGAACATCCACAGACTTTGAAGGAGACAGCGCAGGGGCAGGCTTGATAGGTGGGGGCACGACTGCTAGGCAGAAAGGACGGAGATCCACCTCCCCGACACTGGAGTGGCCATCGGGAGCATATCCTGGATCACCCGGGATACACATAGTCTCGCGGAAATCATACTACACGCGGGTCAGGGAAGAGGAAACGGGATACTAGTGACGTGGGACTCACGGTGTTCCGCAGGTGCTCGAAACCAGTCAGTTCCCAGACCTTCCATGCACTCATACGCTGTGTGGCAGGGATCCGGCGAGTGACGTGGTAAATTAGACTGCGCAGAGCGAGACCGTAGGACGAGTCAACGAGTTTGAAGAGGATGAGCGTATCCATGTGCGCATCCTACAGTCAAGGGTGAGAAACACGATCAGGAAGAAATAAAAGAAATGACGCGCAAGGTAGGCATGGGCCTTGGACATGGCCTGTACCAACTCGGCAACCATGGCACGATTCAAAGCTCCCGTCTCAAAATAAGCCGCGGTGTAGATCTGAGCACCGCGCAAGTTGCTACAGATGTCGTTGAGGTTGACATGATGCGCATGAGTGAAAACCTGGTCGGAGTCGCCGTCCATGGCAGGAGAAAGGAAGCGAGAGAGTAAACAACCAGCAATGAATAAAACAGAGAATACCAGCGTGTAACACTGGGAGGGGAAACGATGCACTCCCGCGTGTTACGCGGGGATGGCAGAGAACGTAGTAGTGAAGGGAAGAATGGGAAAGAACAGAGACTTCAAAATTTTCAAGCCCCAAGGACAGCTTGACGTAAACCAGCTCGTTCTTGAGGGAATTTCCACATGCGTGAGAGCGGAAGCACTGTGAGATGACTCACACACTTCTTTTACAATAATAGATCGTTGCCGCGGTAACCTGGACCCACGCAAACCCACAGAAACACACGGGAAGGTCCATGGAAGGTCCAGAGCTTAGTGGGGGGGATATGACACGCTCTATGTGCATTCACGCGTGTAATTTTGCGAATTGTACCAACGAGTACAGGCAATAATGTCCAGATATTAAGGCAATAAGAAAAACAACAGAGCGCAGTGCTTATAATGCCGGTAATGATATTACCAGGGTAAAGCTGGGTGGAGCGCATGACTTAACTTGAGAATGGTACTAGAAAGGCCGTACTAGGTATAGAGTCCCAGTGCTTGACACCGAGTGCTCTGACAAGGCAAAGCATACGCGTGCTAATAATAGAGCAGGACACGCTTGGGAGATAATTAAGACTTCACGTAACAGTGATCTATGACGCGCAAGGTACAGCAGGCCCGGAACTAGAGTTCTAGACTTGGTGATGTCAGAACTCAAGTAAATCCGAAGTTCCAGGTTTCAGCCGAAGCGCGCGAGGCCTAGACAAGAAGCACGTTGCCCTCACTACAATAGAATTCCCTATGAGAATACCAGGAAGCGAGATACGAGTCGCAGGGTAGGCTATAACTCCGAGGAGATGGCAACCGATGTCAATACGTGGGTAATAGCCTTGGTAACCGACGCCGTGACACTCAGAGACAGGATCTGGCCCCAGGCCAGACTCCTGAGACGGCGCCAAGCTATGGCAGGATGATTGCAACATGCGCGGGTCGCAGGCGAAAGTACCCCGCAGCTTAAATAATACTATATTTGGTGGTACTAATTTGTAGAACGTAAAATAGATAAATAACGCAGTGTAAATGTAGTGTACAAGTTTCGGACCCCTGCTGTAGACGCGCGCAAGCCTCCAGCTTAGCACTCTACCTTTGGGATCAGTTTGTAGCTTCGAGCGAGAGAATAGAACCTTTATTGATAACATCAGAGTGACTTGAGTAGCGCGCGAGGCTTAGAAAGCTAATGTGGGACTTGTGTATTGTTTGAGTGATTGCTTGACTGCGCTCTAACCTGAGAATAAGAGATTTGTGTCATTGCAGACGCGCTCTTGAGTTTTGAGGTTTTCTTGTGATGTGCAGTGCTACAGGCGGCACAGGTTCAAACCCTGTGGTCTGATTAGCACGCGCTTAGTTGGGTATACCATCCCACAAGTGGCAGAGGTTCAAACCCTTTGGCTTGTGGGCGGTGTTTCTTGTTGTGCGAGATACTACAGGCAGCAGAGGTTCAAACCCTTTGGTCTGGTTAGTATTTGTGCAGAGGCCTTCATTGTACGTGCGGTGTTACAGGCGGCACAGGTTCAAACCCTTTGGCTTGTTGGATGGGGTTTATTTGGTTATTGTGTCTCTGGATTGCACGGGTTTGAACCCCATGGGTCTATGATCGGTTTGGAAGCTGGAGCGCGTAGGTTCAAATCCTGTGGCTTGAGTGGATGTTTTGTGAAGGGTTTCTGCTTAGAGCGCGAAGCTTTGAGTCGTGTGTAGTGTGTTTTGAGTTGTTTGAGGTCACCCTGCGTGTCGCTTGAGACTTATTGAGGGTTTTGTTGGTGTGTGGCGACAAGTTGTGTATTGTAGTACACCTTGCCTTGAGGCCCAGCGACATCTGTCGCTCCTCTTGTTATAAAAGCCTTTGGACTTAGAGAGATCTAGATACCCTACAAGTGCGATTGCTATACGTGTGTATCGTATATTCTGAGAGTTTAGTTGTTTTGCTTCAATCTGCTTCTATCGCATAATATCCCCCCAAGAACTTGAGGGTTTGTGTGTGTAGTGTTGGGTGTGGTGTGATCAGTGTCTTTGACGCTGTTGCATTTCTAGCCTGCGCGCACAGAGTCTCTTCAACGGTGGCCGAGATAAAGTACACGTTCGTGGAGTTATGACATACGTGGTGACGATGTGAAGATTTATGGATGTCTGGAGTAGGTCTGGAGTTGTGGGCCTAGGGATAAAAATAGATAAGCACTGAAGATAAGATAAGATAAGGGGTGCTTAGGTAAAGAAATGAATAAATTGTAACAAGTTCAGACCTAGTGGTAGTAGGAACATAAACATCATCCTATATCCCCTGGGTGCCAATGATATAGCCTTGGATATCCTGAGATGGTTGTTGTTTGTTGCACATATAACTAGAGCTTAATACTATTCCAAGATTCAGTCAGTAAATACCTAGAAGCACAAGGACATGTACTCATGAGGAAGGGGGATGATTGTTTCCTTTGGAACTCCAAATTTGCACTAGATGAGGCATTTCTTCTCATGTTTTAGCATTAACATCATGGAACAGGACATCAGGATGGCCACCTTGGCCATGTCTCACATCGGATGAGCACAATTGCAATGGCAAAGCAACCATTGAATTAATGGCACTTGATGAATTCACATAAAGATCTAAGGCTAGAATGAGAATTAATTTCATTGTAGAAGCTGATCTACATACCAGGTTCGGAATGGTTGACATAAAATCCCTGCAGCTGCGAGTTACAAATACTATAGCCATGGCACCCTTAAGCACCTAAATTTATATAAAATTCCATTATCTCTTGCAGCGGCAGTGAATAGACAGAATGATTTGTTGCCAGGATACCCACCACTACACTGTAGACTGATATATCAAAGGCCTGCTCCTGCAGTCAGTGGTTGATACATCACCTGCAGTCGCATCCAAAAAGGGTCAAAAAAGGAGCTTCAAATCAATGTACCATTGCTCACTGTCGGTGACAACAGGCTCCCCTCTTCCGTGCCTCAGATAGACTGACAGTTGCTGACATGGTCCCAAAGTGAGCACTGGATCACGCCAGGGATCCACTAGGGATCGCCGATCCTTACCAGTCATGTAAATCCATTACAGCCGCTTCCCTAGTTTTCTTTCTCGATCTAACACATTTTTAGCAACCGGTTGTACTCAAACATACAGCAATTATTCAGTTATTGAAACTGTTGTAACTGTAGCAGTGGGAGGCTTGCAGTAGGTGAATATACGGAATTGTTAGCTACTAGAGCTCACAATGAGCTCCTTAAATACTACAGAATGTATCTAGAATATTCTACTAAAGTACCTAAATATATCAAAGTATCGTGACAAATTAGTAAGCCAAATGTTCAGAAATCTTCTGGCATAAGCTTGAAGTTGTAAATCCCAACAGAAACATCTTCGTTGCTTGCCAAAGCCTCACCCATCTCACCTAGCTCCAACTATTGCCCTACAAACCGCCATTTCTCCTTGAAAGATAGTCAAATCAATGTTCAAATCACAGCCTGGTGTTTCGCATATGCACCAGCACCTTCACTGGCATTGATGAGAGCAACTCATTCTGTGGCAAACTTAGCAAGTTGTCATGCCTGCAGCGTGTCTAAGGGTGTAATTTTGCAAAAATGTCATACCTTACACATTAGCAATGCAGAGACATGGTGAGTGGGCTGACAGTGCAAGTGGCACGTGAAGAAGCAAGGTCACTGAGGTAGAGAGCTCTATAAGGGAAAAAGAAGCAACAGAATTAAAACATAAGGACTTTGTCGGTGCACTGTACCTTACAGGCATGCATGGCAACAAGGCCAAAGAGTGAGCAAGCTTGCCAAACCACCAGTTGCAATAGAGAACTCAACTACAGTGAGATGCGCTTGTACATGGGCTGAGGCTAATTTAGATAATGATGCGTCCATAATCTATGATGCATGGTCCCTGGAGATCTGGAAAAAAGATATCACGTGCAGGGTAAGCAAGAAAAACCCCAAGCATGGCCTAGAAATAGGCTTCGGCCGACAAAAATAGCAAGTGGTGATGAGCCTAGACTTCCGTGGCAATGGCAACACCCAAAACTCTGAGAGAGCTTAGGCAATTAATGTAGCAACACAGCAATCAAGGCAAAGTGTTTGCGAGTGGTTCGGTGCACCTCCGTGTAGTCAATTCCTCTATAACACAAGATACACTGCGACTTTTCAGTCAGCAAAGTAGTACTCTTGGTCAAGGAGTACTAATAGACATTGGCTGTAAGCTGGGAAAGATCTTGATAAATGAGATGGAACGGAATCTGGTATGATGCAAATACCAAGAAACCATGGTAGAAACCGATAAAACGATCTAGAAAACGTGGGGATGGGCTGAAGAGCACAAAAATAGCTCTAGTAACCGTGGCAATGCTCTAGAAATTGTAGCAATGCACGAGAAATCATAGTGACAAGCTAGAAATTGTGGGGACAGACTAGAAAACGTGTCCTGAAGGTGTACTGTGATGCTGAGTCGAAACAATGGCAATTAACATGCTGAAACTGCCTTGGAAATGGAAGAAAACGTAGCAACTGTGGTGCTGAGTAGGGTGTTGTGGCAATAAATGCACGGCAACTCTGAACAATGATAAAGACGAGGGCGATCCTATGGAGAATGGTGCCGAACTGGGCCTACACGGAGGCAATACTGAACTGGGCAATGAAAACGATGGCGATGTAGAAGGTGAAAGCGATGAAAGAATCCTATGTGGTGAAGGTGAAGCGATGTTGCAGCATTAAAAGACAAAAGCAAGTTATTGACACGAGATTCTGTGTATTGGTGCAATATACAAAGCAAACCAACAACGTTAAGAATAAAGCAAGTGGTGAGGGATAACTTGGAGTAACCGTAGCTGAGTAGAATGCCATAGTCTCGTCAACTGGGTAAGAACTAGCTCTAAAAATGCGGTATCTACCTAGTTTTTATACTACAAGTACAATTTTATAAATAGAATATTCTTCGGAGCCTTAGTAAGGCTGTAAGTCCTTGGCTTTTGTAATAGCCATAGTAAACATATGGAATCTGTGGTTCTAAAGTAACAGCAAGTCCTCGACGTTGCTGTGTATGGATGCGAACCATGTGGTTTTATTGAGCGATGAGCAGATCATGAGGTGCTGTTTAGCTGCGGATTACTGAGCTGCAGTTGCCGTGCTGAGGTGTATGCTTGGGTCAACGATATTTGAGGTCTTGGCACTGTAACAGCCTTAGTAAACGCGGTCTGTAGTTGCCGTGGCTGTAATTATCGTAGCTGGAAGTGTATTTGTGTCAATCAGTCCTTTAATTAAATGATTGATGGGCACATCAACTAGGTGCTTCTGAGTGATGTAGCAACCCCATTTTGGATGATTGTTGATCAAAGGTGCCTTGCCGTGATGGGATATGGTAAGTGTGATGCGTGGCGAGCTGGGAAGGATAACGGAGCATTGAAGGAGTATGAAGGGCGCGGTTTTAGGATTGCATCGGTGTTTGGGTGATTTATACTGTGAAAATCCGTGGTATTATCGAGTGTTGGCAGTATTATGGAGTGTGTGGGGATTATAATGGCGTCATTTCGAAGATATTGGGTGATGAATGGATAAATCCGCGAATTCTGAGCGTACAGAGCCTGGAGGCTCATCAGCGGGCTGGGAAACTGAAGCATCGCTTGGTTACCAGGCCTAGAATATGATGTTGTCACCTTCGGAGCAGACCCAAAAGCCAAATAGGAGATGTGATTGATGATCGAGGATCAAGCAGCTATTGAGTGCATGCTCGCGAGCTACTCTGCTGCTAGGGTGAGTGCCAGTGACAGTGCTGACATGCTTGGAGAGTGTTCACACATGTAATTTCGCGAAATGTATCAATACATACATTTTATAAAACCTGGATGCCAAGGCAATGAGATATACCTTAGAGCGCAATGTCCTAAGTCTGGGCAATGAAATACCCTGAGTGATATTCGGTGGAGCGCATGGCTTAACTGTAGAGTGATACTATAAGGGTCACACTAAGTATAAAGTCCCAGCACTTGACACTGAGTGCGCTGACAATGCACAGACAACGTGCACTAAGAATAGAACCAGAGAAGCTCAGGAGATAATTAATACTTCGCATAGACTTGATCTATGACACGCAAGGCACTGCCATGCCAGGAGCTAGCGCTCTAGACCTCAGAATGTATAGAATTGCAGTAAGACCGAAGTTCCTGACTTTGGCCGACATGCGCGAGGTCTAGACAAGGAGCACGTTGCCCTCACTACAATAGAATTCCCTATGAGAATACTAGGAAGTGAAATGAGAGTCATGGGGTAGGCTATAACTCTGAGGATATGGTAACCGATGTCAATACACGTGTAATAGCGGTGGTAACCGACGTCGCGCAACTGAGAAACCAGGATCTGGCCCCGAGCCGGAGCTCAGAGTAAGCGCCAAGCAATGGCGTGATTATGGCAACATGTGCGGGACCCAGGAAAGGAAGTTCCGCAGGCCAAGAGTTACTATTTAAGGATGTATTAAAATGTAGAGCGCGTAGTATATAAATACTGTAGTATAGTAATAGTGTACAGGTTTCGGACCCCCGCTGTAGACGTGCGCAAGCCTCCAGCTTAGCACTCTACCTTTGGGATCAGTTTGTAGCTTCGAGTGAGAGAATAGAACCTTTATTGATAACATCAGAGTGACTTGAGTAGTGCACGAGGCTTAGAAAGCTAACGCGGGACTTGTGTATTGTTTGAGTGATTGGTTGACTGTGCTCTAACCTGAGAATAAGAGATTTGTGTCATTGCGGACGCGCTCTTGAGTTTTGAGGTTTTCTTGTGATGCGTGGTGCTACAGGCGGCAGAGGTTCAAACCCTTTGGTCTGATTAGCATGCGCTTAGTTGGGTATACCATCCCACAAGTGGCAGAGGTTCAAACCCTTTGGTCTGGTTAGTATTTGTGCAGAGGCCTTCATTGTATGCGCAGTGTTACAGGCGGCACAGGTTCAAACCCTGTGGTCTGATTAGCATGCGCTTGAGGGTTCTCATTTCCGCAAGTGGCAGAGGTTCAAACCCTTTGGCTTGTTGTAAGGGGTTTATTTGGTTATTGTGTCTCTGGATTGCACGGGTTTGAACCCCGTGGGTCTATGATCAGTTTGGAAGCTTGAGCGCATAGGTTCAAATCCTGTGGCTTGAGTGGATGTTTTGTGAAGGGTTTCTGCTTAGAGCGCGAAGCTTTGAGTCGTGTGTAGTGTGTTTTGAGTTGTTTGAGGTCACCCTGCGTGTCGCTCGAGACTTATTGAGGGTTTTGTTGGTGTGTGGCGACAAGTTGTGTATTGTAGTACACCTTGCCTTGAGGCCCAGCGACATCTGTCGCTCCTCTTGTTATAAAAGCCTTTGGACTTAGAGAGATCTAGATACCCTACAAGTGCGATTGCTATACGTGTGTATCGTATATTCTGAGAGTTTAGTTGTTTTGCTTCAATCTGCTTCTATCGCATAATATCCCCCCAAGAACTTGAGGGTTTGTGTGTGTAGTGTTGGGTGTGGTGTGATCAGTGTCTTTGACGCTGTTGCATTTCTAGCCTGCACGCACAGAGTCTCTTCAGCGCTTAGCTCTTTGAGACTGCTATAAAGAGGAACGAGTGGCGCGCAGCCTAGAACGCGGTGCCAACTCAGACAAGTAATGTCCAGCCAAAAAAGAAGTAGATTACTAAAATTCAGTGTGTAACAATCAAGTTCCCATAGTATAAGTAGAGTAGATTTGCATGTACTAAGCCAAGCTACCTACCCCCCATGTAACATAAGAAAGTTTCAGTTTGAATCTGGACTCGTTGCACCGCATAAGAGTTAGTAACTTCGAGTCTCAGCCATAATGCAAGTTTAGCGAGCTCACAGAGAAATTGAATAAGAGAGAGATTTTGGATACAAACTCTGGTTTACTTGAGATAAGGGGAGTTCCGGAAGCAGTGACGCTGCACCTAGCTCAAGAAGTTGACTTGGTTTCATCCAGGAGAAAGCTCTGTTCCTTTTTCTGGTTCAGTGTAGGAGAAGGAGATTGTATTGTGCCAGCCGCTGTGTAGGTCTAGAAGTAGTTGCAAGGGAATCAGCCAGATTGGGCTGTTCTAGCAGTTGCACGAAGTGGGACAGGTGTGCGCAGTTGGACCTCACGGCACTGCAGTTAGAACGAGCACACTGTGTGTGAGGACTTCCAGGGACGGTTTTGCGAAGACTAGAGATTTGACTGGGAGAGCCGAGGGCCTCCATCGCGACGAGTTTGGAAGTCAGGCTTAGCAACTAAGAGAAAGGCGGCGTCGCACGCAGATTAGATCTCGTGGTGAGTTGTACTTAGCGAGCTCACTGACTGGACTTGGTCATTTTGCGGATCCATGTGTCCGTGTGTACTGCCTACTGAAATATACTTTGCCTTGAGGGTTGCGTGGTTCTCCATGTTCTCTTGTAAAAAGCTCTGAAGGGATAGAAGTTTTGAGATTGGCTTAATAACAACAGTTGGCCGGAGTATTGTTCTAGCGAGCTCGCTGAGATACTTTGGGATACTGTCGGCTCGCAAGTGGAATTAAAATCCTTGCTCCCCTCCGCACTTAAGGAGATTGTGTGTGTGTGTGTGTTTAGTGGATTTGGGTATAGGGTTAGTGTGTGTTCACGCTAGGCCATGCTCAGTTTCATGGGTGCCCATCACCAGCCTTGTCAACATGATAGCCACAGATTGGCATTGTGCTCGAGGGTGCGTTTGACATGATCCATTTCAAACTTGAGTAGCTTGCATTCCTCATGCCATCGATGTGCTTGGGCACAAGTCTTGCACCACTCAATCCGCAAACCTGTAAACATGGGCAAGGAATACAGAAATATGCAATAAATAAACTTGATGTACATTCTTTGACACCTTCAGGCACATCTCCCAGATGCGAGGAATACCAGATCCATGACATGCTTTGATTACCTTCAGAAATTCCTACTTCATCATCGGCTATTCTGCACATGTCCAAATCCTCCAAAACACATAATTGTGCTTGCCAGTCCCACTCCCCAAGCATCATTGACAGGATTGTCAAGTGTTTTCTGACGTTGCAGTAGTATTGCTTGGCCTGGGTGATTCATGCATTGAAGTCCCGGGTTGTCTTGTGACATTTGAGCCTTTCCTTTTGGGTTAGAACATTGGTATTGCCATCCTTGTAAGCTTTGGACAAAGACAGCAGCTGGCTATGGATTGTGTGGAGAAGATTGTATCCCTGAGCAATGCATAATCTTGATTCAGTGCATACAATGATCTCGTTACAGGGATGAGCTGGCAATATCAAAGATGGAAGGTAGAGATGAAGTGAATAGGCAGGAAAAGAAGGACCGTTGCCTTGATTATCTCGGATTCTGTTTATATCCTGAGATGACACAGAATTTGACCCCAGTGAGTATCTCATCTGTGATTCAGTAGTTTTCTCTTGGAGTAGTGTAAATATACTGCTGCAATTACCAATTGTCATCTGGTCGGAGTGAGCTCAGCATATAGTAAACTTTCTGTTATTCTCCATATGTCAGAATGCATTGTTAGGTAAGAAAGTCTGGTTAAGGGTAGCGACATTTCAATTCTAAATGATGCAGCCAAGGCTTGTTAAGCTTTCCGCGAGTATATGATATTTATTTCTCCATGCCACATCCCATAGTTACATTGAAAATCATTGTCGGTAAAGTGCATTTCGAATGGATTTGCTGATTTCGGAGCTTTGTCTGACAAAAATTAATGCCTTGCCCTAGCAACTTTGTAGGCTTATGAAAATATGTTCAATAATAACAAATAATCATTATTTAACTGACAGAAAACATCAGCACCGTGTCAGTGTCTTTCTGCAACATGTAGAGTAAAAAGACCTTAGTAGTAAGCAGGATTTGTGCTTTGACATGGGAAATATATACTCAGTGGAGCTGTAATAGAGGAGTTTAGGTCAATAATACCTGCATAAAATGCTGACACCCTCATTGATACCGTGATACCTACACCACTGTTCTGGGCTGATATGACTTTGATGTCAGTACGGTCTTAAAAGGATGCAATGCAATCATTGTCAGACTCAACATAGACCAACATGAGTCTGTGCCCGTGATGCCTATTAAAACCGCACCATTTTGTGTACCTAAGCCTAATCTAAGGTTATCTAGTTGTCTGCTTTTTGCCACCATCTTCATGTTCTTCTGAGATTTGTTCTGTCAGAATTTTGATGCTCCCCTGACATCAAGTTCATGTTAATTTGAGCCTACAATATTATTCCTCTTGACACCGTATTATTGGCCTTCATCACCCTATACTATCATATTCCTCAGCATACAATCATAACAAAATGGCATGCTTCTGTGGAAGAATAGACCTTATTTCTTCGAGTATGAGCAGGTCATCTTTCTGGAAAGATATAAGGCCATTTACAGCTCAAAATTGTCTCACAAGAACAGTAGGATGGCGAGAAAGATTGAATGAATTAAAGAACTACTGATACAGGAAATATTACAGTTCAGGTGTCATTGGATCCAGGTTCTCCTGGTTGCTGTTCCGCATCCTCCTCTTCACCATCACTATCACCATCATCTGCTGGATGTTGACACTTTGCTGGACGCTCCCCTTCACCTTGAGCTCGGGAAACTCTGGGTGCAAGCTCGTTGATTCGGCAGACCCATGATGGCAATTTTGCTACTCCGAGTTCAACTGTTTTGATTCCTGACTGGGCTGGGTTGCCGAACCGTTCTTGATCCATTGTATAGATAGCATTTAAGTGACTGAAGAACATTGGATGTCAGAACACTTCAAAACGAAGAGATAAAACGGGCTGCTCACAAAACAAAGAGTTCCTCTCCATCCTTCTGCATGTCATGAAGCATGTTATCAACCATTGCCCAAAACTTATCCGGTGCCTGCATCGATATTTCATACACATATCTCTGCATACTTCATCAGTGTAGATCCTCTGGGACAAGAACGAAATACTTACAGCAATGCTGAGTCGGATGTAGAGCTGGCGTGTCTGCAGAACTGAGTTCTGCTGTCCGATCATCTTCTTTGCCAGGCATGCAATGTTGCGGATGGCTAAGCCCTCTTCGCTGTCCTTTGTAGAGAGCTTAATCTGTTGCAAGATCAGGCAAGGATATATATATAACAAGGAGATGAAATCTTACCAGATCTTTGAATTGAGCACATTTCATTGTAAGGCAATAGGAGATTCATGAAAGAAGGGCAGTGTTTGCTGTAATATCGTCTTCTGCTGGGAGACACTTTGCCTTCAGTTCATGTAGTGCAAGCTGAGAATGAATATAAGGTAGTAAGACATGCTCCAATGTGGTAATAGATAAGTACAATGTACGATGACTTGGTATGCGCTGTCCCCAACATAGCAAATGGCAGTGGAGGACAGTAGAAAGGCTTTGGCATATTGCCAGATGTTTTTCTGGGAACCAAGCATGTCAGCAAATGATCCAAGGTACCAGAAGATAACCAACTCTGAGTGAGCCTGACAGCTCCCAGGACGATCCTGCGTTCTGCATGCTCTGTAGTAGATCCTGGTTTTGGAGAGTGATGGCCATCAAAAGGAGCTGACGCTCTTCCGCTGATGCCTGAGATCCATAATATGTGAACATGAGAAATAATAAGGAGAGAGGTGACGCACTGCACAGAAGTTATCAAAATCAACCTCCACCCTATCACTGAAGTCTGCTTTGCGTTTGATTCTACCACTGGTGGCAGTCAATTCAGCTGGAGTCCATAGACCGACTGGTAAAACAATGGCTGGTCCCATGCTATTTGGCATAGCAGCGTCTGCACCTGCATTGTCGGAATTTCCAGTTGTAAGGGAAGGCTGTTGTAAACGAGTTTTGAAGCGACGTTGTGATTCTTCAAGAAATGCATTAACAGGATTGGCACTGCGAAGTTGGGGATCAATATTCTCCATGGAGAAGGCAGACTGAGCAGGAGGATTAGAGGACATGACAATGTGAGAGATGAAGCACTGGCAGAGGAAGTATTGAAGGAAGAGCGAGAGCTCCATGGTCTCTTATGTCTGCGAAGAACATGGGTGGCACAAAGAAACGGCATCAACAAAGTCAAAATTTAATGTCAATGATCATGTGACCTTACTTTGTTGATTCAAAATGGTCCATAGCTTGTTTAAATTTTGCTTCAGAAGCACAACCTCTCGCCACTCAATAAATCTTCTTGTTCAAACACTATATTTTCTTTGTATCTTTTCTATCAATGACTGAGATATTACAAGAATAAATATGCCAGTTGGTGACATTGTTGAAACTTGAAAGTTCACATATTCCAGCTTGGAACATGCCCCCTCATTTTGCACCATTGCCTGAAGGTATATTTGTTTTAATCTTGCTGACTTGTGCCCTCATTCCTTGTACTTTAAGGTTTTGAACGTAACGATGAAACCAAGCAAGTATGCTGCCTGGTCTGTAATGAGTTTGATCCTCTTGGGTCTGGCAGATGGATGTCATCAAAGTCATTAAAAAATCACTTGAAGTCCACAAAACATGACAGTCATCGAATCCGCAAGGATAATCAAGAAACACAGCGACATGCAGAACTCCAGCGCCTCAACAATGCTTACCAAGGGGCTTCACTCCTGAATGCTTCCACCTCTTCTGTTCCCCTCACCTTGCGTCCAGGAATGTTCTCTGAAGATGGTGATGTCTTCATGGATTACAGCGCTAATAATGCTCCCAATTCTTGGCCTGATGGGCCATTGATTCCTATTTCCATGCCAGAGAATCTGACTTTCAATCTGGAGGAAGAATGAGCATGCTTACATTGCCAATACATCTCCATGCTTGAGCAAGCATTTTCTGTCGATGATGTGGATGAAGAGGAAAGTGATGAGACTATGGCATATCTTGCTGATGAACTTCATGTGCTCAGTATGTGGGTTATCCTGGAAATATCCCAGTATACTATCCAGCAGACTGTATACTCATGATCTCTATACAGATCTTGATTCGCCACCCAACAATGAAGATGTATCAGACTATTTCAACTGTTGTACAGAGAATAAAGATTTCTCTCCATATCCTAATAAAACAGCATGTATTTTCAATGTGTGTATTGCAGATTTTCACTGACTTCATGTTATCTCTAACTTAGCTCGCACTGCTGGATGTCCTTGACAACCTACCTCGACTGCAACTCTCTTTGAGCCATATGCAACTAATCTTATGGTTACTGCATGAGCTGGGAGCTCCCGATGTTCCTTCTTATAAAACTCTCCGTGCAATGCAGAAAAGTCTATGGGAAATTTGCGGCAGTGTTCCCCAAGTGCATAAGTCAGGACTTGGTAATCACTTCTATGTGAATGACATCCATGACTCTATCACCCAGGTAGGAACCATTTTCCGCAGCTCAAGTACTTGTCCCTGATTTGCTCTCAAAGGATTTCTTCAATCCTGAAGTTGCTAAGCACCTCCAATTCTATCCCGAGGATACTAATGGTCCCATCTCGGAGGTCTGGCAAGCGCAGTGATGGAAGGACTACAAGCCCTCAGAGTTGACCCCCATGTACTCACAAGGCTTATGCCAGTTCTATATTGATGAACTTGCACAGCTCAAAGATGGAAGCTATGTTGTCCCTCGTAACTGGATCATTCGTAATGGTGAGCTCCATGCTGACTGCAATGAAGCTGGTCACTTTATTTCAGTACACCATATAGCTTTTCTATCTAGAGAAAATCACTGACTCTGTTCTTACCAGAGCGGGTGGTGTCTTTCTCCAACAACGCGATCTATTGCCACAACAGAGTTCATGTCAAATTATGAAGATATAACCGCACGGACTGGTATTGAAATTTTACACTGGCAGGGTTTGTAATTAATCAGCATCAATTGTCATGATAAAACTCAGTGGTTCCCTTCTACAGATGCATTGTCAGTCCTGGAAATGCCAAATCCTCTCAGAAAACTCACCCAAGGAGATGATTTGTATGTTGTAATGGTTCCCATCTGGGCTGATGACATCTCGGGAAACAAATCAAAGCAATACAACAAGCATATCAACCTCTATGCAGTAAATTCATGTCTTCCAGGACAACTTCTCCAGCAGGAGTACTTTATTCGCTTTGTATTGACATCTCCACATGCAACATCTCCAGAACAGTTTTCTGCTTTGCGAGACCAAGTTTGGTGGGTATATTTCCTTCTGATACCTTTGTAGATGGCTTCTGATGGTGATTCCAATATGCAGAGATACTGAGATCAATCCTGTCAGATGCTTCAACACACATACCAAACAGCCATGCCATTTTATTTTACGTGTGCCTGGGCTACCTGCAGATAACCCGCAGCAGTCTGAAGAGGCATCCCATATTGGTGGTAATGGGAATTTGCCATGTCGTAAGTGCCATGTTGGTGGACCTTATGAATCAACGGAGTCTGATGAAGGTTATAATGCCTTTCATTATGCGAGTCTATGCTTTGTTATTCACCGGTTTTGCTGTACTGATGGTGTCATTGTCTATTCAGGAAGGTGTCTTTCGGAATGCCCAAGAAATACGAGATGAAATCCAAAAGCAAATACGACAGGCTATGTATGGTGTCAACAAGAGTGTTGGTGATATGCAAACAGCATCTGGGATCAAGGATAAAGTTGCACAGCACTGGATTGAACAACTCTTAGCAAAGGCGAAGGAACTGAAAAAGTCTCAACCTGGCCGTTCTCTTGATTCTATTGTTGAGGAACTACAGAAGTGGCTAGACAACCAACCAGGGGACAAGATCAAGCCTTTACTTGATATTGCTGGTATGTCTGCATATAATCTGACATGATACCCATGAGTTCTAACACTTTGAAACAGGTCTTGATCCATCACAAGACACTCCCGTGGAGATTCTTCACACGATCCTGCTTGGGATTGTCAAATATATCTGGCATATGCTTCATACCTCCATGTCGGAAGCAGTTCGTACTCTTTTTGCTGTCCAACTCCAAGCAACTGACATAGATGGTCTCACTGTCCCACCTATTCATGCAGCATACATGATGCAATACCGGAATAATCTGATCGGAAAGCACTTCAAGACACTCATGCAGACAATGGCCTTTCACATTCATGATATTGCAACTCCCGCACAGTTTAATCTTATGAAGGCAGTTGGATCACTTGGTGCGATGCTCTGGGTTCATGAGATTAAACATATGGAAGCATATTTGGTATGTGATATTCTCCACTTACTATAAGATTGACTTAATGTTGGTGCATGACTACAGAACGATCTTGAGGTGCTTATCGGCAATGTGCTTGATGCATTTGGCGATGTTGACCCTGCAAAGATCTTGATCAAGATCAAACTGCATCTTTTGCTGCATCTCATCAGTGACATTCGCCGCTTTGGGCCAGCTATCCATTTTTCTACTGAGGTCTTTGAGTGCTATAATGTGGTGTTCCGCCTCTGCTCAATATACAGCAACCACCAAGCGCCAAGTCGTGATATTGCTCTGAAGTTCTCCTCAATGGATCGCATCAAGCACATGCTATCTGGCAGATACTATTGGTCAGAGAAGGATAAAAGATGGATACAAGCTGGAAAATCCGTTCTTAACCTGCTTCATTCAGAGCCTGTGATTCAGCGACATTTGGGTTGGGTTGCTCCTGTGAAATTAATGCAAGGTATGTTGTAATATTTTCATTATACATCCAACTGTTTTAAATACTGCACAAGGTCGAATTCGTACTGAGTCAAAGAGGAAATCTGCACCAATTCGATGGAGTGTAACTACAGCTTCCAAGCACTTTGTCAATGTGGCACCACCACCATCTAGCTTATGGCGGTGTGGAGTCACAGTGACAGCACAGAATGGAGACAAATGTTCACCTGGCTCATGGGTTTTCTTCAAAGATGGATCAGTAAATGTTTCAATCTTGATCAATATCCACTATACCATTTTGATTAAACATCTTATAGGAGACCCAATGTATTGGCCGTATAGACGAGCTTCTGGTTCATGAGGAAGGAGCCATGCAAAGTCCAGCACAGCTCGTTACTGTGGATTGCTTTGTTCTTGGAGATTCATCTCATCCCGACTTTGAATGCCCTGTCCTGAGACGAGCGGATACCAGCCTGAGTGAAGGGAGCCCTTCAAAGGTCATTGAGTCACATGTATGTGTGATACAGCATACGTATATCAAGTTTAAACTGATGTTATTCCCAGGAAATCCAGTTCTTGGTGTCTGTTCAACATGACTGCCGTCTTGTAGGTTGCCGGGCCTCGCTTTTACAGCCTCAGCACCAGGAACGACAGGAAACAGAGAAAATGAACCTGGCGATCGCACATGGTGATGACAACCACTTTGTTATCAATATGTTTGGGCTCCATAATTCGTCCATACTTCAAAAGGTCCTGCCCCGCCATCTCCTTGAGCCCAAGCCTCTTTACACTGATAGAAAAGCCCACCATTCCACCCTCGCTGCCACGCTTTGGACAACACAAGACGCAAAATGTGCTCAAACACAGGAAAAATGAAAAGCAACACTGGCTTTGAACAGGGCAAAAAAACAGGCAGTAGAGGCACAGAAGGATGGCCCGATAGATACTGAAGAGGAGGAAGAAATATTCCTTGACAAAGAGGATCCAATGGAACACCTGATGTCATTGAGTCGGAAGCAGCAGCGTACCTGACCATATTCTGGTTTTTTGTTAGCTTCAAACAAATTGTTTTCAATCAGATTGAATTGTTATATAGAGATTTACAAGCTCTTATAGAAACAGGGGTGATGTATCAAAGGCTAGCTCCAATTCTGACAGTTACTTTTGGCCTCCTAGCAATCAAATACGTTTCCCTGGATGAGTTGCTGTATCGTTGGCTCCAGTGGTGCGTGAGCGCTTTCCCAAATAGATCAGGGATTCAGGGTAAGGCTGACATCCAGGATAAGTTGGGAAATCTATGACAGCAATGGGATACGCACAAGATACATATCCTCCTGCGAATCAGGAATGACCTCTTCATTGGAGTTGTCATCATGCTTGATCCTGTTGTCCCTCTTTCGGTGCTGCTCTTCCCAATATTGCTCGTAATCCGGATCAGACTGCGTGGGTGATAATTCATCAAGCTGCTGAAGTTGAGGTGAGCTGTGCATGCCCAGCTGGGGTTCAATGCTGTCTTTGAGCAAGCCGATTTTCTTCTGGCATTGTTCCTCCCAATACTGCTCATAGTCCAGATCTGACTGAGTGGGCGAGAGTTCAGCAAGCTGCTGAGCTGGGGATGAGTCCGTTTCTGTCTCCAGCTTGATTTGAATGTCATCGTTATTGCTGTCATGTTCATATTCACTTGGCTGAGAGTCATCTTGCCTGTGTTTGGTGTTGGGGGTGGTGCTGGCATGGAGGAGGCCTGAGGGAGGAGGAGGATGTTGAGTTGGTGTCACAGGAACAGCAGCAGGAGAACCGGCTTGAACTGGAGTTTCTACTGTGACTGTCCCAGTTGTCGAGTCAATGATAAACCTGAAAGTAAAAGCCTGTTATCATTGCTGCATTAGTGCTTCAATTACAGAGAGGTGGATTAACACACATATTCCCTGGGAGTCATGGAATTCATGTGGAATGCCATCGAGATATTGGGAGCAGTGAGATCACCAGCGAAACGGTTTTGGACCATGGGAGCCATAATAGTGTGCTGAGAAGTCATGATAGGAAGAGTAGAAGTAGAAGTGGGATGCTCCTGCTGTCCCAGGAGTATGTGCTCGAGTCCTTGTCATGGCGAAGTTGTGGATATGAATGTGAAAGTGATGGCACATAAATGATGTTAATCTCAGGCGATGTTGGTCGCCAAATAACTGTACACATGATCCTTAATCTAGCGTCCTGGCAGCTCTCATGATTTTGCACCTAAATTGTCTCAAATCCAATACCATTCACTGTTATAAATCTATCAACATCACTACTATATCATATTGACCTTTCTCCGGTTTGGTGGTGTAGAGAATTGAGTAAAAGGCAGTGAATATGTCAGGGCAAGTTCAAGGCAAGATCTGGTTCAAGCAATATCCGACTGACCAAACCAATAGGATTCATCGGCTTCTTCCAATCAATCACAACCAACGTCGACCTCGTTGACTACTACCACGACCTTGCATTAACCTACCCACCTCAAATTGACCCTCGTTCCCAATTACTGGACGGACAGCTGGATGACATATTTCCAGATATATTTCCCCAGACTTGTCCGGTGATACCCCAACAATTTGTGGTGTCTTGGACTTGAAGCAAGGAGTCCAAGCATTCCAGTAGGATTGAGTTTGGTACAAGCATAGCACTTTCTGATGTCCAGATGCCACACTTGGGCCACCTCCCGTTGAACATATCTGCCCTGACCTCTGTGACCTCCACCTCTCTGAGTTGCATGCTTAATCCCTGGCCCTCGAAGTTCAAGTTTTTGACCCTCATGCACATGACTCAGCTTCACAAGTGGCTCTCATATATGAGCCATGCAATTTTTGCTTATGGTGAGTTCGAGACAGCCAGGAGAGCAGCGGTCAGTGTGCCCAAATACCACAGTGCACGGTGGTCCGAGAATCTAACCAACTCGACGATGGCCCCTAGAGGTCATCCTACCGAAAATCTCCAATCCTACTGAAAAACAGTTGTGCCACCGGGAGACATCTCCATGGGAATCCCACCTTCCCACTGTTTTAGAGTATACTCCCTTATTCGCTGCTGTGGCAAGCCTTCCTTCTGGGACGCATGGCTCAGAAAAACTCGGGAGGCGCCACTGGCTCAAGGACTCTAACCCAAAACCCTGTCCCCGACTTGTATGATTATGATTTCGTTACCATTTGGCTCCATGATGGGTAGGATTGTATAAATGAGGTATGTAAAACTATGGGCTTCATATTACCGCGTTTTATTAATATACTGTCATACCACAGACACACCTCCCCTTAGACTGGGACCAATCTGCCGTAGCAAGGATATCTGTTGTCAGCAAGAGAGAAATGTACAAAGGTTCCCGCCCGCCGACAACTTACTTCAAGTAGGCAAATTGGTTCGAATATAGCCTTCCTTTGAAAACAGGCACTTTGTGATGGCTTATAATACGATGTGTCTGGAATAATATGCTACATCAAGGTGTGTAACTCTACCCTTCGAGTTGTATGAGTGTCTAACACAGTCAAATGAATCTAGATCCCATCCAACTACTCTCGGAGCTGGGGTGCATTGGCAGTCTCTTGGTACTGCTCATTCAACCACATTGAGAACCCACCAGACAAAACCAAGCAACCAGGTCCTAGAGAATTGAAAAGACAAGACACTTTGTTATTATGTCCACACGATTGTGGACTATTTCATGAGCAAACTTTGGGAGATTCCACCTGTTTGTGTCTCTCTGGAGATGACATGTTGTCATCTGCTGATGGAGATACCTATGCATAGGTTTTGCTAGGTAGTTACGCGATAGTACATATCCATAGTCATCAGACACCACATCTACAGAAATATTCATGTTTAATGCTGGGAAATATCATCGGAGGTACAAGTACTCGTAGTCAGTCTCTTCTCTTTCTTGGTCAGTGCCCGTTGCTTATGATATACAAAAGGAGTTCAAGTTCTTTGACAAGCCTATGCCCCGTGTCTTCATCACGATTGCCAGACCCTCGTACCTTGGGTCCTGGCAACCTGACTGCAACACAGGGCTTCAGCTTGTTGGGGCCCACCCCAAACCCGGCTTTTTACTAATATATGTTATTGAATCTCTGTCATTTGTTTAGAGCTACTGCAATGGAGCAAAATACTTTTTATGAGTACCATAAAGCATTGTTCTGTTACTTTTGTAAGCTATGTAATGGACAGGTAGAGACTCTCATGACTTGGGTGATCATTGTTAATAGCTGCCATTGCTGGCAGGAGAGGGGGAGAGAGATATATTCTGGCTCTTATGTCCCTGACTCGGATATCTGACATGGTGGACTGTGAGCTGCTATGGTTAACATTTGAACTCTGATAATTTCTATAAGACTTAGATCCATTAACATTCAATGCTCATTGCTTGATACTCATGTTGTTGCCATAGCATGGATAAGTGGTCTCAGTTGAAGCTCAGTTAGGAGCCAGTCACACCAATGATGTGCTGTGGGAAGAGTAAAGGCTTGGTAGAGGCAGCAAAATTGAAACTTACCTGGCTTGCACTGTGGTATGGCAATGGCTGTTTATGACATGGTAACTGGGTAAACATGTCATAGCTGAAATTTTAAAGTCAAAACCCTCTGGAGCACCTCACATGCTGTCATCCCATCTTCTAGCTTGTCATTTCAATGATCCCCTTCTTGGATTTTATGACTATTAGTTCATTTCCATATTTTAGTCACTTATGTTTTGGGATGTGCATCGTACCATTACAGATATGACCATAGACTGTATAAAAATTATTGGCCATGGTATGGTATGGACCACAGTTGATGTCATGTTCATACCATGTTCATACCATTGTCTGTATACTGATATCTGGTGGCAAGGGGTGAACAGTATTATGCACTTCTTTTAGGTCATAGACACTAACATTTATGGCATAAGATACTCTTCTGTCCCTCCCTCAATGACTGTATTCAAACTATATGAATACAACCATATTTTAGGCCTTTAAAGTTGGCCACAGTACAGACCCATATCTATATACACTATACATAACTACTGTACTATAGGTACAGTGCACACCCCTACTTATGTTCCCTTACTTCCTCAGACTTTAAAGTAGTACATATACCTCATATTTTGTACTCATCACCTCAGCTTGTTGCTCTACATGGACAAAGGAAGGCTGAGTTGAGCTGTTCTGTATTTCTCGTATTTATTGCCTTACTTACATCTCATAGCATAGCACATATTCTTGCATAAATAGTCTCCTTGCCATTTCTAACTGCTGGAGAAAGGCTTGAGCCTTGTCAAAGCATCATAATAAGCAACTTATAGCATAGTCAGTATATGTATATGTTTTACCTGTCCTTGGATGGTCTCTTGGCTTCTAATCCTACCTGTTAATTTGTCATTTGATGTTTGATGCTGCACAATGCTTGTTGAACTTGCTCAATATTCACTTTGTAGCCTATGACATGCACTGCATGATAGCTTTGATATGTGAGGCTGAAATATTGAAATTGAAAAATATTTATTTTTAGCTAGTTTTTAGCTTAAAATATCAAAGAAATATGCACAATATTTTTTCTATATTTGTGAAAATCAAAACTGGATAAAATCACAAATATAGAAAAGATACTGTGCATATTTCTTTGATATTTTAATCTAAAAACTAGCTAAAAATAAATATCTTTTAATTTCAATATTTCAGCCTCACATATCAAAGCCATCATGCAGTGATGTGCAGTTGGTGAACAGTCTATGTTCAGTGACTATTATGTCAGCATTGATGCTACCTCTCTTAATATATAGATGCTTCTTGAACAGATGCAGGCCGCCATCTTGGCGACAGCGACTATCGAGTCCTTTCCGCGACTCCTACTCAATATAACTCTTGCTATGTCCACACAAGCTTACTCTATAGCCAAGACATTTGTAAGTGTTGCGTTTCACTACTAATCGCTTGCCTGTCTAATGACTTTGGTAAGGTTGTCTCTCGCTAATGAACTGGAATATTGAACTAGCTATTCAAAACCCCGACATTTTAATCTTCACTGCAGTGCGCGATCCTTAAGTCCAACCCCAAAGCATCACCTAAAGGAGCTCTTGACCAAATACCCCAGGGAGATCACCATTGTCAATTACATCACTGCTGACAAAGAATTTAACAAGGTGCTGACCAAGGAGGTCGAGACCAAGCATGCCACCTCATCATTGTCGTGTGTGCAGGTCAGTCGCATCGCCGATTTCCTCCTCCTTTCATTATTTCATGAACTATTTATAAGTATCCGGACTTATATAGGAAAGGCCCTCAAGATTCCCGCCAGTGAACTGCGAGATCTTTTCTATGTAAGCGAGACCAATACCTACCTTTTATTCGATCATTTCATTCATTTCGCAATCAGGTGAATGTCACTGGGATACTCGTTCTCTTCCGATCCGTATGCTCTCTCCTTTAGGCGAGCGTTTCTTCTCCTCGGTTCATCATTGGGACGTCCTCAATGTGAAAAACTCACATCATTCCTTTGTCGATTTTTCGACTTCAATCGGCTCCGTTCTCTCAGACGTTGACGGTGTAAATACTAACATTAAGGGCCAAGTGTTGCGATTTACGAGTATTTATGGAGCTTATTTTCAGAATGAATAAACCAGTCCTGCATTTTTCGCGACCGACTCAAGTACTCCCACTACGTTCCTATTGCCTCGAACCAAGGATTAGAATACGAGGAACTGAATATAATGAAAAAGCAGGAGAATAAAGTTGCGTCTCCAATTACAATCCGACCCAAAGATCAATTGAAACAGATACACGCAGAGCACACCTTTTAAAGTCGGCCAGTAGAAATTAGCTCCCAAGCCTGATGATTATGGGCCGTTCGAAACTATCGGTGCGCATATATTTGACGTGTCACGGAGCTGCATATCAAATAATGGAGGCCGATTTAATTGAAGCCGACGTCAGTACCGACATCACCTACCGCACTGGTTATTTTCCTTGCTAATCCGTATATCCTGTGTGGGAATAGCATCATGGTGAAATGAACGGAGCTCAGCGTTTCCGGCAGCAGATTGCAGCTCAAAAGTTACATCTACATTCCTGCGCTCCCTTTGATTAAATCCGCCGCCCTCTCTGCAAATATATACACTGCCGCCTGAATATGTGCTGCTGGCACGAACGGCTACGAAGTCTTGTCAGACTACCATCAATACATCCACGAAGAGAGAAAAAAACCCACCAATACTGAAGCGTCAACGATCCTCACCCCACCCGCTCCCTTAATCTTTAAATCCGGGTCTACCACTCCCCAACTCGCACCAGCAGGTGACATACTCGCAGTACCAACGGGATGATTTAGATTAGATGCTCCGTTCCTGATATCTTGATCCGTAGTATTCGTCGTGATGCTAATAACATATCCTTTCCAAGCTGCAGCAGTGACGAACTCCTTCGCACTCTCCACAGCATATTTCATGATAGCGAGGTCTTGCGCATGCGAGAGGTAATTTGGGTTTATCACTGGCGGGTCCAGGGGGTTAGTACTATTGATGGTAACAGTCCCACCTGTACAAAGTCAGACTGCGATGATTAGTGAAATTAATCGGTAGTCTGCACTTACGCGAAAGAGGACAAAGCACCGCTGGCCCAATTATAAAGAAGTTTCCTATCGCGGGAGGAGGGTTGCGATTCATACCGTTCTGAACAAAAAATATCAGTCTTCGTGATACCCATAGCACATTCTACATACCACGAAAGAAAGCTCGTAATGTGCAGTCTCATTCCCCGCACACGGCTCTCCATCCAGAACACCTGTATCTTCGGGAATACGAAGGAACCCTCGCTGATTTGCTATGCCCACTGTTAAGAAACCCGTTCGATTTTCTTTCCACTCTTGCAAAGCCTCTTTCTGGAAAGTTAAGTTTCTGTAATAGATGTTCTCGATCGTGTCGGTGTCGGTAACGGTGAAGGGGATGTTCCATAAGACTTGGTCCGACAGGTTCTTGCCAACGTCGGGGAGGTGATGAGTGGATACAATCCCTAGAGATGCGAGTTCTGTGCTGCTACCTATACCGGAATGAAGGAGTATATGTGGTGTACCAATGGATCCTGCAGAGAGGATGATCTCTTTTAGGCATTTAGGTGTCAGAACGTGCTTGGTTGCTAGGGAGAAAATTAGCATCAGTCAAAGGTCATAGCATATAAACATTGCGTACCTCCAGAATCCTGAGTAAACTCAACAGCGTTGAATGTTGGTCGCTTGCTGATGTTCTTCGTATCGAGAATTCGAGTAACACGCGCATGAACCAAGACGTGCATATTTGGACGATCAATATATTTGAACCCAAGATATGATGTCTGCGAGCTGCTTCGAGTACCGTTTCCAACAGTCAAGGGTGCCCATCCTGTATCTTACTCAGCAAGTTCTCCAAACCAGTCGTTCGTAAAACCCTCACCAATACCCAGCTGGTACCCTGAATTGTAATCCAAGTTGAACGGAAACTCGCTGGTTAATTCCACTGTCGTCTGAAGGACACGCTTGTCGGTAGCACGCGGGTATCCAGGAAGAGAGACATATGTTACTCCGTTGAAGCCGTGAACCGCAGGATTGAACTGGCCAGTGATATTGTGGTGGTCTGCTGGGGCGACGAAGCGTTCGTTCTGTCATAGAAATGAAGGACAGCTTGAACAATACTTATACAGAAGGATGTTACCGCTTACCTTTCGTATATATGGTTGTAGAGCATCCCATCCCCATATGGGATCTCCACTAATCCGGGCGTAACGGTCGTAATCTTGCGCCGAACCACGCATGTAAGACATGCCATCTGGAATGGTATTGAGGAACCAGTTCGATTGTTAGGCAAAGACAGCCGACGTACTAATGGCACTGCTTCCTCCTAAACCAAATCCTCGAGTGAAAGGAATGGCGCGCCCGTTCAGCCCTGGCTGTTCCGTAGTGGTGAAGTTCCAGTCAAGGGGCGATCCCCCTAAGCGAGAAGAAAAGAAAGGAACCTGTGAGAGAAGGACATCTGCCGTTCTGTAAGATCATCAAAGACCGAACACATTCAGAAAGTATGCACTAACGATTCACCAGCTTCGAGAACAAGCACAGAAATATGTGGTTCCTCGGTTAAACGATTGGCGAGTACATTCCCTGCTGTTCCACCTATAACTAGATGTCAGGAAGAAGTTTTATGTCTGTAGCACGGACCTCCAATAATAATATAATGGAAATGCCTGGTTGGAAGTTCGTCAACGCTTTCGTATATTGCGCCAACTACAATATGGCATAGGATCAGTAACACGAGGATGGAGAGAGCCATGCGAGACGACGGCTTCAAGGTTTAGTCACACAGGATCAGCGAGTGGTCAGAAGAGATTCGACAACCAGGATTCGTTGCCACATCTTTATACTGTGGCGCCAGTCGAAGAAAGTTTACACAGTTGGTCGCGGAGACCGTGACAGAAATACACCTTCACTGACCTAGCGTGCCTGTTTACAAAGCGCCTCTTCATTCTTGCTGTACAGACTACCTTCTTTAGGTGGTAAGCGGCTTCGAAAATGCAGGAGGCCTGAGGTACTCCACTTTAAACTAAATGAAGCTTACGGCAGTTGCTGCACATATGATATCAGCAGGGCATGGAGAGACACTTGTAGCAATCACTGCAATTCAATGCGGGTTGATGTATCCACCGCCGATATCATGTCACGATGAGCCGCTAACTAAAAGAGATATGGGCATCTTCCACCGCGGGCCTGGTACAGATTCGATGCCCTTAATCGTTACTCTCGCTCCCATCCTCAGCAAGGCCGGCTAGGGATGAGCCACGAGCGTCGCTTTGGACACACTCCATGCCGGATGTTTGACTTGCTCTTTCGAGTCGCTGCTTGTCGTAACTTATAGGGTTCGAAGTGAAAGCCAGAATTCTTTCAGAGGAAGAAATGGTGTAAAATCGCCTCCGTCATCGAAGCTACGTTCACTTACATCCAGTCCTATCATGTTGATCTAGAAGTCACGCACTACAGCAACAAAAGATCTGGGCTGGGTGCTGGACGGGTCTAGATATCTACACCGATGATCCCATTCATGGTCAGCGCGGTAATCGAAAACAAAAGAAATACCACTCACAATATCCATCAGCATCGCAGAATTCCTGGAATACCCAGCGGACGAAACAGACCTCTCGTCACTGTCATCGATTGGGACAAGTATGAACCGCCGTGAGTTAGAGGATATTTTTTTCTGTCGTGGGTCTTGTCGAATTGGCAAGTGCGTCGTTGCAGTATTTTGCAGAAAGGGATCGTCGACGCGTTAGAAACACCATTGACGATTGGAAGGAAAAGACGTGTCTTGGTTGGATTTTACCGGGGGAGGAATGCTGCCAGGTCGTGGCTAAATCTGGCTTTGATGCCGTTCGTGGTTATCCTTCCTCCCATCCTCCGCAAGTCCAGCCGCAAGCGAGCCATGAGCCTCGCTTGCGAAACATCTTATGCCGGACCTCGGACTATCCCCTTATCTTTGTAGGGTTCAAACTTTGAGGACTGTCGCGTGAGGACACTGGAAACACTGTTCTGAGCACCATCGAAGCACTCGATTGTGAAGAGGTGATGCCGCGCGTGGTGTCATGCTTTCGTTCCGCTTCAATGGTTCCCTCGGGATTGCTCGATCTCGCAGTCAGGCTTCGCGCTATCTCGGTCAAAAGGATAAGAGATGATTCTAAAGATGAGGCACCAGATAACGTAGGAAGAGCAGCATAGGTGACGTTGGAGGCGGTGCCTTGGCAGTCGTCGGAGGAAGAAACGGTTGCCGGGCACTCGGCCCGCCTCCCGACTTCATTGTTGTGATCTGTTGATTCCCGTACCTACCGCCATCTTGCCTCCCACCATCAACCACTCACCATGCGCCTCGCAATCCGTCGCTGTGACTATTTCTGCCTTTTGTCGCTTGTACGTTCATCACTCTGTACTCAGATAAGATGAAGCCATGGCGGACCTCTTCAACACTGGCTGCAGTTTCCATAATCAACGCGTTTTACTTTCGGACCGGCTTGGACACGGCAGCTATGGAGACGTCCTCTTGGACGACATCTATCTTCATTTCACGAACTGCTTATCCTCTTCCCAAATGGTAGCCTTCGGTCACGCTGAAATACTCGTGGATGTGCTCGTGCGCCATCTCTGTGAGTGTTTCTGGTTCATCCTTACAGCTTAAGGAAGCGGCAAACCTGCATGGAGACGCTAAAGGAGATGGTCGCGAGAACTTGCAAGGAGTCACGAATTGGTTATCTGTTCATCGTACGACCCGTTAAGGCGCTTCTTATTCATGCATTTCGTTACCTTTTCTCACCTCCATCTTTAGGTACCACGAAGTACAAATCCGTGGTGATTCAGAGTCAGGTCCCCGCCGAAATTTGATTCTTTTTTCGCCGAAGATCTTCTGGCAAAGGTTACGCAGACCTACGATGTCGAAGGATTGTTCCACGGTTAAGTTACCAGGCGCATCGTGCGTACCACTTACCTTCTTCTGGTATTTTTTAACTCATCGACAGGATTGTGAATCTCGGTCGTTAGACAGCTAATACGTTCCGCTGAGCACTTCTCGCACAGAGGTGGAGCTGAATTCAGCTGTGCAGGATTTTATTAATGTGGGCCTTCACGCGCGCCAACGTGATTGTCCTTCGACTGGCCGCCCAGCCCATTTTCTCATGCTTGGAAGCACTTAGTATGATAAAATGGCGGGCGCAGAGCTACACACTTTTAGACATCAGCTTTCGCCTCCCTTTTCCCACTTTCATTCGTCTGAGATACATGTTCCGTGCTCAGTGTCATCGTCGGTTAATCGATTTCATTTTTCTCAGATCCGAGGCTTCGAGCATTACGTAAAGGCAGCATTTCGGGATTCGGTGCTAAATTTTGACTTTTTCATTGGCGTCGGAATAAGTACGAGCGTGGCGGCAAGGCAAGATGTTTGTTCTCTCTTGCTCCCCGTTGTCGAGTGGCTACCGTCTCTAGTAGGTTACGGACCCTCGCTTGCACGGACACCGCAGATCTGCCGGTGTTAGCCGTGTTTCTTCTCGTACGTCACTCCTCGATGTAACAAACCCCCGTTGGTCGTAGGCACTGGGAGGCCGCTTGCCAGTGGGCGGAAGACTTCACGGGAACGAACCCAATAGGCAGATGGGTAAATAAGCGGCGCGACGCTCCTTGGTTCGTCCTCTGTCTATTCATCCATAACAAGTTGACTGATGTAGATATATTTAGTGCTCAAAAGTCTCTGCTCAATCTCCAGTTATGATTAGACATCCCGCTGTCTTTCATTTAAAAAAACTAATTCATTATTATGCTTTTATATTTACCTGCTCGGCTGACCAAGACGGATATCGTGTTCGTTCGTATCCGCTCACTGTCCATCTCTGACCACCACCAGCTCCTTCGATCGTCCGTGGGCTGGACGTTCCATTGCATCGTTCATGAAACATACTATGCGTCTCATAACTCCTCTGTTTCTCCGATAAGGCAAACGGGCGGTTCAACTTTCATTCTGACTTCCCTCGTCCTGGGTTTGCTAGCAGGGATGGTCACAGCGTACGATTGATTCGCTTGAGATCGACTCCGAGTCTTTCCCCTCCGCCTCCCTGGACCTGAGTTCGCATCAACCTCGACCAGCGTCAACATTGAGCTTCTAATATCGCCAAGCTATACCTATCTTTCTGTAGTTTTGGAGCGCTGTTACAGCATTGTCGCCAAGGACTGGAACCGAGTATAAATTCTATTCAGCACCAATCAGTCCTTCCGCAGAGAGCGGAGCTGTTCTAAGCCCAGTTCGGTCATGGTGACCAGTGAAGCTGTGTTGGCTATTCACAGCAAATGAGAGAGATAAGCCAGAATGGGACAAGGACGGGTGAAAGACTGCTGCTATGACCATTACTGCCCGTTTTGGTGATTGGGCGACGTAAATGGTCAAGAAATGGTGGTGTTTTCGATTGTTGCGAGGGAACAAAGGTACGTCTTGCGTCCTGGTGGTAATCGTGCATTAAATCGATGTCATAAAGCGGGTTAACGCGCTTCTACGAACAGGAAGACCTCTATGCGCAGATGAAAATAGCCACACGTTCATAAGCTGAGGGCTGCTACGATGTCAGAGGGAAACCTCCTTCTCCGCTTTCAAAAAGGAGATTCCGCAGCCAGGTACCATGGTAGAGAAAATCTGTAAGTGTATCAATGCAAGTCTTTCGGGTTACCTTAGTAATCGTCTACGGTGAAGGTGTTAGCGGAGATTCTTCGCGATGAATTGATCAAAACATGTGGTGCTTGATTGTGGCCCGGCGCTCATTTGTTGCTGTACGCTAAGCGCTTTACAGTCCGCAGTTATCCATTCAATGGATTGCCTAAGGTTCGTCATTTAAGTCGCAAACGAGCAAGCGTCGGCATCATACCTGCCCTTGTTCTTATAAATTGTGCATTCCCCGGGTTCTCTATGTAAATTGACATGCTCTTCCAGCCCTATCTTCCGGCCGTTTAGTCCGTGGTGACAAATCTCAGGTTTCTGAGCGCTAGTCAATAATCTTTGCTCCTTACAGTACACCACGACTGAAACGGCTTGCTACAACATTCAATTCGCTGGTACTGGCACCGCTATGGTCATAGGTGTGTGGTCATCTTGGTTTAGAGCAATATATCCTCATTCTACGAAAACTAGAGGGAGAATCTTATAATCTTTCGGAGGAAGAGTCGGAGGATTCTGATGACGAAGGTAATGGCGGCTCTGGATACAGCACAGACGAAGAGGTAAGCATATAACAGCTACATGGATTCAAGGAATAATGTATTACAGTATGAGAGTACCCCTAAGATCACGCTGTCTTCGCTCACTGAGGCAAACAGAGAAGAATTGACCATTCCAGTGTTAAAGCAACGGTCTTACACTGGTGCTAGAATGGTCATACCGTCAGCTCTGGCGGATACTCTCTGTGCCGATCTCGGTGTCGATGGAGTCTTAGAGAAGCTCAACACCACGCTCGGCACATCGTACGCTTTGGACTCCGTAATCTCGATTCTTGATTTCTATATCGTCCAAAATAACGACTTTGGAACTGCCTATGCGTATTTGCGTCCTTATTGGTCTGATATCCCTACAATCGAACACGAATTGAGCACCCAAGAAGAGAAGGATAGGGAGATGCGACAGAATGCGATTGTTGATGGCAGGATCACCAACCGGGATGTGCCCCCTCGCCGCGTATGGGATCTGTATGCCAATCGGGTGGTGCCATACTGGGTTGCGCGCAAATACCTGTGGGGGATCTCACATGCTTGGGTGGACGACGAGGACCGTATGAATGTGATTACCCCTATTAATGGATACGAATGGCCCGTGCCCATCCCGAAGGATACCAATCTTGATCTCATCCGCATCGAAATGTTGAACGCCCGGTCAAGCTATACGCTACACACGGTAGAGTACGCATGGCTGGACGTTTTGTGTTTGCGGCAGGAAGGTGGGAAGGCCGAGGCTCTGCGCGCAGAGGAATGGAAGCTGGACGTGCCCACGATTGGACGCATGTATGCCTTGGCTCCGAATGTGGTGTGTTATTTCAATGGACTGGGTCGGCCACTGGAATTGACACTACGCGACTTTGAGAGTGACCGGTGTTGGTTCCGACGTGCATGGACGCTGCAGGAGGTCACATATCACCTAATTATTGGTGGGGAGATGGTCCAAGATGTTATGGAAAAGGAGGTTCGAAGGAGATTCGACGAACAATTGAAGTCGTTGCAGGAGATACAACGATGCGGAACAACGCTTGACCTTGCATCCGAGATGCAGCATCGGGTATCAACAAAGCCTGTGGATAAAGTCGCGGGCTTAGTATACCTTCTCCAAACGGACTCCATCCCGATATATGACGCTGAGCAGTCGGAAGCGGATGCATGGGAAGTCCTCATGGACGTCATGGAGCCCTGGTTTCGGGCAGAGTTGTTCTTCTTCTTCCCTGAGCCTGGTAATGGAAGCAGATATTGGCGACCGTCATGGGAGCAAGTAATGACAAGCAAACTTATTGCGCGTCGTTTCGCTTGGTACCCAGACAAGGTTTATCGGATGGAGGATCCTGATGCGGACTATTATGAGGGCTACTGTATCAAGTCGGGAACTGTGCAGGGTTTGAGCGAGGTACTGAACGAACTCAAGCCTCGACAGGGAGAACTTGTGTTCAACGATGCCACCGGGGCACTCCACACGTTAAAAATTGTGGCCGACCACGCATATCCAATACCTGATGGCTTGTATACACTCATAGGCTGCATCGGCAGGTGTTCACGTTCGGATCTCTGGGTAGTCGGGCAGCTGAGAGAGGATGGAAAGTTCAAGAAATTATCAGTGTTCCATTCAGCGGACGATGAACAAGTGAAGCTTATGGAACTTGCACTTGAAGAACGACTTAAGATATTTCTTTGTTGAAATTAATCGGCTTTTCAGTTTCAGCTCACCGTCCCCAGGCTACAACGGCGCAGCCTAAGTGCTCCAATTCATACTGTTAGGAAGACCCGTCAGCTGCTTTCACGAAAGAAGGGAAATAAGAGCCCGCCTTCGAAATCTGAAGCGAATCCCTCTCCCGATTGTCGGTGCAAATATTTGTATCAGGATTTGAGAAATGTTCTGTTATCTGTGGTTTTATGGCTGCCGATTGAAATTGACTGCAGTGACCATATGAGCGGAAACGAATCAGATATAATGAACCCAGGATACCGCAAGAACAGCAAAGACCATGGTTGCTGCAATGGACACAGAAGACGACGGTTTCTAAAGCAGTTCCGCCTTCCCTCACAGGACTTCAGTCTTTATTCTGCAGTAGATATGGTTTGGCAAGGGAATATCGCCCTCCCTATCAGGGTTCTATTATTGCTGGCCAATTCAATTATGCACATTGCGGCAGGGTATTGCAAGGACAGATGCTTGAAGAAATGAAACGGGTGTATTCATGAGAAGAGCTCCTCGGTCCGAATCAGTGGATGTCATCCACATCATCGTACGAAATGAAAATTAAAATGTACATTTTCGAGGATCTGAGATTCCTCATTCGTGTAGGTGATTCTCGGAGCGAGTCATGATTTTCCTTTAGCAGATTACAGAAGCCTTCACAGAATATGAAAGGCATGTGTTAGATGTGCTATTACAAGTACGTGCAACAGTAGATAGACTTGTATGTAAGATGTAGAGTATTTGATATCACGAACAGCTCTAATCACTGTCGGAATCACTGCCATAATCACTGTAATCTCCTTCATTGTCATCGCGAATCCTATCTGTTACGTCATGGAATCTCAGCTTGAGCCGAAAGTCATCCTTCACCAAGGCGTCAAGCTTAAATAGACCATCTGTTTGTAACAGAGGCACATGTGAGTGGCAGAACCGTCCTGAAACTAGGACACGAAGATCCACAAACGCAGACAAGCAACGAAGACGACGGCGTGAGCAAACCATACCCACAAAGTTGTCATCAAGAAATGGAACTGGGCCATCGACCTCACGGACAGTTACAGCTAACTTTTGCAGCGAAGGAACGAGGTCGTGATTACGGTAGTTCCCGACACTTTGAGTTTTCGTCATTTCACGAAAAAGGCGTTCCATGCAAGCCTCGCTATTGCCTGTGGGTAAAGTCAACCTATATGATTGGTGTTCGATGGTAAATATGAGGAGTTGGGGAGTAAGTTGAATGATATAAAGAATCCGATCATCCATCATTGGTACATCGATGAGATGAAGGACTGTCAAGGAGCAGCGGGAGCGCATGATCAAATTATGGAGTCCTAGGAGTGAATCTGCGGGGCATATAATTCCGTGGTATTTCGGATTCTGAATAAAGTCGCAGCCTGATGTCACTGTCATGTGATTCAGAGACGGTACATCGAGACTGTTGAGAAAATTTCCTAGCGACGCAGAGAGCGATTGAAGTGATGTGTTCCTGGCGATGGGAAATTGCGAAAGGGATACAGGGATGTGACTGTGGTGATGACACAAGAATGAGAGAAGGCAGGAACCTGAGGCAACGGCATCCAGATGTTGACGTGTTATGTTTGTGTTTGTCTCGCGCCTGGCATCTAAAAACGTGACGAGACGGTCGGGAGGAATGGAAATGATGGCTTCCGGATGCATGTCTGTCAAATGCAGGGTCTCCAGATTAGGCGCGATTTCAAACGCATTAATGTTCCCCGGTTCCGCATATTTTCCGCAAGTCAGATACACGTCCTCAAGCATGTCAACTCTCCCATGGATGAAACGTATATCAGAGAGCAGGAACGCGGGTATGATCAGTTCGACTGACCTCCAGCGTGTCGAATGAGTCAACAAAAGACTGAAACATCGACTCATTATCTTCTCATGAGCCTCAGAGTATTTTGGGGGCATGATGCTGTGGCTGGTAGCCCGGAAGGAGAAATCAAGATGAGATCTACCGCTCCTAGCAAGTACGAGTTTAAGAAGGGCGCCCATGTTCCTTTTGAAAACAGGGATGGCCTCGCCGATGGCACTGTCTTCTTGATCCTGTGGGAAGTTTATTGTGAGTCGCGACCATAACTGAGGACAGTGCCTCTCGATGGTGCGTCGCCATGTACTGCAGACCTGGCCGAGATACCAAGGTCCGTCGGATAGATCGGAGACGTCGAATCCTGAGATGTGATAGTCGTGGGATGTACGCCACTCTTCAGTCCAGCCCAGGATCTGCACAATTATTTCTGCTGGCAAACGACGCACAGAGGATAAGGATCCCTTGTAGTCGTCTCGGATTTTTGACAGTCGCAACATCCGTGATTCTAAGGATGCCGCCGCGTGACGCAGCAGGTCGATCTCTGCCTGGATTTCCAAGATCGGAGGACCTAGGTGTTGGATTGAGGCGTTCAATTGACCAGCTTGGAAACGTGTTGGTACCTCGTTGGTAGTCAAAAGCGTGATGAATTCGGGGGCGTGGCTGAAGTTCGATGTCCAGTCATATCTCGCCAGGAGATTGTCTAGGAAAGAGCGGGTAGATTCCATATCAGATTGAAAGTATATCGTGTAAGGTATTACAGAGGCTATGCTTGAGAGTTAGTCAGTAAATGTGTGACTATGACAGATGATTGCTTACAGGAAGGACTTTGGGAGAGTTCAGGATACGGAAGTTGTCGCTTCGCTTTTGAGGCGGAAGGAAGACAAAGGAGACCTCAAGTGAAGACAAAGACGACCGCAAAGAGACAAGGAAGACCGAAAAGAGAAACAATGATACGTTTTGACAATGGAAATTGTGAGATATGCGAGTCTCTCATGGCGGACAGTTAGTCGCCGTTGGGTTCTCGTATCGATCTACTTACGTGTTGACCTATTTCCGAGGGGATTTCGTAGTATATAAAGCTAGGTATTTCGTAGTTAGTCCCCATGTCGCGTTTGCCACAGGTGTAATCCATTTTTGCTACTCACTTCGTTCGAGTCAGCCCCGCGATTCTAACAGAAATGTGATTGAGATGGGAAGGGCTGCCGTCTCCAGAGGCAGTGCTTTGGTGGTGTCGTGACAAATATAATCAAATCGCGTATTAGTGTGGAAGTCCCCACTGCAATTCGTTCGATGACTCTTCACTGTCATATACACCTCTGGCTCCTCTCCATTTTGACCTAATAGTATCGGCTCAGGGGGGGTCGGCACAACACGTGAATTGAAGTACCGAGTTCGGGAGATCTTAGTAATGGTCATTGCCGATAACTTGTATGAGGGTTTGGTGAGCTCTATCGTGTTTGAGACATGAAAGAAAGGTAACGTGAAGAAAGCTAGGGAAAAGGTTCGATGGCCATGGTAAGGAACAAGCACGCATCCGGGAATTGGGGAAGTGTCAGTTTCCGGGCTGTACCTCCGGTCAGGGTTGACTTCCACCATCCACGATCGCCCGGTCTAAAATACTTTAGATCACATTCCAAGCACAATTGCAAAAGTCGACGAGTACGGTAAGGCTCTCAATGCGACCATGACGGCGCACGGCCTGCATCGACGTGAATGTAGGGATCACGCCTGCAGGGATTGAGACCACAGTCAAGACTCAAGGGACACTAGTCTCGGTTATAGCCATCGGTGGAAAGAAAACACGGAGGTCACAAACCCTATGAAATAGAGGGAGATGAAGGTATGACCGAGGTATTATTCCCACGGGAGAGTACAACTCCTGCCAATTATGCCATGGTTTCCCCTGTAGGCTAATGTTCTTCGAAAAAGCACGAAAATGGTGTGAATGCAGGAGCGTAACCCGAGCTAGATCCTTCAGCAATGCACCTGCACAAATCAAGAGTCCGAGGAAATAAAGATAGGTATGCTTCGTGCGTGAAATAATCTGTATAACTCGGCTCATTCTACTCGACAAAACAATGCCCATGGACCTGGTAGCCGCCCTAAGTTGTTCAACTAAATGGTTGGAGCCGTAATGGAGATCAGCCGACTTGATGCCCAACAAAGCGCCGCGATCACGGGATAATGACACGGCCTATTTTTATACACAGCGTGTGCAAGCCTGTCCGTTCCGCCAGTATCTATAAATGAGTTTAGCAGGCAACCCCTACATTTAGATGCCCCGGACCGAACCTCGCATGCACATTGGAAAATTAAGACGCGAACAGACCGATTCAAGAACCAGGCCCGGGATTCTTAGATATTTTGGAAGGGCGTCGCATTGGCCCTGAGATACCTGTTGCAGTAATACCCAATGGACTCAAACCATCGTACTCCAAGACGTTTAATTTAGCAGACATTGACCTCGTGAGGGCTTTTTCATCCAAAGATAAGTACACCGCTCTTTAAAAATAGACCCTATTCTATATCCTTGGTAGAGCCGACGACCGGAATCGAACCGGCGACGAAGACGGCCATTGCACGCCAATCTACGTCGACATAACAGACAGGTTGGAGAAATATGGTATGAACAACCGGAGAGCTCATGCTTTTCATTCTCTTCCTGCTACAGAGTCTGTCACATTTAATCGGCCAATGGGCTCGTGCTTATTTCCATTTGTTGAACACATGTTTGAATCATACAATCATACTTGGGTTGCCGTCAAATTACCGGGGCGATGTATTGATCTCTCGTAAGAAATGAGAAGCAGACATAAAACATATTTTCAAGACATTCGTAGACATTACAGCGTTCCACGTACTCGCGTTCTAGATATGTGACACTGATACGGAGGGAATACAGTAACATGGCGCACCTATCCCGTCGACGTACGTTCAGCAGAAATAGATATGTGTGTGTTCACAATTTCGAGGCGACATGAATGCAAACGCTCAGTGTGCAAGGACAAACAATGCCCAAAATGAATACGTCAAATCAAGATTATTACTATCGGACGGAGTCGAACCGTCCAGTTGATGGGAAATTTTACTGTTGATCCAATATGGCATTGGCAGTAAGGTTATCTTCTTGAAGTTAGTCTACACTTGGAACTGGGAGTGCCTCCGTGAGGTATAAGATACAATTTGAGGACAGCCGGCTTGGTATTTGGTATGGTATGTTACAATGATGGTTCCGGTGATGACGACGTTTAACGACCTAGTATCAACAATAGAGTAATGCATAGTCCCAAACGAAACGAGAAATAGTGTAGAGTTGTAGCCCATAAAGTCAACGCATAGCCATCCTGCATAAAACAACGCCCAAAATAGCAGCGAAGATATCCCACGCAGCCGTCGTCCCACCGAGAGCCGTGTTTGATGCTGCTGTAACTGACCTCACTGGGTCGCTTACGGCACTAGAGGCACTGGAATGGGCAGCGGTTGCCGAGACACTGGTACTCGTCAGAGACGAGCTGGAAGAAGAAGAGATTGACGTGACGCTGAACGACAGTGATGTGCTCGTAGACGCCAAGGTGCAGAAGCTCTGGGCAAGGGTCTCCGCCGTCGGCAGCTCGTTTGGGCATAGGGGAACGACACAGTCCGTGAGTCCGGTCGTGAATTCGGTTCTATGTGGAACTTTTTTTAGCTGGAGAATAGTGAAGACGGAAGGTTTGGACGCACCTAGGGCAGAAACAGTTTACATCGGCCACGCTGGTACAATTAGCATCTGCTATAGATAGCTGCAAGCAATTTGTTACTAAGCAATCCTCGTTAGTTATTCAAGGAAAGAATAACGATAGCTGACGCACCGCATGTCGAGTATCCACTCAGACTCGGTAGTTCGGCCGAGAGCGTCGAACTAGCACTGACGCTCCCGCTACTTTTTGAGTTCGTAGTCCTGATCGTCGTTGAGCTCGAGTTTTCCGTTATTATGCTTGTGCGTGTGGTCGTACTGCCGCTAATCGTTGTCCTCGTAGCGCTTCCGGCCGTGATACTAGTTCTTGACGAAGACTGCCCCTGGATGGGTGTCACGAAACAGAGCAGACAGACAGACAGAACATGAAATGATTCGAGTCGCATTTTCTTCGCTGGATGCTGTAGATGACAAGATAAGGAGACGCAGCAAACGCTGCACGCGCAGTGATGGCGAGAGACAGGAGAGCTCGGGATTTCGATCCGGGATATTTGTGATTATTTGGTATCCTGTCGAACAGATTGCGGGCAGCCTTCCGAATCCCGAATTCTTCTTGGGAATCTCCATGCCCCCTGTAAGTCGTCTGGTTTCTTCAGCACTGTTTCGTACTTATCTACTCCGCAGAAAATATAAATCCTGTGTTCAATTTGTCCCTTCTTTCCCCATGTCTCATGCTACAGCCCTGAGTCAAATGAAACAGGGAATCGACAAGCAACCACACGCGTCACGATTTGTTCTCAGAACCCTAAAATTGTCGATTACTTACCAGGGACTGGACTACCGATGATGGTACTCCCAGGCACCACATTTGCCATTCAGATACCGATGATGGCCAGTGAAGAAGGAATTGATGTCATTGTCGCGTGGAACACGGACAATCGTAGGACGGTGCGAGTACTTTCTCTCTGCGTGACATTACTTGGCTAATTCCTTACAAGGACGAGCGGACCCTATGGAAACTGAAACTCTGTTAAATAAGAAAAGCCGCAGAGTGCATGAAAAGAATGTCAAGGAAGACGCCGATTAACAGATCACGTCTCATCTGTACCGAAACCGTCGCGTACCCCTCTTCGTCACATTCGTAAATCGGCAAAAAGCAAGCGTCGATACAGGACTGTGTTCCGTCTCGTATGCTAGCCGTCCAGGCATGGGATGACCAGATTCTATTGGTGGATACAGAACCTTACGGCATGTCTACCTCCTTTTACCGAAAGAACGAGTATCGATGCCATTACTCCAGGTTTGTGCTGACCTTGAGGAGGGTCATGGCATACCTCTATCACCTATAGCGCTTTACAGTGAGTAAACATAGTACCCGCCGGAAGTTCTAATACTGATAAATTGGCTTTAAGACGTCACTCAGTCCGCGAGAGAGTGCAAGGTCTAGCGATTGCTATACAATGTCTTCCGACTATAAAAAAGAACACAGCCTCAATACGCCCAAGCCGTCACGGATTCCGTCGACGTCGGAGCCCGTCTATGTAGCGAGAAGGACACTGGCCCTGTGCCATGTCTTTCCTCCCAAGAAAAATCCTTCTTTCAGCTGTTTCCATGTACAGTCGGTGTTCCCTCACGAGCGATTCCTATGTCGATCAACTGACAATCAATTTCTCTTGGTTATTTCTTTGTTTTCATCTTTCGCATCGAGAAAGTGACAGGTCCCAAAAAAGCGACATTGCAGACGGCCGGGTGTATTCGTTACCAGAATAAACTGAGGCAAAGGAAGACGTGTCCTTTCCCTCCTACCACCTCTCGCATACTGATATTGTCCCCAGTTCGACGAGGCTACAAAAGGGCTTCTTTTGAGTGGCCAGACCTATAACTTCTGACGACGATCTGAGTCGTTGCGGATGCTTAGCGCCACTCGAAGCTGATTCGCTTTTGTGCTCACGTAGGTGTTCCCGAAGTCAGTCATGTCGACCAGAATAAGCTAGCGAGAATTTGCTATTTCAGAGGACCATAATGCAGGGGTAATCAGTATGTCCTCAGTACTTCATCGTGGACTGTGCATTGAATTACTTAATGGACATAGATAGAACTCGCGCACCAATGATGACCAAACAGACGGCGGCTTATGTGCACCCGAGGAGCTAGAGACTGAAGGCCTCCGTGCTCGCCCCATTTTGTCTGCGTATATGGGCCTCTGTTTGTATGCAACCCTACGTTCCCTTGAGGAGTCTATTCATTCCTGTAATGCATCTCAGTCTATGTTTTACCACTCAGAAAATATCTCGATACTTTAAAGCAAACCTTGTCCTTATCTCTTCTCTTTGCTCGGTCCTTTTGTGTTCATGATCGTAGAAAGGATATCTTTGGTAGTGCATTTAGCCACGATGACTCTTGGTAGTTGCCAAAGCAATACCTAGATCGCCATGTGGTTGGAAGGAACATGATTGGCCTCCTATGCGTGATCCCATTCATCTTTTCTTAGCCGCTGGCCCCGTCCTCCAGAGGACGACAATGCCCATTGCTGCTGACATTCGAGGCGGATATGCATATCAAGCCTACATTGGTAAGCAATTCAGCGCCTGTAATTACGCCTATCCTCATCATATCCGTGAAGCTTTGATTTGACATGAATCATACTCAAACCGTCTTTCTTATCGTCATAAAGCGACGACAGCACTGCATGGATACATGTGTGTATATTTTCTTCTCTTTTCACGGGCCTTACAGAATCTTGGAACAGGTCGGTCACAGCCGTATCGAAATGTGCAAACCATAGCAAATCGTGATAGCAAATTGGACACTTGTTCCCTTGTGTTCCCTGGCAGTCGTAGGAAATGACTCCGAGCAAGTTTGTAATGGATGATGCAAATTTACTACATCCAATCCTGCTTCGAGATACAAAGCACTGAACAGCGCGTCATTGATGATACAAGTACATGCGTAGTACACAAGATTCTACGAGCGCCTGGCAGATGTAAGGACACAGTTTTTCAAGTTCGGAAGTACAGCCAACATCTTGCTGATTAATGTGTTGAGTGCACAGGAATAGGCGGCGGGCGTGCTGTATAGGTATGGCTACCACGCTGTTGACATGAATGAACGTGAAGCACTCACCATTGACCTTACAGTCTGTGAATGACTTTGGGTTTTCATGGGTGTTTCCAGGATTACTTGGACTAGTGTACATTTTCTATTCGTTGTCGATGAGTCTGAGTATACCTTTCGGTCCTACAGTATGGAGTGACACGTACTTGTACATATACTTCCATCTTTTCGACTTGACCGTCAAGGACAATAATCGATGCCAGCCTTGGAAATCGCGTGCACCATGGTCTATCGGTATCCGACGTCCGTCTGCCATCCATCTATGCTTGCCATCAGCTCCTTGATTATCCGTCACTCGGTCAGACCTTTGTCTTCGTTCATCGAATGCACTACGTCATAAATCCTGCGTTCCGCCAAGCACGGAGACGGACTCTTTAAGCTCGTCACTCCGATAATTATTGACTTTGAATCTGCCAAATGTGATGCCTTTCCCAATCCAAGTGCTCTTGGGAAACCTGTAACCTCTTTCTACTCTTCCTTCTAACGTTTCGTCCCGTTTCCGGCAGAGATGGTAACAGTGTCTTGTTGGCTTGGTTACCATTCGAGGCCGACTCCGAGCTCCCTATCCGCCTCCCTGGTCTTGGAAGGTGGAACTCGAGCTATGAACTCCGAGTTCGATTCAAACTCGACTGGTGTGAACATTGAGCTTCCAATCTCGCCTTGGTGTTCCTATCTTTCTCTGATTTTGCGTCCTGGAGACATCATTCCCAAGGACCGGAACCGGGTTCGAATTCTATTCAACGCTAATCAGTCCTTCCGCAGAGAGCGGAGCGACCCTAAGTCCGGTTCGTGTTCCCATCGTTTTGCTGGCGAACTTGTTTTCCTTTGAATGAGCTTAAGCTGACATCCTTTCAGCTACTGTCCATGAGTGTACGAGATGTGTATGCTGTTGGCGATTGGGTGAGGCAAACATTTCCAAAACCCACTCATAGCCCGCTTGCTGACGAGGAATCTCCTTCCAGTATTCGTCTTTTTCTACAGCGAAAGGGAATTTATGAGAGGTGAGAACATTGGGGTCAAGTTAGCGTCGTGCACATAAATTGTGTGCTCCATCTATGTTGATGAGACTCGTAAAGACGCAAATGACGACTTATAAATTGCCGTTGATGCGCGTACGTTATCTTTAGGGTTCTTTCCTTCTAACAGATGGGTGATACATATCAAAGGTCCAAGCACTAGTCGGCATTGTTCACTTCTTCCCATACATGACGACCAAAGCCTCTTGGTGCAACAATGAATTTGGAGCAACCTACATCGGCCGTGGACACTGGTATGTAGGATTGTCTGGGGACGATGCTTCACATCATCATTCTGCTATCACTAGCGCAAGAATCTGATGGTCTTTCGGAGCATGCATCGGATTACAACGACGAAGACAATAGTATCTCTCTATACAGACGAAAGGAACAGGCAAGCATATCACAGTTATATAAAAGCAGGGAATAATGTATTTCATGAGAGGAGGAGGAAGTATGAGAGTCTCCCCGAGGTCACTCTCTCTTCGCGCACTGAGACTGGCCAAGATGAATTGACCATTCCAGTGTTGAGCAACGGTCTTACACTGGAAAAGGGGTCATACCGTTGGCTCTCGCCAACACTCCCTGTGCAGATCTCGGTGTCTACGGAGTTTTAGAGGAGCTTAACAACATCCTCGGCACATCATACACTTTGGACTCTGTAATCCCGGTTCTCGATTCCTATGTCTCGCAAAATTACGACTTTGGAACTGCCTACGCTTCTTTGCGTCCCTATTGGAATGATACCGATACCATCAAAGACAGGATCACCATCCCGAATGTTCGCCCTCGACGCGTATGGGATCTGTATGCCAATCGGGTGGTGCCATACTGGGTTGCAGGCACATATCCGTGGGGGATATCGCATGCATGGGTAGATGAGAAGGACCGCGTGAACGTGATGACACCTATTAATGGATACAAGTGGCCTGTACCCATCCCGAAGAACACCAGCCTTGATCTCATCCGCGTTGAAATGTTGAATCTGGGAGCGAAGTACGCATGGTTAGATGTTCTGTGTTTGCGGCAGGAGGGTGGGAAGAGCGATCATCTGCGCTTGGACGAGTGGAAGTTGGATGTGCCCACAATCGGATGGGTGTATGCTACACAAGCTACATATGCAGACCGTCAGCTAATACGTGTGGTATGCTACTTCAACGGTCTGGGTCGGCCACTGGATTTGACGCTGGACGACTTCAAGAGTGATCTTTGTTGGTTCCGGCGCGCGTGGACCCTGCAGGAGATAACCCCCAACCCAATCATAGGTGGAGAAACGGGCAGTGATGTCATGGACAAAGAGGTCCGAAGGAGGTTCGACGAAAAATTGACATCATTACGGGAGATACGAAAATTGGACATGGCCCTTGAAATCCTGTCCGAGATGCGGAATCGGGTGTCCACAAAGCCTTTGGATAGAGTCGCGGGATTGGTATACCTTGTCATGACGGACTCCATCCCAATATATGACGCTGAGCAGTCTGAATCGGATGCATGGGAAGTCCTCGTGGATGTCATGAACCCTAGGACTCGGGCAGAGTTACTATTCTACTACCCCGAGCCTGGGAACGGGAAGAAATCTTGGCGACCGTCATGGCAGCAAGTAATGATGGACAAAGACATTGGGTTTTGTTCATCTCCGGCCTCTCGGCTGTCAGGCAAAGTTTATCGGACGGAGGATCTAGATGCAGACTGGTATCCAGATTATCATATTAAGTTAGGAGATGTGCGTGGGCTAGCTGAGGCATGAAAAGAAGAGATGCCTCGAGAAGGAGAGCTGGTCATCAAGGTTGCCAACAGGGCACAACGTACACTAAAAATTGTGGCCGACCATGCATACCCAATACCCGATGGCTCGTATACACTCATAGGCTGCGATGTCAAGTCTTCAAATGATGCCTGGGTAGTCGGGCGGCGAAGAGAGTCGGATGGGAAGTTTGATAAATTGTCAGTGTTCCGTTCTGCAGACGATGAAGAAGTGAAGCTTTCGAAACTCCCACTTGGAAAAAAAATTAAAACTTATCTTTGTTGACTTACTTGGATTTGTTGTTTACTTAGAACACGTCTGATTGTAGTCGGATAGGATGGCAAATGACAGTAGAGATTACATACTCATGTACGACATAATTTATACTGCTCTATCCAGAGGGATTGAGAGAGCACTGCTGATTGAAATGTCAAGGATGATGGAGGTCTGTACACAGATAAAAAGCGGATACCCGCAAGGAGGAGGTTCTGCTGAAGGATATTTATTGCTGGGGCATATATAGAAGGGCATCATCCCTGCACCGACTCGTGGGCCATGGGAGCCAAAGGCTTCAACAATCTACTTCGTCCAAGTGGTGCCAGAAACATCATGGCCTTGTCGATACGCTCATTCCACGCGCTGCTAGATAATTTAGACTGTTTATTTGTGGAGGATCACTGATAATTGTTAAGGTTCTCGACGCAGCTGAGAAGGATCCGTCACAAAAGAGTGGAGGGTGCGGAGAAATCTATCTTGCGATGATTGAAAGAAGGGGGATATCATATAAAGAGAAGTGCGAGATAAAGGTAAAGGATTTTACGCTGAGTCGTGATGGAATAAGGTAGATTATGCATTTCTACGTGATCAGAGGTGATCTCCGCGCATCTGCAAACAATTTTAAGTAAGAGGAATGAACAAAGAAATGTTCGCCGTTGAAGCGTACAGAGCTAATCAGGTAAATCTCGATGCTGCACCCTTTAATTGGAACTAAGGAAATGCTCTCTTCCTTTCTTTTTAACGCTTAGTGGTTACTCGTTGTAGGCCCGTTTCGTTAGAAGGAGGGGGTGGGGGGAGCGCCATCGATTTTGAAGACTGGATTGTTCCAGGGAGGTCATCGAGGCATAGGTGAAGCATATGCTTCATATATATGCGATAATTTGATAGCACACCTTCCTGTACCTGATTCCGTAGCTATAAGCGTTTTATGTGAAGTCGGAGTAGAGTCCACCGAGGGCGGCATTAGTGTCGCATACATAAGAAAATATCCGATACCCAAAGACGTCGGCCTAAGCATCAATGAGAGATATAGAATCACTATGAAGTTACGGAAGTGGCGTACTAGTTAAACGAGATTGAGACGAGCCTTGCCAGCATCAGAGGTAGGTATCCGTCTGGCTAAGCCTTGAGCCATCGTAGCGTTAGTACTACTAAGACTCTCGATTCCATTGGTGTTTGTAGCCTCGACGTCGAGCTCAGATAAAAAATAGAACAAATGTTCCAAGAAGACTCGAGCTCTTTAAAAGAGATTTCGTCCAAGATATCGCCATAGAGCATCCATCTCTAGAATGAAATGAGCCTACTCATGATACAAACACTGTAGAAGTGGGTACCAAATAGAAGCCCTAGGGAATGGACGACACAGAGAGCGAGGCGAGACCTTCAGTCTCTGCCTCCGGCTTGGTATCCCTACAATCAATGTCTGCTTCAAAACCAGTGTCGTCGTTGGTCGTCGCGAGCTCTGGATATATTGGCGAAGCTTTTGACCGTATATTCCATAACTTAGTCTCAAGACATACCAATCGGAGCAGTGTTTCATGTGTGTGACTGCAGATTTGAGGTCAGCATTAATCTAGAGAGTAATTGCCAAGAGCGTACCGACATGAATGATGAAAAAGGAGTACTATGGGCATCATTGAAATCTAATTAAATGAAATATTAGCAGAATCAGCGACTACCGGTGATTTTGAGACTAGAAGGAGTCGTTTTGATTTTTATTGTGGGCTACAGTGAGCCCAAGTCCTGGTGCGAAGACGACGTTATGCTGTTAAATTCTGGAAAAGGTAAGCGATATCAATCCAAGCTCAAGGGATGACTTACTGCGCAGCGGTGCTTGGCTCTCAAAAGTCTCTACCGTATAATCGCCTTGACGCCTGCGCTGTTGTTATCTTAAAGATTCAAGCTATCTGATTAAAAACAACATTGTTAAAAAGCTATAATAACGACTTACTCTGTTCGGTATAGTCAAAGATGACACCAGATTGAGGTATGCAGGTCTGATTAACAGTGATATTGTTATCAGACGGCTACATATGGGACGACAAACAACAAGTTACCCGCCGTGTAAGCCCGTTTAAAACCAGGAAATTTAGAAGTGGATAGGATTGTTCAAACACCAAATAACTTACCCTTCTCACCAGGCGCCAACGATTAGTCTAGGATCCAATGTGTGTCTGGTGCGACATTATCATGTCGTGCCGTTTCGAAAACTCGCTCAATCTTGAAGTCCGTCGCGTATACATTTCGGTCAAACAGGTAAGCGATGATCGATTCTAAAGACGGAGACTAGAGGACGGAGGAAGAGCAGCGAAGGCGATAGCTCTACAGGCTTGACGGTAGCCAGCGGCTCGGCCCGGGGTCCGCTCCCGATTTGGTGGTGGTGGTTGTTTGTTGATTCCCCATATAAGGAACCGCGGTTCTTGCCATCATTCTCTCACCATCCACCCACCTCGTATTCTGTCACTCTGATCAGATGATCGGCTCAATGTGCTTGCCTTGACGACCTTATCCTCTGTCCCTTCGTTTGTACTCCACGTGGGACGACGCGACAATGTCTGTATAATCTCCAACGGTGGCCATGGTTTTCAAGAATGAAGACGCGACCTAGGTATCCTAGGTACATGGAGTCGTGATCGTAATGAGACAAAGTTGGGGAAACTATGGTGTGTTTGCTTGCTATATTCTGTCCAAGTCGCCTAACACGACCTACAGCAGCTCTTTACTCAGCTCTTGAGCTATGCCACTCCAATGTGCGGTCCTTTGGTTACACCTGCTTTCGTTCCTTCGTCGAGGGGGAGAAAGCGCACTGAATGGAGCTGCGCATCCTTGTCACGATTCGGTTGTACAGTCCCCGCTAAAGAAGACCGCCTCCGCAAGCAACCTGGTCCGTTCAGGATACGTAACCTTGATAGTCGACACCCTTACACGCAGAGTAATGGATGGATCCATTTCGCAAGGTCTCCAGGTGCGTCCTTATTCTTGCATTTTATCCCTTTTCTCGCCTTCAATTAGATTGGTTCTTCAGCACCGTCTCACTAGGACTACGTAACTTCCATAGTATATTGTCCGTCGAAGATGTTACGGGCTGGGAAAGGAGTTCTATTACCTGCAATGCGTAAGTAAACCTGGCGGGAAAATCATATGTAATATTCATCACCCTCGACCTGAACCTCTGAAACTCATCAGTCGCTGTAGTTTCTGCCTCGTCCGATTGTCAGATCGTGCTACTTAGCCGATTTTCCCAGCTTTTTCTCTTTTCGTCAGTAGACGTAGATTCCTGAACGTTACGACGGGATTTATGGAACATTATCTCCGCAGCTGTGTGGTACGTCGTGTTGAATTTTGTTCCTACCTGAGCAGAGCTGATCTTGGCTTCGCAGGCAACATCGGCTCCAGAAGGCAATAGTACTCCATGCACATCAAGTTAATAGTACCATCATCACGGCCCAGTAGAACAATTGCGGAATACTGCTGGTACAAAACGGCGGGACCTGATTCTACACTTTGACTGTTGCTTCTTTTTTATTGTTGTCGTGTTTATCGGGTAATCCTTTGGCGCTTGGTACCGCAGTCTTTGGGCGATGTCTGGGGAAGGTACCTATAAGCATGACGTTACGGTTTGGTTTTAGGATCCATCTCGGCACATTTTGTGTTTTGCATTTTCAGTGTGGCGTTTGAGTACGAGCACGGAGACGTTCGCCTCCTCCCGCTTCTCGCTTCCAGACCACTGAAGTCTACAGTAGACTGCCCTCGTGACGAAAATGGGAAGCCTTCTACACTGACCCTTCTCCCGCGACTCGTACGTGAGGGGAGGCTGCCTTATAAATCGTTGGAATACGTCAAGGAAATGAAACCGATGAACAAATGCTCGGAAGTGACGATGCCGTGCGGCTTAGAGGGACGTGGCTTGGTCAGTATCTCAGTCGCCAGTCCCGTACCATAATCTGACACATGAATTAGATTTCCAAGAGTGTTACATTTCGCTAAGTGGTGAATAGTTATTTCGTTGTGTTTCGCATAGCAAGAATAAATTTATGATGATTTCATCTCTTCTTACTCGGCCGACAAAGACAATAACTGGTCCGTATTGCCGGGCGCTTGAAATCGCGTTTGCCATGATTCGTTAGTATCCGTTCATCAAACCGCCTTCCATCTCTGACAACCAGCAGCCGTTTCGATCATCCGTGACTTGGACGCTTCTTTGGTTTCCGTCTAATGTGCTATGCCTTCCGTAGCCGTCACGGTCCCCCCAAAAAGGAGATTGACTCTTCAAATGAATATCTATTTTGAACTAGCCACATATGGCGAAAAACCAGTGCTCGAGGTAACCGTTCTCCCTAGTCTTGGAAGACGGAGTTGGAGCTATGAAGTCTGAACTCGAATCATACTCGACCGGCGTGAACGCTGAGCTTACAATATCACCCAGATATTCCTATCTCTCTGCGATTTTACGCCCTGAATACGGTGGATTAACATTGCCAAAGACAGGAACCGAGTTCTAATTCTATTGAGCACTAACCAGTCCTAAACCGCATATCTTCCGGCAGTACGGCAGATCTTTAATGGTCTCAGCGCTAGATTGCATCACTTGCCTCTTACCAGTCATCACGACTAGAACATCCTTGCGCAGCATCAAATTTCCCCCGACGGGCAGCCTCCTACGCCGAACATGGACGCTGGTATGTGTATTTGTTATAGGATTGATATATCATGTCCTCATTGAAGAAGAATCCTACTTTCGACAGGAGGAAGTGCGCGGGGAATATCAATTCAACATTTCCAGAAAGAAGCAGCTTATGGGAGTAAGCACACACTGAAAGTGTTATTTAGAGGCAATAAATAATACTTTCCATGCAGATGGACAACCTGGACGAGAGTCGTATCTCTGTGGTCAATCGCTGCCCCCTTAATCAAATCTCTTCAGGTGAAAGACGAAGGGAGAATCCTCTCCAGATCAGGCTCTCCGCCTTTGCTGAGACTGGCCAGGAGGAATCAACCATGCCAGTGCTGATGCAACGGTCTTACACTGGTAAAGGGGTCGTAACATCTGCTCTGGCTAACATTCCATGCACCAATCTCTGTGCCATTGAAGTCTTAAAGACGCTTAACGCCATACTTGGGACGTCGTACACTTTGAACTCGTCCGTAGTCTCGGTTCTCAATGTTTATATCGCGCAAGGTCTCGACTTTGGTGCTACATATGCTTATCTACGCCCCTACTGGAATGACATCCCTACCATCGAGCACACATTACGCAGCCTCGAGGAGGAGGATGAAGAGATGCGGAACAATGTGCTCGCTGAAGGCAGGATCACAACGCGGCATGTGCCCGCTCGGCGGGTGTGGGATCTGTATGCTAATCGGGTGGTCCCATACTGGGTTGCGTGCGAACATCCGTGGGGGATATCACATGCATGGGTAGACGAGAAAGACCGTGTGGATGTGATGACGCCTATCAATGGATATGAGTGGGCTGTGCCGATGCCGAAGGATACCAATCTCGATCTCATCCGCATCGAGATGTTGAACTTTGGAGCGAAGTACGCATGGTTGGATGTTTTATGTTTGCGGCAGGAAGGCGGGAAGGGTGAGGATCTACGCTTGGAGGAGTGGAAGTTGGATGTGCCCACCATCGGATCGGTGTTTGAGATGGCTGAAAATGTGGTGTGCTACTTCCATGGGTTGGGTCGGCCTCTGCATTTGGCAACGGGTTACTTTGAGAGTGATCGCTGTTGGTTCCGACGTGCATGGACGCTGCAGGAGATCACCCAAAACCCCATTATTGGCGGGAGAACCGGGGATGACATCATGGAAGAGGGTGTTCGAAGGAGGTTTGACGAACAGTTGGCCTCATTGCGGGATATGCGACAAAGGAACATGCATCTCGCCCTTGTGTCCGAGATGCAGCATCGGGTTTCAACAAAGCCTGTGGACAAAGTTGCGGGCTTAGTATACCTTCTCCAGACGGACTCCATCCCGATATACGACGCTGAGCAGTCTGCAGCGGACGCGTGGGAAGTCCTTATGGATGCTATGGGGCCTCGGTTTCGTACACCATTGCTTTTCTACTACCCTGAGCATGGGAACGGAAAGAAATGTTGGCGACCATCCTGGGAGCAAGTAATGACAAGCAAAATCTTGGTGCCGAGTTTGACTGTCTTCCTGGGGTGGGTTAATCAGACGGATGATCCAGACGTTGACTATTATATGGGTTATCACATTGCTTCGGCAAGGGTGCGGGGTTTCAGCGAGGCCCAAATGGAACCCAAGCCTCGACGAGGAGAACTAGTCTTCAAGGACGCCGCTGAGGCACCCCGCACATTAAAGGTTGTGGCCGATCACGCATACACAATACCCGATGGCCTGTATACGCTCCTAGGCTGCGAGGGCAATTTTTCAGGTTCAGATCTCTGGGTAGTCGGGCAGCGAAGAGATGATGGGAAGTTTCAGAAATTGTCAGTGTTGCGTTCGGCGGACGATGAACGAGTGAGGCTTAGAGAAATCGGGCTTAAAGAAGTTAAGACTTTTCTCTGTTGACTTGTTCGCGTTTGAAGTTTCAGCTCACCATGCTGAACACGACCTGGAGAATCCATTTTGTCTCTGTACTATGCAAGATATGAATTGTGACCTCAGTCATACGAGTCACCGGCGACGGCTACCAGTTTGTGGGAAGGATAACTACAAAATAAGAGTAAATAAACAATGGTGGGCGAGGCATGGTTTTGAGGCTCATAGTGAATATTAATGAACATTCAAACTCCTTCCATACTATAGCCGCCGATTTGAGCGTAGCAAGTGAGATTAAAGAGTTCAAGAAGGAAAACGGTCCAGCAATTAAGTGAAAGCGCGATGGAGGTAGTGAAGAACGGTTCACTCGTTGCAATGGTTGTATGCAGATTTTCAAAATTAATTTGTATCTGAGTCATTTGAATGTGGTAGATAGATAGAATATGATTCCGGTCGATCCGCAGATATGAAAAGAAGTCCGGCTGGGGACTATAGTAGAAGATGAAATGCACTACGTCTGTGTGATATCTCACTTCCCTCTATCAGTTATCGGGGACTCAGGACGAGTTGTCACATACCAGATGTCAACCGATTCACAAATCGAAGTCGAAAGAACTTGTCTGATGAGCTGCAAGGATGACTATGATTGCGGTTCAGCATTGAAATGGCAACCAACAGAATGGCATATATCTATGGCTATCAAAGTAGTATTATTATGCGGGTCGACACGAGAATACTTCCCCGAACTCGAAATCAGAAGTGTAGAGTGTGCATCAATTTGACGTTCAAAATCCCAGATGAAAGGATCTCACATGTCGTGATGAATTGTCCCGGGTTAAAATGGCGCAACTCGAGTGCTGAAACTGGCACTGTTAGCAAGGCCGGTCGACTATATTCCCAGCAAGAAGAGATACGATGATCACGCCTTCAAAATCTGGAGCGAAGTTCTCTCCCGATTTCTGGTTAGAAATTTTGTATCAGGATCTAGGAAACGTTTCGACTTCTTGTGGTTGCTGATTCTCCATGACTGAGATACTCACATGAGCGGAAACGAATCAGAGATAATGAACATGGCATACCTTGGAACAGCTACCGCCATTGATACTGAAAGTAATGGTTCCTATCATATATGATCAAGTAACGATAACAAAATTGCGACCCCTTGTTTCGATTATTACCTAGGCAATCTTTTTCGAAAGGAGGATCCAAATACCGACTATTATCAGGGTTACCACATCGAGTCGGGAGATGTGCGGGGTTGGAATGAGTGCAAGGCACGTAGAAGGAAAGGCCGGAGTGACTATAGTATCGTCTTTCCTAGACAATAGTCGCGAGATCACAGAGATACACATAGTAGTTTCGTGGGCGGAGGCACCCACGAGAAAATATGGTTGTTGATGAGTATGAAAGGGACAAATTCGTTGCAACGCCCGGCCGTGGTAAGAAGTACTGGTATCCACAAAAATACCGTCAGAGCAGGCGACTCCACTATGATTTTGTCAGTCTTCAGAGTGGGTGCAGGCAGCTAGCGCCTTCAATGCAGAGTTCATAGAAGAAACAAAGTATAATGGCTGCGAAGAGAATTGAAATTGTACTAGTTGGAGTAACACTTCATTTCTCCCATCGATCATAAGGAGACTCATGGTATAATTCCCAAGTAGAAGTCGAAGAAGGCTGTTCGACCACGAGCAGGTAGAATTGCGGATATATGTTGACAGCGGCGCGGGCTCAGGGAATTCATAATGATTTGCGTTCAGACTCGAGCTCGATTCCGAACTTAAATTCAGGACAAATTAGCAAAATAACCTTTTAACAAAGCAGTACTTACTGGCGGTCACTTAGACTACGCAGCGCTTTGCGGGTTAGTAAGCAATGAGCACTGTGGGTGTTTGACACCAAGACTAGCGCATATAGCGATATTCTATGTATACTTAGCAGCGCGAAGTAATCTAGGCATATGTGGTTACTGGCCACTTAGTCGTGTTTGATTCCGGGAAGCTTCGATGCCGGAAGTTGCGCGGTCTGTTCTGGTAAAGGAAGCATTGCAAAGGTGTAAAGAAATTGTGAATGAGCGACTAACAATGGGTCAGCGGCTACATTTAGTGAGGTGAACAATATGCTATCCAGCGTGTATCTCGCTCCGATATCCTTGGGGTGAAACTAGAGCAAGTTAGGACAGGGAATGGAAACACCGAATAATTCACACCTGTGGTGGGACGTCGATCTGTGGAGGTCTTTCCACCGGTAAAAATCGACCGCCATCAAAGCGAGCTACTCCATGAGCAACGATCCTCCACGGATAAGAGAACAGAGGTCACTGAACCTCACCCGGTACCACTTCCGACTGTCCCAGTAGACTTCCAGTCTGAGATCTGAGATCTGAAGCTAAGGCTACAGATGAGCATGCCATGAAATGAAGACATGGAGAAGCATACACATCGATTATCTTCGTTGAAAATTGAAAGTCCATTGTATCGTTCAACCTGGGCGAACAGGACCTCGGGTGTGCACACGCCGAACAGCCATTCATCGTCTGTGCGTGATAAAAAACATCTCGGCCTGGAGATACTCTCTGGCCTCGTTTTATGGCCTTGTTTGGTGGGTTTTGAAAATAACTTACACGTAGATACCACGCGAAAACATACCTTAGCGCGGAGAGTCATTGGATGGGCACTTCAGTTGTCTACCCTCGTCAGATATTCCTGCCGCTCGGGGAATAGAATTACGCACCTTTACGATCGAATTCGAGAGCCCTGCATCGCATTGTGCCACAAAGCGCCTGGACGGCACGCGTCTTTGAATATGACGACGCGTTAGTCAGACATCATGACCTCAAGCCTCTAGTTGACGCACCTCATTTGATGATGGGCCTGCCAATCATAGAACCAGACGACTACTCTCTTCGGTGCCTGAACTATCAACCGCATGTAAGTTTGGGGTCCGTCGAAGGAGGATTTCTTGAGTGAATGTCCTCGTGGAGTTGTCAAGAATTCCTTGTCCTGGAAATATGGCTGGATTCACGGCGGATAAAGAGTACAGCGCAGCATCAGAACACGAGAGCGGTGGGAGGCAAGAATCGACGGGCAAAAGACAGCGGCCTAGAAGACGGAGGAAGAGCAGCCATAGATCGAAGGTGATGGCAAGTCCGGTACACGGGCCGCATTCCGTCGACTCGGCTGTTGCCGGTTGTCGATTCCCGTAGCTCCCGCCATTTTCACCATCATCATCTTCATGCACCTCGTAATCTTCCACGTTGACGAGCCAATCAAGGTGAGCTTGATCTCTGCGGCTCTTATCACTTGTTTTCTGACGAGCTGGTGCTTAGATAAGACGATGTCACGGTGTGCACTGCGATTGCCCCTCTCGAACGCCGGATATGCCTTAGAATCAACACACCTGTAATGTACAGAGTGGCGATCATACAGAGACACTGTCGGAGGACCTAGGCATGATCTTTCTCAGTCTGAAAAGTCGGCTCAGACTCAGCAGCTATCGAGACGGCTCCCAGTTATGGATCTGGTTATTTCGCGAGCCATCCAGGTGCGTCGTGCTTATTCCTTTTGTTATTCCTCCTGACGTCCTTCCCTAGCCATTCAGAAGAACAAATACATCATGATTAAAATTCGTCTTTCTCCACCCAAGACCTTACCGGGTTGCCCAGGCCTATGGCTCGGAAGGATCGTTTAACGGTCAAAGTACTGGGCAGAATGTGCGTGCCTTTCTCTTCACTTGTTTTGTGTATTCATCAGTCCATGTAGCCATTATCATATCACGGTAGTCGATTCGCTCAGTGTTTGGGCCTCTTCCTCGCTTCTCGGAGAGCCGAGCACCAATGTCGGAGGGGGTAGAACTGTGGATTACATTCGTGAGACAGCTGGTATGTTGTTTTGAATAGTTCTTTCACCCAGAGGACGCTAATCCCAACGTTGGTCGTCACAAGACAATGGTCGTAATCCCGGTCTTCGCGTGCCGTAACACGATTGCTGTTCGACTCGGCACCCAGTCCGTCCTCAACACATTTCGAAGCTTTGGCTGAACATCGCTGGTGCAGAAGAGCATACACTGATCGTATGCTTCATCTTCCGCCTTCTTTTACCACTGTCGTCGATATATGGTACGTGATTGGTGCTCATTTTGATTGTGGGCTCAGAAATTTCTCACTTTTCCAGATCCGAGGGATTTCTGGCATCGATTGTGACATAGTCAAAGCGTTCGGGGACTCTGAAATTGAGGTTTGGCTTCTGTTTGACGCCGGAATAGCTACAAACGTCGCGGCAAAGCCGAATGTATGTTTTCCCTCTCCCCGTTTTCCAGCAGCTAACGACTCTAGTAGGTTACGGCGCTCGTTTGTATAATCACTGTAGATATGCCAGGGCTGACCGCTTCGCTTCTCGTATGTCGCCACTCGCTGTAACGACATACGTCGCCAGTGGTTCGAAGGCTTCATGGAAATGAATCCGATAGGCGAATTTTTGTGGCGAAATGAGTGGTGCCAAGTTAGAAATGCTCTGTTTGGTTGGTCATCTGGCTATTCATGCACGACAACTTGACTGATGGATACATATCTAGCGCTCATTTTGCCCTCCATTTATGATTAGCCACTCCGTTGTCTTTCGTTTAGCTGCAATAACTGATTACAAATTTATGTTTTCCTGTGTGGCTGAACAAGATCGATATCACGTGCGCCATGATCCGCCCACCGTCCATATTTGATCACCACCAGCTCCTTCGATCATCCGTAACTTGGCTCGCTCATCAAACATCTATGCGTCATAGATCTATCTAATCCTCCGATAAAGGATACGTGGTCGTCAAGCTCATCACTCGCGATGAATAATGATTTTGCACTTGTCAACATATGATCCCTTTTCTGCCTGTGAGACGCTACATCCCGAAAAGAATTCCTCAACAGAAACCCCTCTCGGATCTTCATTTTGGCGTCTTGCCCGGTGTCAGTGTTCGGTGGGGAGGGATGGGTGCGGCATACAGATTCTTGGATTGTCGTTCAAGGCGGACTCCGAGCTCCCTGTCCGCCTTTTGGAAAGCGCGGAGATAATTTGTGCAGGCATATTAAAAGGCCGTCCCGCGATACAGGAAACAAGTCATGATATACAGATGGAATGGCGAGATGGACGTCAATTTTGAGACTGAAGAGAAAGGATGTCGGTAACGTAGCTCGTCTTTCACCCAATTTAGACCAGTTCTTCACTGTGCTTCGTATACAGGAATGTTCGCATCAAATCTCACTTCGGCTGTCATACTTCGAATGTCGCCTGTATCTCGCCGTTCTGCGAAGCCTCCAGGAATTACGGGTCAGTACGGCATCGCCTCGAGGACACGTGAGCTCTGACAAGAATGTCATGCGTATCTCATCTTTATGGAGCGATATGTGTGACTCGATGGTGAGATTACAGCCCATGCTTGAGACATGCCGGTATGGTTAGAGCTGTGAAAGGTTCCGGCTTGTGATGGATGAGCGTGATGGCGTTACTGCTGCGAGTTAAGCCCTTATCTCTTCGGCAAGCACAGCCTGAGTATCATTTACTGCAAGCGAGAAAAAGAAGCACACAGCTGCTGTTTCTTTCCCCCCAATTCGGTGCGGCCTATGACAAACGGACGAGAGTGGTGCTATTTATAGCGGGACAAACGCACTATTCACAGCATGTGGTATTCTCTCTTGATCCATCATATTCAGTGGAGCGAGGAAGACGAAGTTCCCAAGGGGTGGATATCCTTCGCATCTGAACATGGCAACGGCGGATGGATCTCGTCGTTGGTCGTTCTCTTCTTAGGTCTCATGTCAGGTTCTATTATCACTCCCATGATTCCATTGATCGTGTGCTGGATAACAAGAAGGCAAGCGTCATTTATATTTCTTGCCTTTGATCTTCGCCAAGGAATAATTTTAGTAGATTATACTACAACACGGAGGTGAGTCGTTCCTCCGGATACTCCGCCTCATCATCTTTTGTGGATTCGGGCTCTAGTACTTGGAGAAGATGTATACAGCACTGGCTTATCGGTTTCAGGTACTATTTGTGGTGGGCACTCCATGCTATTAATTTCTTACTGCGCACTCGCAGACGCTTCAGTAACAAACTCTTAATTTAGCCTACTCAATACAGATTTTCAGATGCAACCCCTGGTGAATGATGAGTCTCTCTTCTTATAGAGATGTTCGATCTCACGGTTTATGACAGAAAGCGGAATTGGCCCGAATCCGAGTGAGTTTGATGTGGTGCGCACTCAGAACTCGGATGTTGCCGTGCTGCTGGAGTCGTGGCCTGTGAAAGTGAAGGATACACGCTTCGCATGATGACATAGTCATAGGATACATGGTTTAACCCGTGCGGGACTAGCTTACCCTGTGAGTCGCCACGGAACTCTGAGCATCTATCTCTTGCACAAAACTAAGTGGACTCATTCAGATGTACTTTGCGGCATTGAATCATACATCATTACATCGTTTCAGAAGGGGCTCTCGAAATATCTGGGTGCCTATCTACCAGTGTGATTGGTGTTGACACGCGTTGATGGTCAGAGGGCTAGTCCGCATTCTCGCTTCTGACCATGAAGATGGCATAAGTCTACATGACGGAAAGACCTTGGTGGAATTACATTTTAACACTGTAATACCTTTTCGATGGACCGTGGTATGTGTTTTGTGTTTCTTTCGACGATTTACGAATTGATTCTGTTACGACCAGAGGATACATGCATCGGGCGTTGGAATCGATGGTGGCAGCGGCAGAAATTGTCTGTATCAAAATTCTTCAAGGATTTACGAAGATATTGGCCGTATTATGAAGGTAATTCTACTTTCTGTTGTAATGAGCCACAGCTAAATGAACTAGGAACGAAAAGTCCTCCAAGTGAGGGCTGGCGTTTTCTCTTTCACGAGTTCACACTCTCCGCCTTCGCCGAGACTGGCCAAGCTGAATCAACCATTCCGGTGTTGAATCAACGGTCCTATAGTCAACGGCCCTACCTTAATTACCTACCAGTGATATCATCTGCTCTTGCCGACACTCGCTGCACTGACCTCGGTATCGATGGAGTTTTGGAAAAGCTCAACGCGACACTTGACACATCGTATACCCTGGGATCCAAAATCCTTCCTTTCTTAGGGATAGTTCAAGTGCGCTCGATTCTCGAACCATACGTCGCACGAAATGACGACTTTGGCACTGCATGTGCTCATTTGCGGCCTTATTGGTATGACTATGATGTTGCCACTATCCGACATCAATTGCACAGTCGGGAAGAGAAGGACAGGGAGATGCGGAGAAAGGTGCTCGTCGATGGCAGGATCACGAAGCGGGAAGTGCCCCCTCGGCTTGTGTGGGATCTGTATGCAAATCGGGTGGTCCCATACTGGGCTGGGGGCACAGAACTGTGGAGGATATTCGGGATATCACATGCGTGGGTTGATGAGAAGGACCGCGTGAATGTGATGACACCCATCAACGGATACGAGTGGCCCGTGCCAATGCCGAAGGACGCCAATCTTGATCTCATCCGCATTGAGATGTTGAACCTCGGAGCAGAGTATGCATGGTTGGATGTTCTGTGTTTGCGGCAGGAGGGCGGGAAGGGCAAACATCTGCGCCTGGAAGAGTGGAAGCTGGATGTGCCCACAATCGGATCGGTGTATGAAACGGCAGGCCGAGGACGAGTGGTGTGCTACTTCAACGGATTGGGTCTGCCGCTGCATTTGACACTGGACGACCTTGACAGCGATCGATGTTGGTTCCGACGTGCATGGACTCTGCAGGAGATTACCAAAGACCCGATCATTGCTGGGGAGACTGGCAATGATGTCATGGAACAGGAGGTTCGAAGGAGGTTCAACCAGCAACTGACGTCATTGCCAAGAATACGACAGGATTATGATGTTGATATTTTCGACATCCTGTCGGAGATGCATAATCGGGTATCCACAAAACCATTGGATAGAGTCGCGGGCTTGGTATACCTTCTCAAGTTGGACTTCATCCCAATATACGAGGCTGAGCAGTCACCAGCGGACGCATGGGAGATCCTTGTGGATGCCATGCACCCTGCAAATCGGGCCGAGTTACTTCTCTACTACCCTGAGCCCGGGAACGGAAAGAAACGTTGGCGACCATCGTGGCAGCAGGCAATGATGAAGAACGTTATTGGGGATCATGGCCTTATCGTGACGCTACCGAATGTTCGTCGAACGGACAATCCAGACGCTGATCGGTACATGGGTTACCGTATCGAGTCAGGAGATGCGCGGGGTTTGGGTGAGGTACCAAAGGAGGAGAAGCCTCGAGAAGGACAGCTGGTCCTCAAGGACATGACAGGGGCACCTCACGCGGTCAGAATTGTGGCTCACCACAAATACCCAATACCCGATGACTCGTATGCACTCATAGGCCCCAGTGTTGCAGAAGACTATCTCTGGGTAGTCGGACGGCTAAGAGAAGATGGGAAGTTCGAGAAATTGTCGATATTCAAGATATTGTTTGATGGATACCTGGACCTGGAGAAATTTGTAGTTAAAGGCCAAGTCAGAACAGAGCTTTGTTGAATTGGAGACCCGGCTGGTATTGGTTAGGCTTGCCACGGAATCCGTTAGTCTGGAGTTCATTTTCCATCGCTCTTCCTTATTTTTGCATTGCTGTCCCTCCCATCTCGTAGTGGTATGATCTTTCTGGTTACGAATCATCCCTTTCCCCTGTAATTGATTCTCGGTGTAATTTACAGAGACTCTGGCCATTATATACTCTTGTGCGAACATTTCCTTCGCTGCTGAAGGTATTTTGAGCTTACTGGTTTAGATGAGATTTGAAGTGAGCAACAGATCCCTAAGACAAACAAGCATAGGGTATACAGAGTTCGCCAAACTAATTGTGAATATACAGGTTACACAGACGCACACAGTTCTAACTTCTGTATGTAGTTTCTTGACCTGGACTCACCCTGCGTTAATCCGTCATGGAGAGTGAGATCCTCGCAGAATTATTCTTCCGCGTTAACAACTTTGTTGTCTTTTAAAATCAATTTCCACAGGATTTAGGAAATTATTGTCGTCGAATGGCGTGATGGGTACCTATTCAATGACACTGAAGATTCAAGAACAGATATCGCTACGCCTTTGTGCTGGTGTCTAAAGGCGTATGGTGGTCGCTAAATATACAATCTCAATATTTGATTCTTCATACTGATCGGAGCTTCTCATAATCGTGCTGACATTGGAGTTCAAAAGTGGAAGGGGAAAAAAATTCAAGGTTGTCTTCTCGAACACATCTAAACGCCGGACGCTTGACTTTTCATGCCATTGAGTCATTGTGTTCGTACATCTTTGATATTATGTTACTAGCCTGATCGTGCGAAGTCAAAGCGGTGAGTCTCCCAGTTCATGCAAAAACATTAGTGCATTTATTCATCATTATCTTGATGATTTACACAGTCGAATGGTACTTCACGAAGCAAAGACAGCTCTGGAACGACAACGCTTCCAATCTTGTCGTCACTCCGTTCCTGACATTATTTGGCTAGTCGTCTCTGTAAAAGTTGTCCAGTAGACATATCAGTGGAGGCAAATTCGTGATATCAAAGAGATGAACTTACACAGGTGAACTAGTCGCAGTCGCACCTCCAATTGAAGAAACAGTTGTGTACTGTGAAGACGACGGGATGGGGGCAGAAGCGTCATCGTGGTGGAGCGTCGCGGTGACCAAAAATTAGTCATCCAGAACGAAAGACCCGAGAAAACGACGTATCTTTCCACTATAACCAAAGCACGACTCAAAGACACCAGCGTCATAGTTAGTGAGTGTGTTCCTATGGCATCTAAGGGTGTCGTTGATAGCTCGACCTACAGCGAGCGAGTCGTTATTTGTAGTGAAAAGGCAGGATAGCTCATCGTAATGACAGTACTCGGATGCCATCATCTCAGCGAGATCACAAGCTCTCAAGCAAAATGTACTGCCCACTATGAAGCCGCGTTAAGGAGTAAAATAAACGAGTTCACACAGGTTCATCCATTACTCACTGTCGAATCAAAAATCTGGACCCGCATGTCCATCAGCATCATCATTGTGGATGTTAAGCTTCATAAAATCTCGCACGCCTGCAAAAAATGCGTCTTCAGAGATGCCTATGAAACGCAAGAATGGTCATACCAATAACCTGAACAAAGTCGGGCTTCTGCATGAAATGAGCTCCCTTGATTGGTCCTTCGGGAATGACGCATGTTGCGCGTTGGCTGTGTAGTTTCGCGAAGCTTCGATCATAGAATTATCGGGCTCTGTTCTAAAAGTAAGCATTGCGAAGGGGTAAGAAAAAATGTGAGTAACGACTAACAATAAGTGTGGGCGTGGCATTGCCTCCTGCAGTACCTTTATCTTCAAAGGTTGAAGCTATATAAGTAAATGTAACGAAGCTGAAGGGCCATTATGGATACTTACATTGTTCGCAACAGCTGCAACGGTACAGTGAAAGACGGCGCTAAATTGAATTTGATTGATGTTGTCGTCGTTATCAGTCGGCCAGCGACTACGTGATGTTTGCCGGAAAATAAGTTACCTGACATGTATGTCGCGCCGAGGTTCTTGGGGTGACGCTAGAGCAAGTGAGTAGAGGGAAATACGGTGCAGACATGAAATACTTCAGGCGTGTTGGCTGGACGACGATCTGTCGAGGTCCTTGCACCGTTCAATATCGAACCCCATGAAAGCGAGCTGCTTCATGAGCAACAATCCTCTGCAAAGAAGAGAAAAGAGCTTACTGGACCTCGCTCGGTACCACTTCTGAGTGTCTGAGTATACTTCGAGTAGGAGATTTCTGGCTACAGGTGAGCATGCCATCAAACGAATACATGGAGAGGCATACCTGTAGTTTATTTCGTCAAGATGTGAAAGCCCATCGACTGGTTCAACCTGGAGGCACAGAACCTCAGGTATGTGCTCGCCAAGCAGCCATCTATCGTCTGTCCGTGATAACGCAACGTCTCGGCCTGGTCATACTCTCTCGCTTCGTTTTCTGGTGGGTTTTGAAATAAGTTACACGTAGATACCACCCGAAAACATACCTCAGCTCGGAGAGTAGTCGGATGGGATCTACATTCGTTTTCCGTTGTCAGATATTACTACCGCTCAAAGAATAGAGTTACGTGCCTTTACAATCTCATTCGACAGCCCTGCATCGTATTGTACCACAAAGTGCATGCACGGCGCGCGTCTGCGGATATGAAAACACGTTAGTCAAACAATATGCCATGAAGGCTTCAGTTTACGCACCTCACTTGAACATTGTCTTGTCCATCATGGAGCCAGACGAGGATGAGGTCATATATTACTCGCTTCGACTCCTGCAGTATCGGCTGCGTGGGTGTTAGTGTCGGTTGAAGGAGGGTTTCTTCCGCAAATGGCGTTGTCGAGTTGTCAGGAATTCCGCATCCTGAGAGTATGACTCCAGCCGCGACGGAGATGGAGCAGAGCCACAACGTCAGAGCACGAGAGCGGCAAGAATCGATGGCCAAGAGAGGGCGCCGCAGAGGAAGGAGGAAGAGAAGCCATAGATCGAAGGTGATGGCAAGTCCGGTCCACGGGCCGCATTCCGACAACTCGGTTGTTGCCGCTTGCTAGCTCCCGCCATTTTCATTGTCCCCATCATCATCGCATGCACCTCGTACTCTGTCACGCTGACGAGCCAATCAAGGTGAGCTTGATTTCTGTGACTCTTATCGCTCATCTTCTGATGATCTAGTGCTTAGATAGGACGAAGTCATGGCATGCACCACGATTGACCCTCTTGAACGCCGGATACGCCTTAGAATCAACACACTCGATCATACAAAGACATCGTTGGAGGGCCTCTGAGATCTGAATGATCTTCCTCAGCCTGCGAAGCTTTCTTATACTCAGCAGCTATCGAGACGGCACCCCCTATATCTTAATCGAGCGAGCATGGAAACGAAATGATAACCGAAAACTTCACGGTGGTGTTCGCGCGCCATCTCCTCTTGTCCACCATAGCGTGGAGCCTTGATTGACATCGTATAAAAATGAAACCTGCATAGATATTCTGAAAAGGAATCCGTACGGAGTCAGATCTGGTTATTTCGCGAGCCATCCAGGTGCGTCGTACTCATTCATCATTCAGCTTTGTCTTTCTCCATCGAGGATCTTACGGGCTGACCAAGAGTTACCGAGGTCTGTGATGCGGAAGGTCTCTTCAACGGTCAAACTACCGTGAGAACGTGCGTACCTTTCTCTTCACTTCTTTATCTGCTCATCAGTCACAGTAGCCATTGCCATATTACGCTCGAGGATTCCCTCAGTGTTTCGGTCTCTTCCTTGCTTCTCGGATAGCTGAGTACCTATGTTGTCTTGAGTAGTTCTCCCACCCAGACAATGCTAATCCCAACTTTAGTCGTCACAAGACAATGGTCCTACCCCAGGTCTTCGCGTGCTGTAACACAATTATCCTTCGACTAAGCGCCCAGTCCTTCCTCAACACATTCCGAAGCCGTGGCTGAACATCGCTGGTTCAGAGCATACACTGATCGTATGCTTCAGCTTCCGCATTCTTTCTACCACCGTCGTCGACATAAGGTATGTGATCTGTGCTCATTTTGATTGTGGGCTCAAAAAATTTAACTTTTTCCAGATTCGAGGGATTCCAGGCATCGAGCGTGACGCAATCAAAGCATTCTGAGAATCTGAACTGAAGGTTGGCTTTTGTGTGATGCCGGAACAACTACAAGCGTGGCGACAAAGCAGAATGTTTGTTTGCCCTCTCCCCGTTTTCCAGTAGCTAACGACTCTAGTAGGTTACAGTCCTTCGCTTGCACAATAGCCGTGAATATACCATGATTGACCGCGTCTTGTCTCGTATATCGCCATTCGCTGTAATGATGTACGTCGTAATTTGGACGTGAGGACCGGGGCACCGCTTGCCAGGGGATGGAAGGCTTCATGGAAGCGACTCCGATAAGCGAATATTCGTGGCGAAATGAGTGGTGCCAAGTTAGAAAGGCTCTGTTTGGTTGGTCATCTGGCTATTCATGCACGATAACTTCACTGATGGATACATATCTAGCGCTCTTTTCGCTGTCCATTTATGATTAGCCACTCCGTTCTCTTTCATTTAGCTGCAATAACTGATTACAAATTAATTAATTTTCCTGCGCGGCTGAACAAGATGGATATCGCATGGATCGTGGTTCGTCCACCGTCCATATCTGACAACCGTCGGCTCCTTCGATCTTCGGTGATCTAGCTCGTCCATCAAAATGCTATGTGTCATACCTCCAGCCATTCCTTCAATAAAGGAGACGTGGTCGTTAAGCTCTTCACTCGTGATGGAATATTGATTTCGCACTTGTCAAATATGATACCTTTTCCGCCTGTGAGAGGCTACATCTCGAAAACACGTCCTCAACAGAAACCCCTCTCGGATCTTTATTTCGCCGTCTTGCCCAGTGTCAGTGTTCGGTGGGGAGGGGCGGGTGCGGTATCCAGATTCTTGATTTGTCGTTCAAGGCCGACTCCGAGCTCCCTGTCCGACTTCTCGAAGGAACGCAGCAGACAATTTGTGCAGATATATTACAGGGCCGTATAGCGAGTTGCCTGCGATACAGCGAACAAGTCAAGACATACGGATGGAATAGTCAGATGGACGTAGATTTTGAGATTGAAGAGGAAGGATGTCGGTAACGTAGCTGGATGTTCACCGTGATTAGATCAGTTCCTCGCTGTGCTTTGTATACAGGAATGTTCGTGCCAAAAGGGGCCAAATCTGACTATGGCTGTCATATTTAGAATGCCGTCTGTATCTTGCCGTTCGGCAAGGCCTCCAGGAACAACAGGACAGCACGACATCGCCTCGAGGACATGGGGGAACTCTGAGAAGAGTGTCATATGTATCTCATCATTATGGAGTGATATGATGCGTGATGCGGAGATTATAGCACAGGCTTGAGACGTCTTGGCGGACGCCAAGAATAGGTGGAAGCTGTGAAGGGTTCCAGCTCATGATGGACGAGTGTGATGGTGTTACTCCTGCGAGGTAGGCTCTTATTTCTTCGGCAAGTGGAGCCTGCGCATCATTTACCACAACCGAGGATAAGACGCATTCAGCTGCTGTGTCTTTTTCCACGTTTCGGTGCGGCCTATGACAAACAGAAGAGAGCCGTGCTGTTTACGGTGGGAACAAAGGTACTGTTCACCGCATGGTGGTAGTCATCTCTTGATCCATCATATTCAGTAGAGCGAAGAAGACCAAGTTCCCAAGGGGTGGATATGATTCGCATCTAAACACAGCAAATGCGGATGGATCTCGGCCTTCGTCGTTCTCTTCTTATTTCATATGTCAGGCTCTATTATTACTCCCACGATACCATTGATCGTTTGCTGGATAACGAGAAGGCAGGTGCCGTTTACGTTTCACGGCACTGGCCTATCGGTTTCAGGTACTATTTGTGGTGGGTACTCCGTGCTGTTAATTTATTACTGCGCACTCGCAGACGCTTCAGTAACAAAACTCTTTATTTAGCCTACTCAATACAGATTTTCAGATGCAGCCCCTGGTGAATGATGAGTCTCTCTTCTTACAGAGATGTTCGGATGTTGCCATGCTGCTGGAGTCGTGGCGTATGAAAGTGAAGGATACACGCTTCGCAAGATGACATAGTCATGGGATACATGGTTTAACCCGTGCGGGACTAGCTTACCCTGTGAGTCGCCACGGAACTCTGAGCATCTATCTCTTGCATAAAACTAAGTGGACTCATTCAGATGTACTTTGCGGCATTGAATCATGCATCATTACGTGGGCTCTCGATATATCTCGGCGCCTATCTACCAGTGTGATTGGTGTGGACACGTGTTGATGGTCAGAGGGCTAGTCCCCATTCTCGCTTCTGACCATGAAGATGGCATAAGTCTGCATAACGGAAAGACCTTGGTGGAATCACATTTTAACACTGTAATACCTCATCGATGGACCGTGGTATGTGTTTCTGTGTTTCTTTCGACGATTTACTAATTGATTCTATTACGACCAGAGGATACATCCATCGGGCATTGGAATCGGTGGTGGCAGCGGCAGAAATTGTCTGGATCAAAATTCTTCAAGGATTTACGAAGATATTGGCCGTATTATGAAGGTAATTCTACTTTCTGTTTCAATGAGCCACAGCTAAATGAACTAGGAACGAAAAGTCCTCCAGCTGAGGGCTGGCGTTTTCTCTTTCACGAGTTCACACTCTCCGCCTTCGCCGAGACTGGCCAAGCTGATTCAACCATTCCGGTGTTGAAGCAACGGTCCCACGCTCAACGGTTCGACTTTTATTACCTATCAGTGATACCATCTGCTCTTGCCGACACTCGCTGCACTGATCTCGGTATCGATGGAGTTTTGGAAAAGCTCAACGCGACACTTGGCACATTGTATACCATGGGATCCAAAATCCTTCCTTTCTTAGGGACAGTTCAAGTGCGCTCGATTCTCGAACCATACGTCGCACAAAATGACGACTTTGGCACTGCATATGCTAATTTGCGGCCCTATTGGTATGACTATGACGTTGCCACTATCCGACATCAATTGCACATTCGGGAAGAGAAGGACAGGGAGATGCGGAGAAAGGTGCTAGTCGATGGCAGGATCACGAAGCGGGAAGTGCCCCCTCGGCTTGTGTGGGATCTGTATGCAAATCGGGTGGTCCCATACTGGGTTGGGGGCACAGAACTGTGGAGGATATTCGCGATATCACATGCGTGGGTTGATGAGAAGGACCGCGTGAATGTGATGACACCCATCAATGGATACGAGTGGCCCGTGCCAATGCCGAAAGAAGCAAACCTTGATCTCATCCGCATTGAGATGTTGAAATGGGGAGCAGAGTATGCATGGTTGGATGTTCTGTGTTTGCGGCAGGAGGGTGGGAAGAACGAGCATCTGCACTTAGAGGAGTGGAAGCTGGATGTGCCCACAATCGGTTGTGTGTATGAGAAGGCAGAACAAGTGGTGTGCTACTTCAGCGGATTGGGTCGGCCACTGGATTTGACACTGGACGACCTTGAGAGTGATCGTTGTTGGTTCCGACGTGCATGGACACTCCAGGAGATTACCAAATACCCGATCATTGGTGGGAAGACCAGTGGTGATGATTTCATGGAGCAGGCCGTTCGGAAGAGGTTCGACCAACAACTGATGTCATTGCCAAGGATACGACAGCATTATAGTGTTGATATTATCAACATCTTGTCGGAGATGCAGAACCGGGTATCCACAAACCCGTTGGATAGAGTTGCGGGCTTGGTATACCTTCTCAAGGTAGACTTTATCCCAATATATGATGCTGAGAAGTCAGAAGAAGATGCATGGGGGATCCTTGTAGATGCCATGAAGCCTGCAACTCGGGGAGTGTTACTTTTCTTCTACCCTGAGCCTGGGAATGGAAAGAAACATTGGCGACCATCATGGCAGCAGGCAATGATGAACAATGTTATTGGGCATCAAATCTTTTCCTGGTCGCTACCACATATTGATCGAACGGACAATCCAGATGTGGACTGGTACACGGGTTGCCGTATTGACTCAGGAGATGTGCGCGGTTTGGATGAGGTACCAAAGGATGAGAAGCCTAGAGAAGGACAGCTGGTCATCAAGGACATAACAGGGGAATTGCACACGTTTGGAATTGTGGCTGACCACAAATACCCAATATCTGATGGCTCGTATACACTTATAGGCCCCACGGCTTTACTGAATAATTTCTGGGTAGTGGGGCGGCTAAGAGAAGATGGGAAGTTTGAGAAATTGTTGGTAGTCAGGATATTGCGTGCTAGTTACCTGGACCGTGAGGAATTCGGAGTTAAAGTCAACCTCAGAATAGATCTTTGTTGAAGTGGACTGCTGGCTGGGGTGGATTAGGCTCGCCACAGACTACGTTGGTCTGGAGTTTATTTGTCACCTCTCTTCCTTATTTTTGTGTTGCTGTCCTTCCCATCTTGTAGTGGTATGATCCTTCTGGTTACACATTGTCCATTTCCCTTGTACTTGATTCTCAGTGTAATTTACAAAGACTCTGAGTATTATATACTCTTGTGCAAATATTTCCTTGGTCACTGAAGATATTTCAAGCTTACCTGTGTAGATGAGATCTGAAGTGAGCAACAGATTCCTCAGACAAACAAGCATAGGGTATTCAGAGTTTGCTAACCTGATTGAGAATACTCATGTCACACAGACATACATAGTTCTGTACATACGTACTTGTCCCAGAATCACCCCACATCAATACATCATGGAGAGTGAGATCCTCTCAGAATTATTCTTCCATGTTAATGACTTCATTCCTTGGATACCAATTTCCACCGGATGTAGGGAATTATCATCATGGAATGGTGAGGTGGATACCTATTCAATGACACTGAGGACTTGAGAACAGACATCATCACACCTTTGTGCTGGAGTCTAAAGGTGTATGATGGCAGTTAAAACCCAGTAACATACAATCTCAATTATTTGATTCTTCATGGTGAATGCAGCTTCTGATAATCGTGTCAACATTAGTTCAAAGTGGAAGAGAAAAATATATTCAAGTTCATCTTCTTGAACAGGTTTCCTGCATCTCAACACTGGATGCTTGACTCTTCATGCCATTCAGTCATCATGTTCGTACGTCTTCAATACTATGTTTACTAGCCTGATTTCCGAGGTCGAAGCGGCGAGTTCCCCAGTTCATGCTACAAACATTGGTGCATTTATTCACCCTTATCTTGTTGATTTACACAGTCGAATGGTACTGCACCAAGCAAAGACAGCTCTCGAACGACGACAGTTCCATTCTTGTCGTCATTCCGTTCCTGGCATTACTTGGCTAGTTGTCTCTGTAAAAGTTATCAACTATACATATCAGCGGAGGCGAACTGGTGATATCAAAGAAATGGACTTACACAGATGAACTAGTTGCAATCGCACCTCCAATCGGAGAAATAGTTATGCATTATGGAGATGACGGGATGGGAGCAGAAGTATCACCTGGGTGGAATATTGCGGTGCCCATAAGCTAGTCATCCTATTAGTCAACCAGAGTGAAAAACCTGAGTGAACGACGTACCTCTCCACTATCACTAAGGCATGACTCAAAGACATGAGCGGCAGGAATGTTCCGTTAGCACCCAATCATGTCGTAGATACACTACAGTTATCGGTAGTGGAAAAGACGGATAACTCATTGCACTAACAGTACTCAGTTGCCATCTTCCCAGCGGGATCACAAGCTATGAAGCAATATGTGCTGCTCCCTATGAAAACCTGCTAAGGAGTAAAATTCGAACGATTTACACAGATTTAGCCATTACTCACCGTCGAATCAAAAACGTGGTCCCGCATGTCTGTTCTAAATGCGGAAGAGTAGATAAAATATTTGAGAGGGTTTCCTGAAACGAGAGAGATATCAGTTTTACACAGAGTGAACGAATTAAATGCCTTACGTGCTAAGTCAGGACCATTAGGATCGAGCTCTCCGTCAGCATTGTCATTATGGATGTTAAGCTTGATGAAATCTCCTATGCCTGCAAAAAGGCTTCTTTAGAGATGCCTATGAAACGCAAGAATTATTCATACCAGTAACCTGAACAAAGTCGGGCTTCTGCATGAAATGAGTTCCCTTAATTGTGCCTTCAGGAATGACGCGTGTTGCGTGTCGGCTCTACGGCCCTACGGTCATTGAGAAAAGACGGGAGGTACGAGAACCAGAGAGGACAGACCCTGAAGCACCACGAAACATCGGTACGCTGTGTAGTTCCCTGAAGCTTCGATCCTGGAATTTTCGGGCTCTGTTCTGAAAGTAAGCATTGCGAAGGGGTCAGAAAAAATGTGAGTTATGACTAACAATGAGTGTCGGCGTGGCGTTGCCTCCTTCAGTAGCTCTATCTTCAAAAGTTGAAGCTATATGAGTAAATGCAACGAAACTGAAAGGCCGTTATGAATACTTACATGGTTCGCAACCTGCAACAGTACAGTGAAAGACGGCGCTAAATTGAGTTTGATTAATGGTGTCGTCGTTATCAGTCTGCCAGCAACTATGTAATGTGTGGCGGAAAATAAGCTACCTGACGTGTATCTCACCCCAAGATCCTTTGTGTGACGCTAGAGCAAGTTAGTATAGGGAAATACGGTGCAGACATCAAATACCGCAAGCTTGTCGGCTGGACGGCGATCTGTCGAGGTCCTTGCACTGTTCAATATCGAACCCCATGAAAGCAAGCTGCTTCATGAGCAACAATCCTCTGCAAAGAAGAGAAAAGAGCTTACTGGACCTTGCCCGGTACCACTTCTGAGTGTCCGAGCAGACTTCAGGTAGCAGATTTGTTGGCTATAGACGAGCATGCCATCAAACGAATACATGGAGAGGCATACCTGTCCTTTATTTCGTCAAGATGTGAAAGCCCATCATCCTAGACGAACTGAATCTCTTGTGTGCGCTCGCTATACAGCCATTCGTCGTGTGTATGTGATAAGAAAACGTTTTGGCCTAGCGATACTCTCTGACCCTCCGTTCTGGAATATAGATATTCCTGCCGCTTGAAGAATAGAATTACGCGCCTTTACAATCTCATTCGAGAACCCTGTATCGTATTGTATCATAAAGTGCCTGGACGGTACGCGTCTGTGGGTATGAAAATGTGTTACTCAAATGACATGATATGAAGCCTATAATTTACGCACCTAGTTCGAACATGGTCCCTCCCATCATAGAACCAGACGACGATAAGATCATACTCTCTTCGGATCCTGCAGTCAGTCGCGTGTGGGTTTGGTGTCGGTCGAAGGAGGGTTCTTGATGGAAGCCTGCGTCAAGTTGTCAAGAATTCCGCGTCCCTGTGAATATGGTTGGAGCAACAGTGGAGAAAGAGTAGAGCGGCAACATCAGAACGCGAAGGTCGTGTGTGGCAAGACTCGATGGCCAAGACACGGCGCCGCAGAGGACGGAGGAAGAGAAGCCATAGATCGAAGGTGATGGCAAGTCCGGTACACGGCCCGCATTCCGCGGACTCGGTTGTTGCCGTTTGCTAGCTCCAGCCATTTTCACGTCTCCCCATCATCATCTCATACACCATGTAATCTGATCGCCATGCGCACTGCCGTTGACCCTCTCGAACGCCGGATATGCCCTAGAATCAACACACTGGATCATACAATGACATCATTGAAGGACCTGGGTATGATCTTCCTCAGCCTGCGAAGTCTGCTTAGGCTCAGGTCTCCACGGTGGTGTTCGCACGCCAGCTCCTCTTGTCCACCATGGCGCGGAGCCTTGATTTACAGCGTATAAATTAGCACGCCTGCTTGGAGATGCCGAAAGAGAATTCTCACGGAGTCATGGATCCGGTCATTTCGCGAGCCATCTAGGTGCGTTATGTTCACTGTTTTTGTTACTTCTGCTCACATCCGTCCCTAGCTATTCAGAGCAAGATCCTTCGGGGACTGCGCAATTCGAAGATCTTACAGGCTGAGCAAGGGTTACCCAGGCTTACGATGCAGAAGGACTGTTTAATTCTCAAACTACCAGGCAGAACGTGCGTATCTTCCTCTTTGCTTATGTATGTACTCATCAGTCCCCGTAGCCGTTGTCATATTGCGGTCGTAGATTCCATCAGTATTTAAGCGCTTCTTGGAGAGATGAATGTGGAGGTTCGAACTGTGGATTGCAGTCGTTAGATTATCTTGATCAGGCAGCTGGTATGTTTTCTTGAGTAATTACCCTGCCCAGACGAAGCTAATCCAATCTGCGCAGGGAACATTGGCCATCACAAGACAACGGTACTAATCCATGTCTTTTGGTGCCGTAACACGATTACCGTTCAACTAGGTGCCCAGTCCGTCCTCGACATGAAGTTTGCCTGATTGTATGCTTCAATTTCCGTCTTCTCGTTGCCACTCTCGTCGATATAAGGTACAGCATTAGCGCTTTTTTGACTGTGAGTTGATAAAATTCTATTTTTTCCAGGTCCTAAGATTTCTGGCATCCAGCGTGACGTAACTACGTTGGAATAGGTACTAGCGTGGCGGCACGGAAGAATGTATGTTTTCCCTATTCTCTGTTTTCCAGCGGCTAATGACTCTAGTAGGGTACGGACCCTCGCTCGCACAATCAACGTAAATCTGCCAGGGCTGACCATATCTCTTCCCGTATGTCGCCACTCGCTGTAACGGCACACGTCGCAATTTGGATGTGAGGACCGGGAGACACCGCTTGCCAGGGGCTGGAAGGCTTCATAGAAATGACTCCGATAGGCGAGTGTTCGTGGCGAAATGAGCAGTGCCAAGTTAGAAAGGCTCTGTTTGGTTCGTCATCGATTCATCTGGCTATTCATGCAAGACAACTTGACTGATGGATACGCATCTAGCGCTCTTTTCGCACTCCATTTATGATTAGACATTCCCTTGTCTTTCTTTTAGTGACAACAATTGATTACGTGTGTATCTTTTCCTGCGCGGCTGAATAAGATGGATATCGCATGGGCCATGGTTCGTCCACCGTCCACATCTAACCACCATCGACTCCTTCGATCTTCGGTGATCTGGCTCGTCCATCAAAATGCTACATGTCATAGTTCCAGTCATTCCTCCAATAAAGGAGACGTGATGGGTTTCGAGGTAAGCTCTTATCTCTTCGCCGCGCCGAGATTGCGAGTTTGGGGTGGTGCACGCTTGGAACTTCGATGCTGCCATATTGCAGGATTCGTAGTCTGTGAAGGTGAAGGATACTCGCTTCGCGTAGTGTCGTAATGATAGAATACATGGTTTATATCGTGCGACACTAGCCTACCCTGTGAGTTGCCATGGACCTCTGAGCATCTATCTCTCGTACAAAACTCATTCGACTCATTCAGACTTGTACGGCGGCATTGAATTATACATCATACATCTTTTTCAGAAGGGGTTCCGGGGGTCTCTGGAGCTTTACAGCATGGTCGATGATGACATGCATTATGTAATACTTCGAAGGCTAAGTAGTCCGCATTGCTCACCTTTGACCATGATAATGGCATGATTCTGCACGACAGAAACCCCTCTGTGAAACCAAGTGTGAGTACTGTACTACCTAAACGATGGACCGCGGTATGTGTTGCTGTCTTTCTTTGAACGATTTACAAATTTAGTCTGTTACTACCAGAAGATACACTCATGGAGCATTGGAACTTGGAAGCGATGGTGGTGGCAGAAGAAAATGTTTGCATCCAGATGGTGGAAGTGGCAGAAATGGTCTGTATCCGAATTCTTAAAGGATTTACAAAGATATTGGCTGTATTATGAAGGTAATTCTGCTGTCTGTTGTAATGAGCCACAGCTAAATAAACTAGGAACGAAAAGTTGTTATGATTTATTCATTTCTTTACCTAAAGCGCCTCTTATCTTATCTTATCTTCAGTGCTTATCTATTTTTATCTTTAGGCCCGCAACCCCAGACTTACTCCAGACCTCCATAAATCTTCACATCGTCACCACGCTCGTCATTACTCCACGGACGTGTACTTTATCTCGGTCACCGTGTATTTGGCTTATTCACTTTCTAACACGGTGTGCTTATTATTAGACCCTCATTCTAGTATATAAGTAGTTTACTCAAAGCTGTATATTCCTTAGCTTTGAGCTAACGTTTAATCATACCAAATCACTCTCTTACTCGCTAAGCACTAAAGCCTTAAACTTGACGTCTTAACTTCTTGGGACTTACCGGTGATTGTACGAATGCGATACAACCATGTATTTACCTTTGTTGAGATATCGGGTCTAACAATTAGCTCAAAGCTTTTTTCTAGATCTCTAACCAAGATCCTTCATGTCTAACAGTACTGCCCAGGATTTAGCCATCGCACTTGGCATCCCTAGCGCTACCATCATCTCTCTTGTTCTCATTCTCGTGCTCAGGACTCTCTGCAGACCGCCACGAAGAATTGAGGCACCCCACACCACCCCCACGATCTCTACTACCCCAACCCTCTCCGACAATGTCAATGCCATTCCGCTCGAGCAGCAGCCACCCCAAATCTTCACACCCATACCACACTGACCGATCCCACTCAACGAGCTCGCTCGGGGAGGAGTCGCAGAAGAAGAAGAAGTTGTTTCTGAGTTGACTTCTCCTGTCATCCCGGAAAGAGCAGCTACTCCCCCTACCAGAAGGCGCACGTTTGTCCACCCCTCCATTCCTCCCTCTCCCGAATATATCCTGTATGTCCCTCGAACTCCATCACCTGGCACGTACGCTCGATTCGCCGCCCGTGTCGGGGGATTTGATGTGGGCCGCGACTTCAGACCCATCTCCCCCGTCACCAACTACAATACTTGGGCAGATAGGAATCCCACTCCACCACCCACAGCTGGTATCGCTTCAGCAGAGTTTTGGGACAATGTCACTATCCCCTACAGCACCTACTTCCCCTCCGATCGCGGCTCACCCGAGCACCGTACCCCTCCCCCAGCAGGATACAGGAACCATCGCCACTGGGACCAGCCCATACAGAACCAGGAGCTCGCACCCAAGCCTGTACGAGTCAAGGAACCTGTCACCAGCCCCTCCACCTACCTTCATCCCCCAGCACACCGCGGTCAGCGGAGCCGAGAAACTCACTGGGAGCGACTCGCCCGGCACATCAGAGCATGCGAGTCAAGCGCCTCAGAGACCGCCGTCGAGCCGCAGCGTCCACCCCGTCCTTCCACCCTGTACCCAGTCATCACTGTCAATGGGAGGCGGCAGTTGACCACCGAGTCGTCGGGGGAGCTCACACCCAGACCCCCCACCGATGACTCTAGCCGACGCAATTAGGTTTTACGAAAGGACGATCGATGACCTAGACATAGGTATACCGGCTATTCTCAGGCAATCGGATTACCAAGACATTTTTACTTACTTTGCTTATGAACTCCCTTTTGATAAGGCTTGGGGGGAAACCCAAGCCGGAAACAACTTTTTCATGAAGAAACAGAGGGGAATCCCATCTGACGACATACTCCAATACGAGGCAGAGCGAAATGCCCGCTTCCTATGGAACGACATACACCGAGATGCTCCCATGGAAGAGCTCCCTGTATACGAAGAAGAAGCTGCCGAAATCGAGATCCAGGAACCAGTGACAGACACATCGCCCACGTCATCGCCCCGGGTATCAACGGGAACCTTTTTCTATGTCAGGGAACAGGCACCACCGGGGACTTACCGGCCCGGCTATATACCATTTCCCCGACCAATTGCCGGTGGAGGTCACGGAGCCAGTGGAGGCGGCGGTGGCAGCGCACAGCCACCGCTGCCTCCCACTCCTCCTGCCCCACCTGTAAGATACATGCTCCTGCTCCATCCCGCTCCACCACCACTCCCAGATCTGCCAGTACCCTGGCAACTACTCGACAGGGCCGTTGCCCCCTATGACGATTTTAAACCAAAGATCGTCAAAGAGGTCAATGACTTCAAAGGTGATTCTACCGACATCACCCGATTCTTCCTAAAGTGCGAATTGCACTTCAAAGTGTTCAACCGACACTTCCACCACCCCCCTCACAAAGTCCTCTTCTGCGTCTCGCAACTTGCAGAAGACGCAGAGAGGTGGTGGGAATTAAGCGCACAGGTCTTAGGGAAGGATCAAGTAACTGGGGCCCAGCTCTATCCGTCTTATGACGATTTCAAGAAAGAGCTCAGGAATAGGTTCTGGAAGGATGCTGACGCGCAGCTAAAGCACGCACAGTGGGAGAAACTCAAGCAGGTAGATGAAAAGGACGGCGACCAATTCTTCCAGATATTCGAAGAACTAGCCTATCATGCTGGAGTACGCGACAACGACCAAGTCATGCTCCATCAAATCAAGAAGGCCGCCCACCAGTCAAGCAAAAATACCATATACTCGGCCGACGGGGAGGTACCAATTGATTACGAAGGCTGGAAGGCTTGCCTCCTGCGCATCGACTACAACTGGTGCCTGAAACAGGCAGAAGGATCTACGGCGGCACCAACACGACCACAGAAGACGACCACGCCTACTAAGGGTGGTCAACCAGCAGTTCCTACACCGTCAACGAAGACAGCGATGGGGACAACTTACGGAGGGTGCGGCGCGCCAATGGATGTTGACGCAGCCAGGGCAGCGTCAGTATGCTTCCGTTGTGGCAAGAAGGGCCACTTCAAGCACGACTGCCCCAATGCGCCCAAAACCCGGGAAGAGAGCATACGACGCGCCAATGCATATTGGGACACCCAGGACAAGCTCGTTCCTATCGAAGAAGTAAAAGAGAGCGCCGAGGAGTAAATGATTCAACTTACTCGGCTATGGACTTAGTTTCAGCTGGTATGCCTATCGCAACTTATCAATGTACTTATATACCTGTTGTAGTTACCCCCGCGCATTCGAATATACCCGCGACTTCACAATCAGACCAGAAGCTAAGCAAGAATCAACTCTCTTTCCCAGGACCAGATGTCGTGGTAGTTAGACTACTGACAACTAAACGTTCGGCAAGTAACCCATTGCGGGCGAAAGCATCAGACGATGAGTCACCTACCATAGTGACACTCCTCTCAACGGCGTCACCACTACCTAGCAACTCCATTGGAGCGTGCGCAGTGGTGCGAGTGTGACCGGAGGACCCAGGGGAACAAGCGGCTCCTTTGGAGTGTCTCGCCCCCCCTGACCAAGCAGCTCTATGGAGTCCCAGCCTCGCTGGGAGTTTCGAGGGAATAGCTACGGTGAAACCTCCTCTGGTAAAAGAGATTACCATACGGCTACCAAAGTCTAAATCCCTTTCACGACAAGGGGCTTTGGAGACAGCCACGGACAACCAGAAGACGACGAACCGGACTCGAGTAAGTGCCCCCCACCAGTTGCCAATGCCTGTTGTCGAGATGCAGGGCGACTCGAGGATGGGGGAACGCCGAATGAAATGAGGGACCCGCTTAGGAACACGGGCTCAAAGGAATCAGGTGAAGGCGACCGTAATATGGTGTCAGCCCAACCTGTTGCCCCTTCACGGGGTGACTCCTTCGTGCAACGCACCTCCCGTTCCACGACTGACCAGAAAGCCACAGTACAGGAAGCTGCTAGCGCCCAGGCAGTGCAAAGGGGGCATCAGGTAGCTTTTATTGAAGAAATACCTGATGACGAGGACATTACCAGTTTCATGATGAACAAGAAGACTAATTTATTCCCTTTAGACATCGCGGTGACCTCGCCAACGGTAGTCGAACCCTCACAGGTCGACGCGAAGGCTAAGGAGGCCCCACAACTCTCACGCACTTATACTAGTGGCGAGACCTACAGCGAGTGGTGGCTTAAACCATTCGAAGGAGAATGGACTTTGCGCAGCATAGTACAAGCCAAGACAGAGTCGGAGGCGAAAGCAATCCTAAAGAATTGGATTCATAAAACGCGCATAGGAGAAGTAGTTGACGCGATGCTTGAAACAATGAGGGGGATGAAGCGGACCAATGCACTTGAATGGCTTGAAGAGTTACGACAGCCAAAATGATACATCAGTGCACTAAGCAACGAAGGGAAGGACCTGGTTCTCCCCGTCGAAATTGGGATACCAGGAAACCTCACCCGAATCGCCACAACTGCGTTGATAGACAGTGGGTGCACCAGCAGCACCATCAATAAAATGTTTGTTGAACGTTTCAATATCCCGACTCATGCGACAGCTGCACCAATCCCGGTCTATAATGCCGATGGAACCAAAAACCAAGGAGGATCAATTACCAAATACACCGAGATCAGTCTTAAAATCGGAGATCATTCAGAACGAATAGATCTAGCCATAACAGATCTCAACAATAAACAGATCTTCCTTGGCCACAATTGGTTAGCCCGGCATAATCCGATCATCAATTGGAAGACAGGAGGATTAACGTTTGCACGGTGCGAATGCCACAAGAACCTATTCGTACTACCTGATGCAGATCCCGACGATAAGTGGGACGAAGAGCTGGAGGAGGGAGATACCATTCTCACAATAGACTTCACACGGGCTATACTCATACGCGCTCATCATGCTAATGACTTAGCTGCCGCGGCCAACACAGACAAGAAAGCGAAGATGTTCGAAGAAATGGTCCCAGAATGGTGTCGGGATTTCAGCGATCTATTTGACAAAGATAGTTTCGATGAACTTCCCGAACCAAAGACATGGGACCATGCCATCAAACTTATTCCAAATGCGAACGCCAATCTCGATTGCAAGGTCTACCCTCTTAATCAGAGCGAACAGGCTGAACTTGACAAGTTCCTGGACGAGAACCTCTCAAGTGGACAAATAAGGCCCTCCAAGTTGCCCATGGCTTCGCCTTTCTTCATTGTAAAGAAGAAAGACGGCAAGCTGCGACCAGTACAAGATTACTGTAAGCTTAACGAGATGACGATCAAAAATCGCTACCCGCTTCCACTCATCTCGGAGCTGATGGATAAACTGTGAGGTGCCAAGTACTTTTCCAAACTTGACGTTCAATGGGAATACAACAACGTGCACATCAAAAGCAGTGACGAATGGAAGGCAGCATTCAGAACTAATTGAGGGTTGTTTGAACCCACGGTTATGTTCTTTGGGCTTACTAACTCGCCCGCCACCTTCCAGTGGATGATGAATGACATTTTCAAAAACCTCATTGCATCAGGCGCCGTCACCGTCTACCTCGACGACATCTTGATCATGTCCAAAACCAAGGAAGAACATCGTCGCATTACGCGCGAGGTTCTAAAGGTCTTACGAAAGAACAAGCTATTCCTTAAAGTGGAGAAATGCGAGTTCGAGACCTTGGAAACCGAGTACCTTGGAGTCATCATCAGCGAGGGGAGCATTTGCATGGACCCAGTTAAAATCGCAGGAGTAGCAAAATGGCCAGTTCTGACCAAGAAGAAGCAGCTTCAGTCGTTCCTAGGCTTTACCAACTTCTATTGACGTTTCATCAAAGGATACAGCAAGGTCGTCAAACCTATGACCCAGCTGACAGGAAACGATCCATGGAAGTGGGGAAAAGCACAGCAGGACGCATTCGAAGAATTGAAGAGACTACTAGCCGAAGAAGTGGTACTGGCAATACCCACAGAAGGAGGCAAATTCCGTGTAGAGGCGGATGCAAGTGAGGGAGCGATCGGCGCTGTATTGTTGCAAGAGCAGGATGGAAAATGGCACCCAGTCGTATTTCTGTCCAAGTCCCTAACAGTCACAGAACGAAATTACAAAATTTACGACAAAGAACTGCTGGCCATCATGCTAGCCCTGGATGAGTGGAGACACTACCTAATGGGAGCAGCTCAGGACTTCAAAATATGGACAGATCATCAAAATCTGCAATATTTCCGAAAGCCCCAGAAACTCAACCAACGCCAAGCACGTTGGGTAACTGAGCTTGCCGAATACCATTTCTCTCTACATCATAAACCAGGGACGGCAAACAAGAAAGCCGACTTACTCAGTCAACGAGCGGATCACGAGCAAGGACAGGAGGACAATGATGAGGTTATCGTCCTCAAACCTGAGCACTTTCAGGAAATGGTCATGCCCACAATCGAGGAAGTCCATACCAAAATCAAGCAAGCCACGCTTGACCACCACCGATGGGACAAGAACGTATCAGCATCTCTCAACCATGATTGAGGGATGAAGCTAGATGACGGTTTGATCTTCTACGATCACCGTATCTATATTCCCCAAGACCATGCATTACAAGGAGAAATAATCGCGATGCATCACGACCATAGGACGGTGGGACACCCTGGCATTGAAAAGACCAAAGAACTCGTCTTACAAGAATATTGGTGGCCTAGGATGAAGAAAGACATAGAGGCCTATGTCCGCGCTTGTGAGACGTGTCAACGAACAAAGTCGAGCACTCAAGCAAAGGCGGCACCTCTCCATCCGAATGCCATACCCTCCCGACCATGGACTCACATCTCCGTAGACATGGTCACTGGTTTACCTAAGTGCAACGGTCAAGACGCTATCTTAATGATCGTCAACCGATTCTCCAAGGAAATCATACCAATAGCTTGTACCACGGAGCTGTCATTGGAAGGGTGGGCCAAAATCTTACGCGACGAAGTTTACGCCAGACACGGAATACCTCAGGTGGTCATCTCCGACCGAGGCTCTGTGTTTGTCTCCAAGTTCATGAAAGACCTCTATGACTTGCTACAGATCAAGGCAAACATATCCACCACCTATCACCCACAGACAGATGGTCAGACTGAACAAGTCAATCAGGAGATTGAAAAATACCTCCAGATTTTCGTCAACCATCTCCAAGACGACTGGGTAGAATGGCTTTCTCTCACGGCTTTCGCTCACAATAACCGCACCCATTCCGCGACGGGCAAAAGCCCCTTTGAGGTTAACTACGGCTATAATGCTGACCTCCTCCCTGGCGCAAAACCCCGAGCACCCTTCAGAACACCGGCCTCAACCACATTCGTTTCACAAATGCAAAAAATCCACGCTGAAGCCAAGCAAGCCCTCGAAAAAGCCGCTGACCAAATGAAAGCCCAATATGACAAAAAGAAGCGACCTGCAGTCGAGTATCAAATAGGAGACAAGGTTTGGCTCGATACGACCAACCTTAGTCTACCACGTCCAAAAAAGAAACTCGCAGACAAATGAACAAGTCCCTTCCCAATCCTCACAAAAGTGGGAGCGTCAGCGTACAAACTGAAGCTCCCAATGGGATGGTGCATTCATCCAGTTTTCAATGAATCACTCCTTACCCCATATGTACCACCCGCATTCCCAAACCAAGAACAACCACCTGCGCCCCCGCCAGATCTCATCGACGGCGAAGAACACTATGAGGTCGGGAAAGTCCTCGACCACAGAGAGCACAAAGTCAGGGGAAAAACTGGGGAACCAATGCGATGGGTCATGGACTACTTTGTCAAATGGAAAGGCTATGAGCCAGAATCAAACAGCTGGGTATGAGAAAACGACATGGATGCAGAAGAACTCATAGACGACTACCTCGCCGAGAAGGTGAACCGTACAGAAACGCCATTCGAAGATTGGCAATCCTATACGGACCCATTTACTGGACAAAAAGTTTGGTATGACCAAGAACTAGACTGGGATCAATTTGGTGGCCGCGACAGCCCTTCACAAGACACGAAAGGGCCATTCGACCCAACCGAAATACCCTAAAAAGCAAAGGCAGAAGGAAATTCTATCATTGTTGACCTAGCGAAAGGGAAACCAAATCTACTAGCAGTTGGGACACCTGCCTTAAAGGGGGGGTAATGTTATGATTTATTCATTTCTTTACCTAAAGCGCCTCTTATCTTATCTTATCTTCGGCGCTTATCTATTTTTATCTTTAGGCCCGCAACCCCAGACTTACTCCAGACCTCCATAAATCTTCACATCGTCACCACGCTCGTCATTACTCCACAGACGTGTACTTTATCTTGGTCACCGTGTATTTGGCTTATTCACTTTCTAACATGGTGTGCTTATTATTAGACCCTCATTCTAGTATATAAATAGTTTACTCAAAGCTGTATATTCATTAGCTTTGAGCTAACGTTTAATCATACCAAATCACTCTCTTACTCACTAAGCACTAAAGCCTTAAACTTGACGTCTTAACTTCTTGGGACTTACCGGTGATTGTACGAACGCGATACAACCATGTATTTACCTTTGTTGAGATATCAGGTCTAACAAAAGTCCTCCAATCGATTCCTGGCATCTTCGCTTTCGCAGGTTCACTCTCTCCGCCTTAGCTGAGACTGGCCAAGCTGAGTCGACCATTCCCGTGTTGAAACAGCGGTCCTACACTGGTACCCAACCAGTGATAACATCCGCTCTCGCAGACACTCCCTGCGCTGACCTCAGTATCGATGGAGTTTTGGAAAAGCTCAATGCGACACTCGGCACATCATATACTCTGGGATCCAAAATCCTTCTTGTCTTAGGGATAGTTCAACTGTGCTCGATTCTCGAACCATATGTCGCGCGAAATGACGACTTTGGCACTGTGTATGCTCATTTGCGGCCCTATTGGTATTACTCTGACCTTGCCACTATCCGACATAAATGGCGCATTCGGGAAGAGGAGGATAGGGAGATGCGGAGAAAAGTGCTCGTCGATGGCAGGATCATGAAGAGGAAAGTGCCCCCTCGGATTGTGTGGGATCTGTGGGCCAATCGGGTGGTCCCATACTGGGTTGTGGGCACAATCCCGTGGAAGATCTGGGGGATATCACATGCATGGGTCGACAGGAACGACCGCGTGAATGTGATGACACCCATCAACGGATACGAGTGGCCCGTGCCAATGCCGAAAGAAGCAAACCTTGATCTCATCCGCATTGAGATGTTGAACCTCGGAGCAGAGTATGCATGGTTGGATGTTCTGTGTTTGCAGCAGGAGGGCGGGAAGGGCGAGCATCTGCGCTTAGAGGAGTGGAAGCTGGACATGCCCACAATCGGAGCAGTGTATGAGAACACTTCGAGGGTGGTGTGCTACTTCAACGGATTGGGTCTGCCGCTGCATTTGACGCTGGACGACCTTGACAGCGATCGATGTTGGTTCCGACGTGCATGGACACTCCAGGAGATTACCAAAGACCCGATCATTGCTGGGGAGACTGGCGATGATGTCATGGAACAGGAGGTTCGAAGGAGGTTCAACCAACAACTGACGTCATTGCCAAGAATACGACAGGATTATGGTGTTGATATTTTCAACATCCTGTCAGAGATGCATAATCGGGTATCCACAAAACCATTGGATAGAGTCGCGGGCTTGGTATACCTTCTCAAGTTGGACTTCATCCCAATATACGAGACTGAGCAGTCACCAGCGGACGCATGGGAGATCCTTGTGGATGCCATGCACCCTGCAAATCGGGCCGAGTTACTTCTCTACTACCCTGAGCCCGGGAACGGAAAGAAACGTTGGCGACCATCGTGGCAGCAAGCAATGATGAACAACCTTATTGCGGATCGTATCCCTTTCAGGATGCGACCGAAATTTAATCCAAGGTACAATCTACGTGCTGACTGGTACACGGGTTACCGTATTGACTCAGGAGACGTGCGGGGTTTGGGTGAGGTACCAAAGGAGGAGAAGCCTCGAGAAGGACAGCTGGTCATCAAGGACATGACAGGGGCGTTTCACGCGGTCACAATTGTGCCTCACCACAAATACCCAATACCCGATGGCTCATATACACTCATAGGCCCTAAGATTGCACTAATCGATATCTGGGTAGTCGGACGGCTAAGAGAAGATGGAAAGTTCGAGAAATTGTCGGTATTCGAGATACTGCATGGCAGATTCCTGAGCCTGGAGGAATTTGGAGTTAAAGATGAAGTCAGCACAGAGCTTTGTTGAGGTGGACAGCTGGCAGGTGTAGATTAGGCTCGCCACGGAATTCAATAGTCTGGAGGTTTTTTTCCATCTCTCTTCCTCATTTTGGTGTTGCTGTCTTTTCCATCTCGTAGTAGTATGATAATCCTGGTTACGCGTCGTTCCTTTCCCCTGTACTTGATTCTCGGTGTAATTTGCAAAGTTTCTGGGCATTATATACGTTTGCGCCAATATTTCCTTGATCGCTGAAGCTATTTCAAGCTTACCTGTGTAGATGAGATTTGAAGTGAACAACAGATTCTTAAGACAAACAAGTGTAGGGTATTCAGAGTTCGCTAATTTGATTATGAATGGACAGGTCACACAGACAAAGTTCTAACCTCTGTATGTAGTTTCTTGACACGGAATCACCCCACGTTAATACATAATCGGGAGCGAGATCCTCACAGTATTATTCTTCCACGTTAACGACTTCGTTTTCGTTTGAAATCAATTTCCGCAGGATGTAGGTAATTATCGTCGTGGAATGGCATGATGGGTACCTATTCAATGACACTGAAGATTCAAGAACAGATATCACCACACCTTTGTGCTGGCATCTAAAAGTGTGTGATGGCCGCTAAACATATAATCTCGAATATTCGATTCTTCATACTGATCGCAGCTTCTCATACTCGTGCGGACATTGGCGTTCAAATGTGGAAGGGAAAGAAATATTCAAGTTCGTCTTCTTTAACAGGTTTCCTCCATCTCAATGCTGGACTCTTGACTCTTCATGCCATACAGTCGTCGTGTTCGTACATTTTCGATACTGGTTTTACTAGACTGATCCTTCAAGGTTAAATTGACGAGTCCCCCATTTCATGCGACGAATGGTGGTGCATTTATTCATCCTTATCTTGCTTATTTTCATAGTCGAATGGTACTACAACAATCAAAGACAGCCCTCGAATGACCACGCTTCCATTCTTGTTGTCACTCCCTTCCCGTTACTTCGCTGATCGTCTCTGTAAATGTGGTCAACTTAGACATATCAGCAGAGGTATATCTGTGATATAAGCGAGACAAACTTACGCAAGTGAACCAGTCGCAGTCGCGCCTCCAATCTAAGAAATGGTTGTGCACTGCGAAGACGAAGGGATGGGGGCGGAAGCATCACTGGGTCGGAATGTTGCGGTGGCCATAAGCTAGTCATCCTATTAGTCAACAAGAGAGAAAGACCCGAGCGAACGATGTATCAATCCACTATCACCACGGCACGACTCAAATACACCAGTGTCATAGTTACCTGCAATGTGCCGTTCGCATCCGAGGGTGTTGTTGCGAGGTTGATCTAATGCGAGCGGGTCGTTATTTGTAGTGAAAAGGAAGGATAGCTCATCATAATGACAGTACTCGGCTGCCATCATCTCAGTGAGATCACAAGCTCTCAAGCAAAGTGTACTGCCCGCTATGAAACCCTGCTAAGGAGTAAAATAAACGAGTTCACACAGATTCATCCATTACTCACCGTCGAATCAAAAATATGGACCCACATGTCCGTACCAGATGCGGAAGAGTAGGTGAAACCTCTCAGAGGGAGTTCCCTGATTTAGAAAGTTATCAGTATCATGCACAGTCAACGAAATGAATGTGTCACTCCCAAAGTCGGAACTATTAGGATCAAGCTCTCCGTCAGAATGGTCGCTGTTGATGTTAAGCTTTGCAAAATCTCGCCCACCTGCAAAACGTGTCTTCAAAGATGTCTATGAAACGCAAGGAAAGCCCATACTCGGTAACCTGAAAAGAAATCGGGCGTCTACATGAAACGAGCTCCCGGCATTGTACCTTCGGGAACGATGCGTGTTCCGTGCCTGCTCTACGGGTCATTAAGCAAAGACGTGAGGTACGAGAGCTGGAGAGAACACACCTTGAGGTACCACGAGACGTCGATACGCTGTGTAAAATATCAGCATCAACGCGACCTAAGACGGTGTGACAGACTTCGGTATAGAAATGTGGGCCTAGGGTAGACAGGGCTGGCAGACAGCTGTAGTGTAGATGCATGATGAGCCTGGGAGCTCGTCGAAGATGCGAAACCTACAAATGACTATAAGGGTATCAGACCCGATCTCGCCTACCACAAACAGAACAAGAATGCACATAAACATTCTAGAACATCGAATCCTGGCAAGACGTCGTCCCACATTTGTTGGTCCCAATGTGACCCTGGGTCGTTTTGCCAGGGACGGCATCTGGTATATCAGTCACTGTATGCGTGGTCGAGATCGTGGCGAGGAAATGGGCAACAGCAGGTGTATACACAGCAGGCGGAAGGAAAACACAGTTGGGCACAATGCCCGTTCTATTATTGCTGGGAGAAAAGTATAGAAAGCGCTATAACCTTGGGCTTGTCCGGAAATATGTAGTACTCGCTCGTTGCATTGCTGGCGACGCGTTGAAATTGAATATTGAAAGACGTCGTGGAACTAAGGACGTGGGAGCTTCGAGCTTGCATGGTGTGTAGCAGAAGCTGAATTTCCGGTACGCACTCATGATCCTGTGTCTCGATGACAGGGGTGCGACTGCTATTGACCATATGATTCAGCTCCGCAAGAGGTTGGGCCCTGGAAATTTGGTGTTAAATGTGAGGCTTGAACGTTCTGAACTGTTATGTAACAGGATTAGTAAAATGCCGACTTGAATGGCGATCTACTGACCGTGGTGTGGGCTCAGTGAATTCAGAACGATCTGTGTTGCGCACATTCGAGCTTCACTCGGAAACTAAATGTAGGAAATGTTAGCAAAATAATCTTTTCATAAAGCGCCGTCACCAGAAGGCTTCGCTCACAGGTAAGTAAGCGATGAGCGCTGTGGGTGTTCAACATCAAGACGAGCGCATATAGCGATATTCTACAAATAGTTAGCGGCGCCAATCCAGGAATAGGGAGTCACTTACTATGTAGTCATGTTGAGTTCTGCAAGGCTTCGATCCTGGAATCCGCGGACTCTATTCTGATAAATTAAGCACTGCAAAGGGGTAAAAATGGGAATGGATGACTAACAATGAGTGCGGGTGTGGTATTGCCTCCCGCGGTAGGTTTATCTTCAAAGGTTCAAGCCATAAGGGTAAACGTAACATCACTGAAAAGCCGTACTGAAGACTAACTTTTTTCACATCAGCTGTACCGGTATAGCGAGAGACGGTGTGGCGGACAATAGCCTACGCGGCGTGCATCTTGCTCTGAGATTCTTGGGGATAAAATAGAGCAAGTTAGTAGTCAGTACAGTGAAGTATGGCGCATACATCGAATAAATCACGATGACTGGTGGCAGGGAGGGCAAACTTTCGAGGTCCTTGCACCATTCAAAATTGACCGCCATCGATACTAGCTGTTTTATGAGCAACGAATCTTCGTAAAGAAGAGAACACGGATTACTCTACATCACCCGGTACCGCATCCAAGATTGCGAGTGTTCCGGTAGACTTCGTGTCTGAGATATAATAGCTACAGATCAGGATTCCAGCAAATGAAGTCCTAGAGAAGTATACCCGTCGTTTTATCTTCATCAAGATTTGAAAGCTCATCGTCTCATTCAACCTGGACGAACAGAATCTCTTGTGTGCCCTCGCGGAAGGTCTATTCATCATCTGTCCGTGATAGTTAAACGTCTTCGCCTGGCCATACTCTGTGCCCTCATTTTCTGGCATTCTCTGGTGGGGTTTGAAATAAGTTACACGTAGATACGACGGGAAAACATACCTCAGTTTGGAGAGTAATCGGATAGGAGCTAAATTAGTTTTCCCTTGTCAAATATTCCTACCGCTCTAAGAATAGAATTACGCGCCTTTATAATCTGATTCGACAGCCCTGTACCATATTGTACCACAAAGTGCCTTGAAAGCGTCAGTGAAGCAACATGATATGAAGCCCGTAGTTTAGGTACCTCATTTGAACATTGCCCTGCCCGTGATGGAGCCAGACGACAATGAGATCATACTCTGTTCGGTTCCTGCAGTATCAGCCCCGTGTGGGTTTGGTGTTGGTCGGGGGAGGGGTTCTTGGTTGTCAGATATTCCTTGTCCTGCGAATAACGCTCGAGTTGCGGCGGAGAAAGAGTATAATGGCAGTGTCAGAGCTTGAGAGTGGTGGGACGCAAGACTCGACGGGCAAGAGACGGCGTCTTAGAGGACGGAGGAAGAGAAGCCATAAATCGAAGGTGGATGGCGATTGCAACAAGTGCGGCCCGCGGTCCACATTCCGACTCGGTTGTTGCCGTCCTTTATTGATTCCCGTAGTTCCCGCCATTTTCATCCTTCCCTCATCCTCCTACCACAAGCGTATTCATTTGCCACGCTGCAAAGCTGATTAAAGTGAGATTTTCCCCTCATCCTCCTATCACTCATTCTCTGATGAATTGGTGCTTATGTAGGACGATGCTATCGTGCACACTGCGATTGACCGGGACCTCTGGAACGCCTGCTACATTTTAGAATCAACACTTGCAACCTACTGAGTTACGTGCATAAAGAGGCGTCGTTGGAGGAAGTTCTGGGCGCGTATATACGAATTACGATGGTGTGTCCGCTTACCATCCGTGCACCGAGTCACCTAACTTGACCTTCTGCAGCGTGCTAACTCGGCTTGGACTCAGCAGCTATCGAGACAGCTTCCTGGATTGCGAATATCTTCAACCAGCGAGCGAGCAGATAAGAAGAGGAACAATTTCTTCGCAGTGATGTTCATACGATGTCTGAGTGCTCCGGTCCGTTATGCTGCAGAGCCTTGACTTATAGCGTATGAAATAGGAAATCTGCGTGGAGATGCTAAAAGGTTGTGGATTCGGGCATCTTTCCAACCATTTAGGCGCGTCATATTCATACATTTCGTTACGTCTTCTCACCTCCATGCTTATGTATCAAGAAGAACGAATGCACCGTGATTCAAATTCGTTCTTTTTTGCCGAAGGTGCTCAAGGTTGTACAGACCTATGATACTAATTGTGCGTACTACATGGCTTCCTCTTGGCCTCTGTAAAACCCATCAGTCTTCCTTGCAGATTTTTATATTGCGATCGTCGATTCCTCCAGTTTGTGGACGTCTTCGCTTCATAGATGGCCGAATGGGAGTTGCTGTTAGGTTAGCTCAGGTGGACTGGTACGTTGTATTGAAGTCTTCTCCGACCCAGGCGGAGCTAACTTCGGCGGAACACGCACACAGACGTCCTCACGCCGGCCTTCGCACGTGTCAAGACAATTCTCAATTGGCTGGCCGCTCAACTCGTCTACAACGTATTTCGAAGTCAAGACTGAAAATCTCTAGCGCAGAATAGCATGTGCCGAGTGTGTACTTCAGCTTCTGACTTCCTTTTGACACTGTCATGGATATACGGTATGTTATTAGTGCTCATTGTGACCATGAGTTAATTTATTTCCATTTTTCTCAGATCTGAGGTGTTTCCGGGAAACTCGACTTAGACGATGACATAAATACCGAATTTCGGAATTCCGTACTTGAATTTGGCTTTCTATTAACTCCGGAATATCTGTGAGCGCCGCAGCAAGGCATAATGTATGTTTTCTTTCACCTCCCATTTTCCAGCGGCTAACGTCTGTAGTAGGTTACTGGCCCTCGTTTGCAGTTGGCGCGGATCTGCCTGGGTTGACCGCGTTTCTTCTCTTATATGGCTAGTCCCTGTAACGACACATGTCGCAATTTGTGTGCGAGAACCGAGACACAGCTTGCTAATAGTTCGAAGGTATTACGGAACTGAACCATATAATCGGATCTTTGGGTGTGAATGAGCGGTGTCGAGTTGAAGACAAGCTTCTTGGTCAATCGTTTGTCCTTTCATGCATGATAAGCTGACTGATGGATGTACACTAAGGTTCAGGAGTCTCTTCTCAACCTCCAGTTATACTTAGCGGCTTTGCTGTCTTTCGTTTTTCGGGAATAGTTCATTATACTTCGTCCTTTTCCTACACCCTGTTATTAGGCTTTGGAAATCGCATGCGTTCGTCGGTATTCCTTCACCGGTCCCCTCTGACGACGACGACGACGAGCTCCTTTGATCGTACTTGTTCAGAGTTTGGTCTTGTTCATCAACTATGCTGCTTTGATAGCCCCCGCATTGCTCGAGGGACTTGAAAACATCCGATTCCGTTTCATTCTAGCATCTTTCCCAGTGTTTTCCGGGGAGATATGGGCACGGTATTCACGTCGTCTGTTAGGACATGTTTGTCGGCGTTTGAGGCTACCCATCCGCCTGCGACCTCCCAAGCGTTAGAGGGCGGAACTTAAACTATCGACCCTGAGATTGAATTAACCTCGACAGCGTGAATGTCAAGCTTCCAATATCGCCTCTATCTTTCTCCGATATGGGGCCCTGGATACGGAGGCACATCATTGCGAAGGCCCGGAACCGAGTACCAATTGAATTCTATTCAGCACTAAACATTCTTCCCGCAGAGAGTGGAGTGGCGTTAATCCCAGTCCCCCCCTCACTTCCTGTTTCCATCGCTCGGACACCCCGGCGACCAGCTTCGTGGATGAGGCGTGAGAGGGACAAGCATGATTGGGATGAAGGTGCGGCAGACGTGTATGCTGTTTTTGCGATTGAGTGAGGGAGCCGACTAGCCGATGTGAGGACATAATATGGAGGAACGAAGGTACCTTTTTCCACTTCCGATGGTGATTGTACATCAATCGATCACATAGTAATGATGGCTAGCTACGCGCAGATGATAGCCGCCCATTGGTACGTTGAGGGCTGGTACAAAACCCACGCATGCCCGAGGGAAGCCCTCTGTCTTGGCGTCGGGAAGAACATTCCAGAGCCGGGTGCCGCGCTGGAGAAATTTTGTAAGTGTATCAATGCAAGTCTTTACGGTTTTATCAATCGTCTACGGTTAAGGTGGTAACAGAGATTCTTCTCATCAAATTGATCCAAAGACATGGAGTTTAATTATGATCCACTGATCCCTTGTCCCTGTCAGCCTTAAACCCGCACTTATCCATTCAATGGGCCAATGGAGAGTCAGGAGATGAACTGCATACGGTAGAGCTGAGACAGCGAAGTTTTTTTCCTCGTCCGTCTTGTCGCTCAGCCTTGAATAGAAAAAGCCTTCGCACTGTAGGGCGATCACTGAAATTTTCGGTACGAGTAATTTTTACAAAAATTGTTCCACGGTCTGTATGCTAAATAGGGATCTCCTTGAGGGGTTATTCTTTTCTGCATCATAACCAGTGAGTTGGGACCGCCGGCGTCAAATTACCGTCATGAAAATAAATTGTGTATCTTCGCATGTTCTATCTAGGTGAGTAGGACTCATGAAGACATAGATAATAAATTGTAACGCATATTGCGGCTTAAAATATACTTTACCTCTCGGCGCCTATCTTTAGGCTGTGTAGGTAACGATGAGAAAATTCAGGGTTGTGATGGCTAGTCAACACTCTTTGGTTCGTACTGTATGCCACGACTGAAGCTGCATCCTATGATATTCACTTAGCCGCAACGGACACCGAATATGGACATAGGTATGTGATTGTCTTGGTTTCATAGTTCATATGCTCATTCTGCGAACACTGCAAGGAGAAGCTCATCGTATTTTGGAGGAAGCGTTGGGGCATTACGATCACCAAGACGATGGTATCCCTGAATACAACACAGCGGTAGAGGTGAGCTCATAGCAGTGTGCCATAGAAGCAAAAATAATACTTTGCATTCAAGTACGATCCTCCCGTCGTCACTCTCTCTTCAGTCACTGAGGCGAACAGAGAAGAATTGACCATTCTAGTGTTGAAACAACGGTCTTACGTGGGTGCATCTGTCATAACCTCTGCTCTAGCCAACACTCTGTGCGCCAATCTCGGTGCCAATGGAGTGTTAGAGAGGCTTAACACCATACTCGGAATGTCGGACGCTTCGGACTCCGTAATCTCGATTGTCAATTTCTATGTCAGACGCAAATACGACTTTGGAACTGTCTATGCGTATTTGCGCCTACGTTGGAATAACATCTCTATGCTAGAACGCAGCCTACGCGCCAACGAAGAAAAGGATAGAGAGATGCGGAGAAAGGTGCTCGTCGATGGCAGGATCACGAAGCGGAAAGTGCCCCCTCGGCTTGTGTGGGATCTGTATGCCAATCGGGTGGTGCCATACTGGGTTGGGGGCACAGAACTGTGGAGGATATTTGGGGTATCACATGCGTGGGTGGATGAGAAGGACCGCGTGAATGTGATGACACCCATCAACGGATACGAGTGGCCCGTCCCCATGCCGAAAGAAGCAAACCTTGATCTCATCCGCATCGAGATGTTGAACTGGGGAGCAGAGTATGCATGGTTGGATGTTCTGTGTTTGCGGCAGGAGGGCGGGAAGAACGAGCATCTGCGCTTAGAGGAGTGGAAACTGGACGTGCCCACAATCGGGAATGTGTATGAGCCGGTAGGCGGAGGACGAGTGGTGTGCTACTTCAGCGGATTGGGTCTGCCGCTGCATTTGACACTGGACGACTTTGACAGCGATCGATGTTGGTTCCGACGTGCATGGACCCTGCAGGAGATTACCGAACACTCGATCATCGGCGGGCAGACTGGCAATGATGTCATGGAAGAGGCCGTTCAGACGAGGTTCGGCAAACAACTGACATCATTGCGGAAGATGCGGGATAATCCTATCGACATCCTGTCGGAGATGCGGACTCGGGTATCCACAAAACCGTTGGATAGAGTTGCGGGCTTGATATACCTTCTCGAGCTAGACTTCATCCCAATATACGAGGCTGAGCAGTCACCAGCAGACGCATGGGAGATTCTCATAGATGCTATGCACCCTATAACTCGGACGTTACTCTTGAAATACCCTGAGCCCGGGAATGGAAAGAAACGTTGGCAACCATCGTGGCAGCAAGTAATGATGAACACCATTATTGGACGTGATATGCATTGGGGGAGCTCACAGAGAGTTAATCGCACGAAGCATCCAGATGCCGACTGGTATAATGGTCCCCGTATTGAGTCAGGAGAGGTGCGGGGTTTGGGTGAGGTACCAAAGGACGGGAATCCTCGAGAAGGACAGCTGTTCACCAAGGACATGACAGGGGCATCTCACGCAGTCAGAATTGTGGCTGACCACAAATACCCAATACCTGATGGCTCGTATACCCTCATAGCAGTAGGCAGCTTTTATTCACTAGACATAGTCTGGGTGGTCGGACGGCTAAGAGAAGATGGGAAGTTTGAGAAATTGTCGGTATTCAAGACATCGTTTGATGAATACCAGGACATGCGGAAATATGGAGTTAAACGGGCGGCCAGAACAGATCTTTGTTGAAGTGGATAGCCGGCTGGTGTGGGTTAGGCTTGCCATGTAATCCGTTAGTTTGGAGTATGTTTTCCATCTCTCTTCCTTATGTTTGTGTTGCTGTCCTTCCCATCTCGTAGTGTTTTGACCTTTCTGGTTACACATCGTCCCTTTCCACTAGACTAGATTCTCGGTGTAGTTTACAAATACTCTGGGTATTATATACTTTTGCGCGAATATTGTCACAATTATGGACTTCGCTTTCAAGCGAAAAGCTTGATAAAAGATTTGCGAAAATGGACCAATTTGAAGATTGTATCGTCATAAGGATGGATCGCAATGGTATCTCAAAGTCTTTCTTGTAGTTGTGCCGTGTTCCCCTGCCACCAGATCAATGTCATGATCGGTAGATAACAAGTCTAAAAAAGGTAGATCAATCCGATGTGGATGTCACCGTGAAGTTCATAACATACACAATTGCAGAGGAAAAAATCTGACATACTTTGAACCAAGGAACTCCGTTCATAGGAGCTTTGAAGTAACTCTAACGACGCGGCTGATATATCATACGAGATGACCTTGTCGGCATAGACTGCGTGTAAGACATCGAGCACTATGTGGCATCCTACGAAACGGACGCGCGGTGCCCCAGGATTAGAACTGATGTGGAGTATAGCCGGTTGATACCACCACATGACCACGGATTTCATCCCTTCGAGCCAATTCGAAGCCCCAGAGTGTGCCTCCGTTCCGAATTCGACGTCCAAAGTCGCAGACGGAACGATCTCACATAGCGCAAAGCTGAGTAGGGTAGGTGAATGTCGTAGCGAACGTCCCCGAGCTAAGCTAGCGCAGTTTGAGTGCTTCGATTTGCGCTGTTACCGAGGCCCGTCGGATACAGTCATAGGAGCAAAGGAAACAAGACGATCACGTACTCGAAATATCCTGCGAACTCCTGTCCCGATTTCCGGTGCTGATATTTGCATCGGGATCCCAGGAAAGTTCCGAGTCGTGTTCTGGTTGCCGATCCTCATTGACTAAGATGCCCATGTGAGCACAAACGAATCAGAGATAACGAACATGGCGTACCTTGAGAGTGGCGAGGACCAAATCGAGACGGAAGGCGATGGTTCCTATCATGGATTCGCCTTCCCGCATCTTGTTCATCGTTCTTAGTAGTGATCAATCGAGCAAGGGTACAATGTCCTACTTACCCTACCCAAGTTCTACTGTTCAACGCCAATTCATTCATGTGAGGATAGTGTGAAGAAATAGAATGGATATTGTTCGTGATGGGAGAGCTCGAGATGTCAGAATCAGTCACGATGAGTTCTGCGTAGTCGTTTGCAGCGGTTGAATGCCTGAACTTGAAGAGAGTGAGAGAGAGCTACGCAGGTCCCACTATAAAGGCTGAGAGTTTGAATAACAGTATCGAAGAACGGAAAAGATTTTATTTCAAAGAATGGGCGCGATGCAAGGATGGCCGGGAAAGGAGAGCTTGAGACTTTGAATTCGAAGGAGATGGCTGCGAGGCCTGGATGATAGCCTTTGTTCTTCGGAAGGCGATGACAGTAAACAGTATATCACGGCGTCAGAGAATCCTAAGAATGTTGCTGTATCGAAATAGTCTATAATACGCATAAATTAGAGTATGTAGACAACAAGAACTTGTACACACTTCGTACTATAGCACGGCTCGAACAAAATGCATCGGGAAAGCAAGTTCAACACTCTTTGTGATATGAGACCTGAGAAAGAGAGAGATGAAAAACTGCTTCAGATGAAGATGGTCACTTACGGATACATATCCGTGACTGTTCGTTGAAAATTGAAGGCTGGAGTCCACCACCACCGGACGCTAAAGGGGTAGGGTGATGGAAAGGATGTAGGATGATCGAGTCTCCAATTGACATGTTGTGCTGCTTTGCTGCGTTTGAGTCAGTAAGCAGCGAAAACACAGGTTCGCAGTCATTAGTGATTGTCCTTCCTTCCATCCTCGGCGAGTCCAGTTACGGACGCGCCACGAGCCTCGTTTTGTCGTTTATGACGCACTCCATGCTGGACATTATACTTTCCACGTCTCGCTGGGTTTCTTGTGGGGTTCAAGGGCTGTTGTGTGAGGACACTGGAAACACAGGATAAACCCGCTTTGACTTTGAGCACCGAGAAATCACCTAATAGCGAGTATATGTACTCTGTGATCTGATATTGGTGGACAGTCCTAGGATCCAATACACAATGTCACACCGTGCGATGCTATCGATTTCATGCTTTCGTACCGGTCGAAAAGTTCCCTCTTGATTGCCTGATTTCGAATTCCAGATCATATATACGTCAGTCAGACGGATGAATCTGTCGGTGAGATGGAGCCCTAGAAGCCACGGATCGAAGGTGGTTCTGATGGCAAATTGCCACGACCCGGCCCGCGGCCCGCCTCCAGACTTAGTTGTTGTCGTTTGTTGATTCCCGCCATCTTTAGCCTCTCCCCATCATCCTCTCACCATGAACCTGGTGCTTTGCCGCGCTGACCAGCTGACGAAGGTGAGATTCCTTTCTCCGACTCTTATCTCTTTCTCTCTGATGACTTTGTGCTCAGATAGGACAATTTCATGGTGCACACTACGCTTGACCGACCGGATGACCTCTCGAACCCTGGATACACTTAAGAATCAAGGCTCGCGACCTACTGAGTGGCGATGATGGAGAGTCGTTGTTAGAGGACATGGGCTGAAGATTAGCGCGCATCAATACCATGGTGTGTCAGCTTACCATCCATGTACTGACTCGTCTAACACGACGTTCTGCAGCCTGCACAATTCGCTTGGACTCGACAGCTAATTACGGATATCCTTTCATTTAGCGAGCGAGGATACAAGAGGAGAAGCCATCAGCGTACCACACACGATCTATGTGGGTGTTCTGGTCCGTCACGCGTCACGGCTCGGAACCTTCAGTCCATGCCTACAAGATAGCAGACCAGTACGGAGCCGCCGAAACCGAACTCGCATCGAGTTGTGGATACGGTCATTTTGCGAGCCATTCAATCCGTCGCGCTGGTCATGATTCAAATTCGCGCTTCTGGGACCGCGCACCCTTGACCTTCTCCCTCGAAGATCTTACGGGCTGACCAAGGGTTACACAGGCTTACAATACGGAAGGATTGTTTACCGGTCGAAATACCCAGGCACATCGTGTGTATTGCTTAAATTTATCTTCACGTATGTACTCATCAGTCCCCGTAGCCGTTGTCATATTTTGACCGTCAATCCCCCCAATATTCTGGCTCTTTCTTCGCTTCTCCGAGCGCTGAACATAAAGTAGGGGGGGTGGATTGCAGTTGTTAGATTAGCTTGATCAGGCAGCTGGTATGTTGTCTTGAGCAATTCTCCTACCCAGGTGGCGCTCATTCCATCTGCGCAGGGAACATTTGCCTTCACAACACAGTACTCCTAAACCCGGTCTTCAGGCGCCGTAACACGATTATCGTTCGACTGGGTGCCCAGCTCGTCCTCAACACGAAGTTCCACTGATTGTATGCTTCAACTTTCGCCTTCTTTTCACCCTTCTTGTCGATATAAAGTACGTCATTAGTGCTCGTTTTGACTGTGGGTTCATAAAATTATGTTTTTCCCAGATTCGGAGATTTCTGGCGTCCAGCGTGACGTAACTACAACATTTCGGGATATCGTACTCAATCTGATTTTTAATCGGCGTTGGAATAAGTACTAGCGTGGCGACAAGGCAGAACGTATGTTTTCCATCGTCCCCTTTGTCCAACGGCTAACGTCTAGTAGGTTACAGTCACCGTAGACCCGCCAGGGATGAACACTTTTCTTCTTGTATGTCGCCACTCGCTGTAACACACGCTGAAATTAGGACGAGAGAACCAGGACACCGCTTGCCAGTGTTTGGATGGCTTCATGGAAATGACTCCGATAGATGGATGTTCGGGGCAAAGTGAGCGCGTCAAGTCAGAGAGATGCTCCTCGGTAAGTCGTCAGCCTACTCATGTGCGATAACCTGATTGATGGATACCTATCTAGTGCTCAAATGTCTCTTCTCAACGTACAGTTATGATTAGACATTACGTTGTCTTTCTTTTAGCGACATTAATTGTTTATCTTTTCCTTCGTGGTTGAATAAGACGGATATCGCATACGCCATGGATCGCCCACCGTCCACATTTGATCACCATCAGCTCCTTCCATTATCCGTGACTTGACTCGTTCATCGAATATCTACGCGTCATAGATCTAGCCGATCCTCCGATAAAGGAGACGTGATCGTCAAGCTCTTCACTGGCGATGAATATTGAGTGTGCACTTGTCAAAATATGACGCCTTTTCCACCTGAGAGAGGCTACATCTCGAAAACAAATCCCGACAGAATCCCCTCTAGGATCTTCATTTTGGCGTCTTGCTCAGTGTCAGTGTTCGGCGGGGAGGGATGAGTGCGTTATCCAGGTTCATGGTAGGCTTGATTCGTCGTTCAAGGCGGACTCTGAGCTCCCCGTCCACGCGGAGACAATTTGTGCAGGCATATTGAAGGGCCATATAGCGAGCCGCCTGCGATACAGGGAACAAGTAACGATATACGGATGGAATGGTGAGACGGACGTCGATTTTGAGATTGAAGAGAAGGGATGTCGGTAATGTAGCTCGTTCTTCACCGCATCTAGATCAGTTCTTCATTGTGCTTCGTATACAGGAATGTCCGCGTCTAATCTTACTTCGCCCTTCGTTTCTTATCTCTCATGTCAAACTCTATCATCATGCCCACGGCGCCATTTATCAGGTCTGATCAAGTGCGATAACGAGGGGGTAAGCGCCGTTTACCTTTCTTTCCATTCGGTTCATCTAAGGAATTATATTTTAGATTATACTACGCTACGGAGCTGAGCCGCCGCCCTTGACCTTCTTTTGTGGAGTCGGGGGCTGTCGTACTTCGAGAGGATGTATACGGCGCTGGCGTATGGGATTCAGGAACTATTTGCGGTGCGTATGCCATGCTGTGAATTTCTTCTTGTAATCACACGCATGCAGACACTTCACTTATCCTACTGGACGAGCACAGAATGTTAGATTAAGTACCTAATGAACGGCAAATCTCCCCTTCCGACAGAGATGTTTGATCTCACCGTTTGTGATAGAAAGCTTGATTGTTTTCGATCAGACTGAGTTTGACGTGGTGCACGTTCGGAACTCGGATGTTGCTATGTTGCTGGGGTCGTGGCCTGTGAGAGTGAAGGATCCACGCTTCACAAAATGACGTAGTGATAGGATACACGGTTTATCCCGTGCGAGACTAGCTTACCCTGTGAGTCGGAACAGAACTCTGAGCATCTATCTCTCGCATAAAACTGATTGGACTCATTCAGATGTATCTCGCGGCATGGAATCATACATCATATGTCCTTTTCAGAAGGGGCTCTTGAAGGTGCCTATCTACCAGCGTGATTGGTGTTGACACGCGTTAATGGTCAGAGTGCTAGTCCGCATTGCTCGCTCCTGACCATGAGGATGGCATGAGTCTGCACGACTGAAATCTCTTGGTAGAACCACATGTTAGTACTGTACTATCTCAACGATGGGCCGTGGTATGCCTTTCTGTCTTTCTCTCGACAATTTACGAATTCATCTTGTTACGACCAGAGGGTACATTCATCGAGCGTTGGAATCGATGGTGGCAGCGGCAGAAATTGTCTATATCGAAATTCCTCAAGTTTTTACGAAGATATTGGCCGTATTATGAAGGTAATTCTGCTGTCTGTTCTAATGAGCCACAGCTAAATAAACTAGGAACGAAAAGTCCTCCAATTTTTCCCTCGAATCTTCCTGTTCGCGAGTTCACGCTCTCTGCCTTCGCCGAGACTGGCCAAGCTGAATCAACCATTCCGGTGTTAAAACAACGGTCCTACACTGGTAACCGACCGGTGATATCATTTACTCTTGCCGACACTCGCTGCGCTGATCTCGGTATCGATGGGGTTTTGGAAAGGCTCAACGCGACACTCGACACATCATATACTCTGGGATCCAAAATCCTTCGTTTCTTAGGGATAGTTCAACTGCGCTCGATTCTCGAACCATACATCGCACGAAATGAAGACTTTGGCACTGTGTATGCTCGTTTGCACCCCTATTGGTATCGCTACGATGTCGCCTCTATGAAACATGAATTGCGTATTCGGGAAGAGGAGGACAGGTGGATGCGGAGAAAGGTGCTCGTCGATGGCAGGATCACGAGGCGGCATGTGCCCCCTCGGCATGTATGGGATCTGTATGCTAATAGGGTGGTGCCATACTGGTTTGTGCCATTCTTGTCTGTGGGTGCAAGGGTGTCGGTGATATCACATGCGTGGGTGGATGAGAAGGACCGCGTGAATGTGATGACACCCATTAACGGATACGAGTGGCCTGTGCCTATGCCGAAGGACGCAAACCTTGATCTCATCCGTATCGAGATGTTGAACTCGGGAGCATGGTACGCATGGTTGGATGTTCTATGTTTGCGGCAGGAGGGCATGAAGAACGAGCATCTGTGCTCAGAGGAGTGGAAGCTGGATGTGCCGACCATTGGAGCCATGTATGAGGGTAGCACGGTGGTGTGCTACTTCACCGGATTGGGTCGACCACTGCATTTGACATTGGACTACTTTGAGAGTGATCGTTGTTGGTTCCGACGTGCATGGACACTCCAGGAGATCACTAGAAACCCGATCATTGGCGGGAAGACTGACAATGATGTCATAGAACAGGACATTCAAAGGAGGTTCAACCAACAACTGAGGTCATTGCGTATGATACGACAGGGTTATGCGTCTATTAGGCCCTGTTCGGGTGACACGGCTTAACACGGCCCCAGAGCCAAAATTTAAACCGACCGTTTAAATCTGCTTAACTTGGATTATTCAGCATGTCACTCCATTGTCGCCCCGATGCTGCGCTCGCTCTGCCCCGCCCTCCTGCTCACTGTATACAATGGCTTACAACAATGCCAACAAGAGTAGGAAATATAGTACTCCTGTGAATGAAATTGAATATTCAGACCAATCAACACAAATTTGGAAGAATACTGCTGTCATTGTGTCGGTCAGTGAGCGGCACGGGCGGGGCGGCGCTGGGACACCCTTAGACGACGTTGGTAGCAGCGTTGACGACCGTTTGACGTCATTCGGACATCATCCGCATTCATCCGAGTTATTCCGATCTTGTGACGTTTGTGACCGATTCTCTTAACCCTCTGGGGCCAAGCTAAGCTTAGGTTAAGCCGTGTCACCCGAACAGGGCCTTAATATCTTCGACATCCTGTCGGAGATGCAGAATCGGGTATCCACAAAACCGTTGGATAGAGTCGCGGGCTTGGTATACCTTCTCAAGCTGGACTTCATCCCAATATACGAGGCTGAACAGTCGCCAGCAGACGCATGGGAGATCCTTGTGGATGCCATGAAGCCTCGAAATCGGGCAGAGTTACTCCTCCACTACCCTGAGCCCGGGAATGGAAAGAAATGTTGGCGACCATCATGGCAGCAAGCAATGGTAAACAACGTTATTGCGCCTCATAGCCTTTGCCAGACCCTACAGGAAGTTAGGCGAACGGATAATCCAGATGCTGACTGGTGTACGGGTTACTGTATTGAGTCAGCAGATGTGCGGGGTTTGGATGAGGTACGAAAGGAAGAGAAGCCTCGAGAAGGACAGCTAGTCGCCAAGGACATGACAGGGGCATCTCACACGGTCAGAATAAAGGCTGATCACGAATACCCAATACCTGATGGCTCGTATACACTCATAGGCCCCACGCTTGAACGAAGCCGTTACTGGGTAGTCGGACGGCTACGAGAAGATGGGAAGTTTGAGAAATTGTCAGTATTTGAGATAGCGCCTGACGGACACCTGGACGTGAAGAGATTTAGAGTTGAAGACAAAGTCAGGATAGATCTTTGTTGAAGTGGACAGCCGGCTGGTGTGGGTTAGACTCGCCACAGAATCCGTTAGCCTGGAGTTTATTTTCCATCTCTCTTCCTTATTTTTGTGTTGCTATCTTTCCCATCTCCTAGTGGTATGATCATACTGGTTACGCATCATCCCTTTCCCCCCGACTTGATTCTCGGTGTAATTTCCGAAGACTCTGGGTATTATATACTTTTGCGTGAATATTTCCTTGGTCGCCGAAGGTATTTCAAGCTTACCGGTGTAGATGAGATCTGAAGTAAGCAACAGATTCTTAAGACAAATAAGTGTAGGGTATTCAGAGTTCACTAATCGGATTGAGAATACACATGTCACACAGAAGTACACAGTTCTGTACGTGCTTACCTGACCCACACTCACCCCGTATTAATACATCATGAGAGTGAGATCCTCGCAGAATTATTCTCCCACGTTAATGACTTCGTTCCTTCGATACCAATTTCCACCGGATGTAGGGAATTATCATCATGGAATGGCGAGGTGGATACCTATTCAATGACACTGAGGACTTGAGAACAGACATCATCACACCTTTGTGCTGGAGTCTAAAGGTGTATGATGGCGGTTAAAACCCAGTAACATACAATCTCAATTATTTGATTCTTCATGGTGAATGCAGCTTCTGATAATCGTGTCAACATTAGTTCAAAGTGGAAGGGAAAAATATATTCAAGTTCATCTTCTCGAACAGGTTTCCTGCATCTCAACGCTGGATGCTTTACTCTTCATGCCATTCAGTCGTCGTGTTCGTACGTCTTCAATACTATGTTTACTAGCCTGATTTTTGAGGTCGAAGCGGCGAGTTCCCAAGTTCATACTACAAACATTGGTGCATTTATTCACCCTTATCTTGTTGATTTACACAGTCGAATGGTACTGCACCAAGCAAAGACAGCTCTCGAACGACGACGCTTCCATTCTTGTCGTCATTCCGTTCCTGGCATTACTTGGCTAGTCGTCTCTGTAAAAGTTATCAACTATACATATCAGCGGAGGCGAACTGGTGATATCAAAGAAATGGACTTACACAGATGAACTAGTTGCAATCGCACCTCCAATCGGAGAAACAGTTATGCACTATGGAGATGACGGGATGGGAGCAGAAGTATCACCCGGGTGGAATGTTGCGGTGCCCATAAGCTAGTCATCCTATTAGTCAACAAGAGTGAAAACCCTGAGCGAACGACGTACCTCTCCACTATCACTAAGGCATGACTCAAAGACATCAGCGGCAGGAATGTTCCGTTAGCACCCAATCATGTCGTAGATACACTACAGTTATCGGTAGTGGAAAAGACGGATAACTCATTGCACTAACAGTACTCAGTTGCCATCTTCCCAGCGGGATCACAAGCTATGAAGCAATATGTGCTGCTCCCTATGAAAACCTGCTAAGGAGTAAAATTCGAACGATTTACACAGATTTAGCCATTACTCACTGTCGAATCAAAAATCTGGTCCCGCATGTCTGTTCCAAATGCGGAAGAGTAGATAAAATATTTGAGAGGGTTTCCTGAAACGAGAGAGATATCAGTTTCACACAGAGTGAACGAATTAAACGCGTTACGTGCTAAGTCAGGACCATTAGGATCGAGCTCTCCGTCAGCATTGTCATTGTGGATGTTAAGCTTCATAAAATCTCCTATGCCTGCAAAAAGGCTTCTTCGGAGATGCATATGAAACGCAAGAATTATTCATACCGGTAACCTGAACAAAGTCGGGCTTCTGCATGAAATGAGTTCCCTTAATTGTGCCTTCGGGAATGACGCGTGTTGCGTGTCGGCTCTACGGCCCTACGGTCATTGAGAAAAGACGGGAGGTACGAGAACCAGAGACGACAGACCCTGAGGCACCACGAAACATCGGTACGCTGTGTAGTTCCCCGAAGCTTCGATCCTGGAATTTTCGGGCTCCGTTCTGAAAGTAAGCATTGCGAAGGGGTCAGAAAAAATGTGAGTAATGACTAACAATGAGTGTAGGCGTGGCGTTGCCTCCTGCAGTAGCTTTATCTTCAAAGGTTGAAGCTGTATAAGTGAACGTAACGAAGCTGAAAGGCCGTTATGGATACTTACATTGTTCGAAACAGCTGCAAGGGTACAGTGAAAGACGGCGGTAAATTGAGTTTGATTAATGGTGTCGTCGTTATCAGTCGGCCAGCGACTACGTGATGTGTGGCGGAAAATATGTTACCTGACGTGTATGTCGCGCCGAGGTTCTTGGGGTGACGCTAGAGCAAGTGAGTATAGGGAAATACGGTGCAGACATCAAATACCTCAGGCTTGTTGGCTGGACGGTGATCTGTCGAAGTCCTTGTACTGTTCAATATTGAACCCCATCAAAGCAAGCCGCCTCATGAGCAACAATCCTCCTCCGCAGAGAAAAGAACAGAGCTTACTGGACCTCGCCCGGTACCACTTCTGAGTGTCCGACTAGACTTCGAGTAGGAGATTTTTTGGCTACAGACGAGCATGCCATCAAAGGATAACATGGAGAGGCATACCTGTCGTTTATTCCGTCAAGATGTGAATGCCCATCATCTCGTTCAACTTGCAGGCACCTCAGGTGTGCGTTCACCGGGCCGCCATCTATCGTCTGTCCGTGATAACACAACGTCTCGGCCTGGTCATACTCTCTCGCTTCGTTTTCTGGTGGGTTTTGAAATAAGTTACACGTAGATACCACCCGAAAACATACCTCAGCTCGGAGAGTAGTCGGATGGGATCTACATTCGTTTACCGCTGTCAGATATTTCTACCGCTCAAAGAATAGAATTACACGCCTTTATTATCTCATTCGACAGCCCTGCATCGTATTGTACCATAAAGTGCCTGGACGGCGCGCGTCTGCAGATATAAAAACACGTTAGTCAAACAACATGCTATAAAGCCTGTAGTTTACGCACCTCATTTGAGGATTATCTTGTCCATCATGGAACCAGACAACGATGAGGTCATATATTACTCGCTTCGACTCCTGCAGTATCGGCCGCGTGGGTGTTTGGTGTCGGTTGAAGGAGGGTTTCTTTGGCAAATGAAGTTGTCGAGTTGTCAGGAATTCCGCATCCTAAGAGTATGGCTTCAGCCGCGACGAGGAAAGAGCAGCGCCGCAACGTCAGAGCATGAGAGCGGCAAGACTCGATGGCCAAGAGACGGCGCCGCAGAGGAAGGAGGAAGAGAAGCCATAGATCGAAGGTGATGGCAAGTCGGGTCCACGGCCCGCATTCCGCCGACTCGGTTGTTGCCGCTTGCTAGCTCCGGCCATTTTCATGTCTCCTCATCATCATCTCATGCATCTCGTAATCTGTCACGCTGATGAGCCAATCAAGGTGGGTTTTCTTTCTGCGACTCTTATCACTCGTTTTCTGATGAGCGGATGCTTACATACAACGATTTCATGGCGTCCACTACGATTGACCCTCTCGAACGCCGAATAAGCCTTAGAATCAACGCACTCAATCATACAAAGACATCGTTGGAGGACCTAGGACTCATCTTCCTCAGCCTGCGAGGTCAGCTTAGACTCAGCAGCTATCGAAACGGCTCCCAGGATTACGTATATCTTAGTCGAGCGAGCATGCAAACGAGATGAGAACCGAAACTTCACGGTGGTGTTCGCGCGCGATCTCCTCTTGTCCACCATGGCGTGGAGCCTTGCTTTACAGCATATAAAATAGCAACACTGCATGGAGATGCTGAAGGGGTATTCGTATGGAGTTTATTTTGCGAGTCATCCAGGTGCGTCGTATTCATTCCTTATGTTATTTCTCCTGACATCCTTCCCTAGCTATTCATAAGAACAGATACATCATGATTCAAATTCGTCTTTCTCCACCGAAGACCTTACGGGCTGACCAAGGGTTGCCCAGACCTACGGTGCGGAAGGATTGTTCAAAATGTGCCTCTTCACTCATGTATGTACTCATCAGTCCCCATAACCATTGCCATATTGCGGTCGTCGATTTCCTGAGAGTTTGAGCGCTTCTCGGAGAGCTGAGTGTGGAAGTTCGGACTGGATTGCAGTCGTTAGGTTATCTTAATGAGGCAGCTGGTATGTTGTCTTGAGTAATTCCCCCACCCAGACGAAGCTAATCCCATCTGCTCAGGGAACGTTGGCCCTCACAATACAATGGTCATAATCCAAGTCTTCAGGTGCCGTAACACGATTACCGTTCAACTAGGCACCCAGTCCGTCCTCAACACGAAGTTTCTGTGATTGTATGCTTCAATTTCCGCCTTATTGATGCCACTCTCGTCGATATAAGGTACGGCACTAGTGCTCGCTTTGACTGTGGGTTCATAAAATTATATTTTTCCAGGTCCGAAGATTTCTGGCATCCAGCATGACCTAACTACGACATTTCGGGATAGTGTACTCAAGTCTGATTGTTGATCAACGTTAGAATAAGTACCAGCATGGCGGCACGGAAGAATGTATGTTTTCTCTCCCTCCACGTTGTCTAGCGGTCAACGTCTAGTAGGTTACAGATGCTCGCTTACACAATCGCCGTAAATCTGCCAGGGTTGAATGCGTCTCTTCTATATCCCCACTCGTTGTAACGACACATGTTGCAATTAGGACAAGAGAACCGGGACACCGCTTTCCAGCGGTTGGATGGCTTCATAGAAACGGCTCCGATAGATGGACGTTCGGGGCGAAATGAGCGTGTCGAGTCAGAGAGATGCTCCTTGGTAAGTTGTTAGCCTATTTATGCGCGATAACCTGACTGATGGATACATATCTAGTGCTCAAACGTCTCTTCTCAACCTACAGTCATGTAGACATTCCGTTTCTTTCTTTTAGCGACAATAATTGATTACACGTTGATCTTTTCCTGCGCGCCTGAATAAGATGGATATCGCGTGCGCCATGGTTCCTCCACCGTCCATATCTGATCATCACCAGCTCCTTCGATCATCTGCGACTTGGCTTGTTCATGAAATATCTACATGTCATAGATCTAGCCAAACCTCTGATAAAGGAGACGTGCTCGTCAAGCTTATCACTTGCGATGAATATTGATTTTGTACTTGTCGCCTTTTCCGCCTGCGAGAGGCGACATCTCGAAAACAAGTCCTCACCAGAAACCCCCCCTTCGATCTTCATTTTAGCGACTCGTCCAGTGTCAGTGTTTGGGGAGGAGGATCCAGATTCATGGTAGACATGATTTGTCGTTCGAGGCCGACTCCGAGCTCACTGTCTGCCTCATGCAAGGTGCGGAAACAATTTGAGGAGGCACATTGAAAGGCCGTATAGCGAGTCGCCTGCGATACCGCGAACAAGTCACGATATACGGATGGAATGACGAGACGGACGTCGATTGTGAGACTGAAGAGAAAGGATGTCGGTAACGGAGCTCGTTCTTCACCTAATTTAGACCAGTTCCCCAGTGTCCTTCGCGTACAAGAATGACTGTGTCAAGCAAACATGGAAAGAGATAAACGTTACTCCACAACTATCAAACTTCGGATGTCGCCTGTGTCTCGCCGTTCTGTGAACCTACAGCGCCTCGAGGACACGTGAGCTCTGAGAAGGATGTCATACGTATCTCATCATTATGGTGTGATATGGTGCGCGATGCTAGGATTACAGCACAGGTTTGAGACGTCTTGGCGGACGCCAAGAATGGGTAGAAGCTGTGAAGGGTTCCGGCTTTCGGTGGACGAGCGTGATGAGGCTACTGCTGCGAGGTAGGCTCTTATCTCTTCGGCAAGTGGAGCCTGAGCATCATTTACCAAAAGCGAGGATAAGACGCATACAGCTGCTGTTTCTTTTTCTACGATTCGGTGCGGCCTATGACAAATGAGAGCGGTGTTGTTTATAGCGGGAACAAAGGTACTATTCACCGCATAGTGGTATTCACCTCTTGATCCATCATATTTAGTGGAGCGAGGAAGACGAAGTTCCCAAGGGGTCGAGATCCTTCGCATCTGAACACGGCAAAGGCGGATGGATCTCGTCGTTCGTCGTTCTCTTCTTAGTTCTTATGTCAGGCTCTATTATCACTCCCACGATGCCATTGATCGTGTGCTGGATAACAAGAAGGCAAGCGCCATTTACATTTCTTGCCTTTGATCTTCGCTAAGGAATAATTTTAGTATATCATACTACGATACGGAGGCGAGTCGTTCCCCCGGGTACTCCGCCTTGTTACCTTTTGTGGATTCAGGTATACGGCATTGGCTTATCGGTTTCAGGTACTATTTGTGGTGGGTACTCCATGCTTTTAATTTCTTACTGCGCACTCGCAGACGCTTCAGTAACAAACTCTTTATTTAGCCTACTCAATACAGATTTTCAGATGACATAGTCATAGGATACATGGTTTAACCTGTGCGGGACTAGCTTACCCTGTGAGTCGCCACGGAACTCTGAGCATCTATCTCTTGCATAAAACTGAGTGGACTCATTCAGATGTACTTTGCGGCATTGAATCATACATCATTACGTCCTTGGAGAAGGGGCTCTCGAAATATCTGGGCGGCTATCTACCAGCGTGATTGGTGTTGACACGTGTTGATGGTCAGAGGGCTAGTCCGCATTCTCGCTTCTGACCATAAGGATGGCATAAGTCTGCATGACGGAAAGACCTTGTTGGAACCATATTTTAACACTGTAATACCTCATCGATGGACCGTGGTATGTATTTCTGTGTTTCTTTCGACGATTACGAATTCATGCTGTTACGACCAGAGAATACATTCATCGAGCGTTGGAATCGATGGTGGCAGCGGCGGAAATTGTCTGTATCAGAATTCTTCAAGGATTACCGAAGACGTTGGCCGTATTATGAAGGTAATTCTGCTGTCTGTTGTAATGAGCCACGGCTAAATAAACTAGGAACGAAAAGTCCTCCATTTTATCCCTTGCATCCCTTTCGCGAGTTCACACTCTCCGCCTACGCCGAGACTGGCCAAGCTGAATCGACCATTCCGGTGTTGAAACAACGGTCCTACACTGGTAACCGACGAGTTATATCATCTGCTCTTGCCGACATTCACTGCACTGAACTCGGTATCGATGGAGTTTTGGAAAAGCTCAACGCAACACTCGACACATCATATACTCTGGGATCTAAAATTCTTCGTTTCTTGGGGATAGTTCAAGTGCGCTCGATTCTCGAACCATACGTCGCACGAAATGACGACTTTGGCACTGTGTATGCTCATTTGCGGCCCTATTGGCATGACTATGATGTTGCCACTATCCGACGTGAATTGCACATTCGGCAAGAGGAGGACAGGGAGATGCGAAGAAAGGTGCTCGTCGATGGCAGGATCACGAAGCGGAAAGTTCCCCCTCGGCTTGTGTGGGATCTGTATGCAAATCGGGTGGTCCCATACTGGGTTGGGCACACAGAACTGTGGTGGATGTTCGGGATATCACATGCGTGGGTGGATGAGAAGGACCGCGTGAATGTGATGACACCTATCAACGGATACGAGTGGCCCGTGCCAATTCCGAAAGTAGCAAACCTTGATCTCATCCGCATTGAGATGTTGAACCTCGGAGCAGAGTATGCATGGTTGGATGTTCTGTGTTTGCGGCAGGAGGGTGGGAAGAATGAGCATCTGCGCTTAGAGGAGTGGAAGCTGGATGTGCCCACAATCGGTTATGTGTATGAGAAGGCAGAACGAGTGGTGTGCTACTTCAGCGGATTGGGTCGGCCACTGGATTTGACACTGGATGACTTTGACAGCGATCGATGTTGGTTCCGACGTGCATGGACCCTGCAGGAGATTACCGAGGACCTGATCATTGGTGGGGAGACCAGTGACGATGATTTCATGGAGCAGGCCGTTCGGACGAGGTTCGACCAACAACTGACGTCATTGCGGAAGATACGAAACACTTTTGCGTCTATCAATACTATCGACATCCTGTCGGAGATGCGGAATCGGGTATCCACAAAACCATTGGATAAAGTCGCGGGCTTGGTATACCTTCTCGAGCTAGACTTCATCCCAATATACGAGGCTGAGCAGTCGGCAGAAGACGCATGGGGGACCCTTGTGGATGCCATGGGGCCTGAAAATCAGACAGAGTTCTTTGTCTACTACCCTGAGCCCGGGAATGGAAAGAAACGTTGGCGACCATCGTGGCAGCAAGCAACGATGAACAACGTTATTAGGAATTATTTCCCTGTCCGGCTGCTACTGAAAGTTAGTCGAACGGACAATCCAGACACTGACTGGTGCACGGGTTGCCGTATTGAGTCAGGGGACGTGTGGGGTTTGGGTGAGGTACCAAAGGAAGAGAAGCGTCGACAAGGACGGCTGGTCGTCAAGGACATGACAGGGGCATCTCACGCAGTCAGAATTGTGGCTCACCACAAATACCCAATACCCGATGGCTCGTATACCCTCATGGGCTGCACGCTTGAACCAAACAATCCCTGGGTAGTCGGACGGCTAAGAGAAGATGGGAAGTTTGAGAAATTGTCGGTATTCAAGATATCGCCTTATGGATACCTGGACATCAAGAAATTTGTTAAAGACGAAGTCAGAACAGATCTTTGTTGAAGTGGACAGCCAGCTGGTGTTGGTTAGGCTCGCCACGGAATCTGTTCGTCTGGAGTTTATTTCCCGTCTCTCTTCCTTATTTTTGTGTTGCTGTCTTTCCCATCTCGTAGTGGTATGATCATCCTGGTTACGCATCGTCCCTTTCCCCTAGACTTGATTCTCAGTGTAATTTACCAAGACTCTGGGTATTATATGCTTTTGCGCGAATATTTCTTCGGTTGCTGAAAGTATTTCAAGCTTACCGGTGTAGATGAGATCTGAAGTGAGCAACAGAATCCTAAGACAAACAGGCATAAGGTATTCAGAGTTCACCAATCTGATTGAGAATACACATGTCATACAGACGTACATGGTTCTGTACGTACGTACTTGACCCATAATCTTGCCACGATCATCCCGAATTAATACAATACTGAGACTCACATTCTCTCAGAATTATTCTTCCATGTTAATGACTTCGTTCCTTTGCTACCAATTTCCACCGGATGTAGGGAATTATCATCATGGAATGGCGAGATGGGTACCTATGTAAGGACACTGAAGATTTGAGAATAGATATTGTTACACCGTTCTGCTGGTGTCTAAAGGTGGGTGCTGGCTGCCAAACACCAGTAGCATAAAAAGTCGAATATTTGATTTTTCATACTGAACGCAGCCTCTCAGAATCATGCCGACATTAGAGTTCAAAAGTGGAAGGGAAAAAGAAATTCAGATTCCTCTTCTTTAACAGGTTTCGTGCATCTCAACGCTGGACTCTTGACTCTTCATGCCATACAGTCATCATGTTCGTACGTCTTCAATACTGCGTTTACTAGAGTGGTCCTTCAACGTTAAATCGACAAGTCCCCGGTTTCATGCGACGAAGGGTGGTGCGTTTATTCATCTTTATCTTGTCGAATACAGTCAAGTGGTACTACAACAAGCAAGACAGCCCTCGAACGACAACACTTCCATTCTTGTCATCACTCCCTTCCCATTACTTCGCTAATCGTCTCTGTAAACGTGGTCAACTTACACATATCAGCCGAGGTATATTTGTGATATAAACGAGACAAACTTACGCAAGTGAACCAGTCGCAGTCGCGCCTCCAATCTAACAAACGGTTGTGCACTGCGAAGACGAAGGGATGGGGGCGGAAGCATCACTGGGGCGGAATGTTGCGGTGGCCATAAGCTAGTCATCCTATTAGTCAACAAGAGAGAAAGACCCGAGCGAACGATGTATCAATCCACTATCACCACGGCACGACTCAAATACACCAGTGTCATAGTTACCTGCGATGTTTCGTTCACATCTGAGGGAGTCGTTGAGAGGTTGATCTATAGCGAGCGGGTCGTTATTTGTAGTGAAAAAGAAGGATAGCTCACCGTAATGGCAGTACTCGGCTGCCATCATCTCAGCGAGATCACCAGCTCTGAAGAAAAATGTACTGCCCGCTATGATACCCTGCGAAGGAATAAAATAAATGATTTCACACAGATTCATCCATTACTCACCGCGGAATCAAAAATATGGCCCTGCATGTCGGTACCAGATGCGGACAAGTAGATGACACCCCTCAGGGAGAGTTCCCTGATTTAGAAAGATATCAGTTTCATGCACAGTCAACAAAATGAATGCCCCACTCCCAAAGTCGGAACTCTTAGGGTCAAGCTCTCCGTCAGAATCGTCGCTGTGGATGTTAAGCTTCGCAAAATTTCCCACACCTGCAGAACGTGTCTTCAAAGAAGATGTCTATGAAACGCAAGGAAAGCCCATACTCGGTAACCTGAAAAAAAATCGGGCGTCTACACGAAATGAGCTCCATGGATTGTACCTTGGGGAACGATGCGTGTTCCGTGCCTGCTCTACGGGTCATTGAGCAAAGACGTGAGGTACGAGAGCTCGAGAGAACATACCTTGAGGTACCACAAGACGTCGATACGCTGTGTAAAATTTCAGCACCAACGTGACCTAAGATGGTGCGACAGACTTCGGTATAGAAATGTGGGCCTAGGGTAGACAGGACTGGCAGACAGCTGTAGTGTAGATGCAAGATGAGCCTGGGAGCTCATCGAAGATGCGAATCCTACAAATGACTATAAGGGTCTCAGACCCCATCTCGCCTACCACAAACAGAACAAGAATGCACATAAACATTCTAGAACATCGAATCCTGGATAGACGTCGTCCCACATTTGTTGGTTCCAACGTGACCCTGGGTCATTGTGCCGGGGACGGCATCTGGTATATTAGTCGCTGTATGCTGTGCCGCTGCGCCTGAGAGCGTGGCGAGGAAAAGGACAACAGCGGGTGTATACATGGTGGAGGCATAAGTGGAGGCATAAGGAAAATAGATTTGTGCGAAAATCCAATTCTATTAATGTTGGTAGCAAAGAATAGAAAGTGCGATATTAGGCAGCCTTGGGCTTGTCCGGAAATATGTAGTACTCGCTCGTTGCATTGCTGGTGACGCGTTGAAATTGAATATTGAAGGACGTCGTGGAAGTAAGGACGTGGGAGCTTCGAGCTTGCATGGTGTGTAGCAGAAGCTGAATTTCCGGTACGTACTCGAGATCCTGTGTCTCGATGACAGGAGTGCGACTGCTATTGTGCTATTGACCATATGGTTCAGCTCCGCAAGAGGTTGGGCCCTGGAAATTTGGTGTTAAATGTGAGGCTTGAACGTTCTGAACTGTTATGTAAAGGGATTAGTAAAACGCCCACTTGAATGGCGATCTACCGACCGTGGTGTGGGCTCAGTGAATTAAGAACGATCTGTGTTGCGCACATTCGAGCTTCACTCTGAAACTAAATGTAGGAAATGTTAGCAAAATAATCTTTTCATAAAGCGCGGTCACCAGAAGGCTTCGCTCACAGGTAAGTAAACGATGAGCGCTGTGGGTGTTCAACATCAAGACGAGCGTATACAGCGATATTCTACAAATACTTACCGGCGCCAATCCAGGAATAGGGAGTCACTTACTATGTAGTCATGTTGAGTTCTGCAAGGCTTCGATCCTGGAATACGCGGACTCTATTCTGATAAATTAAGCACTGCAAAGGGGTAAAAATGGGAATGGATGACTAACAATGAGTGCGGGTGTGGCGTTGCCTCCCGCGGTATGTTTATGTTCAAAGGTTCAAGCTAAGCCATCAGGGTAAACGTAACGTCACTAAAAAGCCGTACTGAAGACTTACTTGTTTCGCATCAGCTGCACCGGTTTAGCGAGAGACGGTATGGCGGACAATAGCCTACCCGGCACGCATCTTGCTCCGAGATTCCTGGATATAAACTAGACCAGTTAGTCGTCAGTACAGTGAAGTATGGCGCATACATCGAATAAATCACGATTGCTGGCGGGAGGGCGATCTGTTGAGGTCCTTGCACCGTTCAAAATTGACCGCCATCGAAACTAGCTGTTCTATGAGCAACGAACCTTCGTAAAGAAGAGAACACGGCTTACTCTACATCACCCGGTACCACATCCAAGATTTCAAGTGTTCCGGTAGACTTCGTGTCTGAGACATAATAGCTACAGATCATGATTCCAGCGAATGAAGTCCTAGAGAAGTATACCCGTCGTTTATCTTCATCAAGATTTGAATGCTCATCGTCTCGTTCAACCTCGACGAACAGAATCTCTTGTGTGCGCTCGCGGAAGACCTATTCATCATCTGTCCGTGGAAAAACGTCTTGGCCTGGCCATACTCTCTGACCTCATTTTCTGGCATTCTCTGGTGGGGTTTGAAATAAGTTACACATAGATACGACGGGAAAACATACCTCAGTTCGGAGAGTAATCGGATAGGAGCTAAATTAGTTTGCCCTTGTCAAATATTCCTGCCGCTCTAAGAATAGAATTACGCGCCTTTATAATCTCATTTGACAGCCCTGTACCATATTGTACCACAAAGTGCCTTGAAAGCGTCAGTGAAGCAACATGACATGAAGCCCGTAGTTTAGGCACCTTATTTGAACATTGCCCTGCCCATCATATAACCAGACGACGATGAGATCATACTCTGTTCGGTTCCTGCAGTATCAGCCGCGTGTGGGTTTGGTGTTGGTCGAGAGAGGGGTTCTTGGTTGTCAGATATTCCTTGTCTTGCGAATAAGGCTCGAGCCGCGGCGGAGACAGAGCATAATGACAGTGTCAGAGTATGAGAGTGGTGGGACACAAGACTCGACGGCCAAGAGACGGCGTCTTAGAGGACGGAGGAAGAGAAGCCATAAATCGAAGGTGGATGGCGATTGCAACAAGTCCGGCCCGCGGTCCTCATTCCGACTCGGTTGTTGCCGCCCTTTATTGATTCCCGTAGTTCCCGCCATTTTCATCCTTCACTCATCCTCCTACCACGAGCGTATTCATTTGTCACGCTGCAAAGCCGATGAAGGTGAGATTTTCCCCTCAGACTCCTATCACTCATTCTCTGATAAATTGGTGCTTATGTAGGACGATGCTATCATGCACACCGTGATTGACCGGGACCTCTCGAACGCCTGCTACATTTTAGATCAACACTTGCGACCTACTGAGTTACAGACATAAAGAGGCGTCGTTGGAGGAAGTTCTGGGCGCGTATATAAGAATTACGATGGTGTGTTCGCTTACCATCCGTGCACCGAGTCACCTAACTTGACCTTCTGCAGCCTGCTAACTCGCCTTGGACTCAGAAGTTATCGAGACAGCTTCCTGGATTGCGAATATCTTCACCCAGCGAGCGAGCAGACAAAAAGAGGAACAACTTCTTTGCAGTGGTGTTCATACAATGTCTGAGTGCTCCGGTCCGCTATGCTGCAGAGCCTTGATTTACCGCGTCTGAAATAGGAAATCTGCGTGGAGATGCTAAACGGTTGTGGATCTGGGCATTTTGCCAACCATCCAGGCGCGTCATATTTACACATTTCGTTTCGTCTTCTCACCTCCATGCTTAGGTCTCAAAAAAATGCACCGTGATTTAAACGCATTCTGTTTTGCCGATGGTGCTCAAGGGTTGTACAGGCCTATGAGGTCAATGGATCGTCCGTACCACTTGACTTTCTCTTGGCCTCTGTAAAATTCATCAGTCTCCCACGCAGATTGTTATGTTTCGGTCGTCCAGTACATGGACGTCTTCGCTTCATAGATGGCCGAATGGGAGTTGCTGTTACGTTAGCTCAGGTGGACTGGTACGTTGTATTGAAATCTTCTCCGACCCAGGCGGAGCTAACTTCGGCGGCACAGGAACACGCACAAGACAGTCGTCCTCACGCTGGCCTTCACACGTGTCGAGACAATTATTAATTGGCTGGCCGCTTAACTCGTCTACAACGCATTTCGAAGTCAAGACTGAAAATCTCTAGCACGGAATAGCATGCGCCGAGTGTGTACTTCAGCTTCTGCCTTCATTTTGACACTGTCATGGATATACGGTATGTTATTAGTGCTCATTGTGACCATGAGTTAATTTATTTCCATTTTTCTCAGATCTGAGGTGTTTCCGGGAAACTCAACTTAGACGGTGACATAAATACCGAATTTCGGAATTCCATAGTGCTGACTGAAATTTTCGGTGTAAATAGTTTTTACATGAAATTTTCTATGATCTGCATGGTGAGTAGAGATCTTCTTTAAGGGTTCAGCTTTTCTGCAGCGAAACGAGTGAGTTGGAATCGTCGGCGTCAAACTCCTGTCATGCACATAAATTGTGCGTCTTTAGTGCGCTCTATTCAAGTGTGTAGGACTCGTGAAGATGTAGATAACGACTCATAAGTCATCTTGCTTCTTAATATATACTTTATCTCTCGGCGCCTATATTTACGCTGTGCAGGTTCTTTTCTGAGCGCTAATCAACACATCTTGCTTCTTACCGTACACCACGACTGAAGCTGCTTACTATGGCATTCGCTTCACTGCAACGGACCCCGGCTATGGATATAAGTATGTGATTGTCTTGGTTTGATGGTTTATATGCTCATTCTGTGAACACTGCAAGGAGAAGCTCATCATATTTGGGAGGAAGGGTTGAGGCGTTACGATTATCGATATGGCATAGGGGAACGCGTAAGCTCATAGCTACATTCCAGAAAGGCAGGAAATAATACTTTGCATGCACATCCCTCAAGTCCAGCGACCCTCCCATTATTAACATCCTCTCTTCGGTCACTGAGGCAAACAGAGAAGACTTGACCATTCCAGTGTTAAAGCAACGGTCTTACAGGGGTGCATATTCCATATCGTCTGCTCTAGCCAGCACTCTGTGTGCCGATCTCGGTGCCAATGGAGTGTTAGAGAGGCTTAACACCATACTTGGAACATCGTACGCTTCAGGCTCTGTAATCTCGATTCTCAATTCCTATGTTAGACAAAATTACGACTTTGGAACTGTCTATGCTTATTTGCGCCCACATTGGCATAACATCATTATGCTAGAACGTAGCCTACGCGCCAACGAAGAAAAGGATAGGGAGATGCGGAGAAAGGTGCTCGTCGATGGCAGGATCATGAAGCGGGAAGTGCCCCCTCGGCTTGTGTGGGATCTGTATGCCAATCGGGTGGTGCCATACTGGGTTGCGGGCAAAACCCCATGGGGGATATCACATGCATGGGTCGACGGGAAGGACCGCGTGAATATGATGACACCCATCAACGGATACGAGTGGCCCGTGCCAATGCCGAAGGACGCAAACCTTGATCTCATCCGCATCGAAATGTTGAACTTGCAGGATAGGATGTATACTGCAAAAGGGTACGCATGGTTGGATGTTCTGTGTCTGCGACAGGAGGGTGGGATGAATGAGCATCTGCGCTTAGAGGAGTGGAAGCTGGACGTGCCCACAATTGGAGCAGTGTATGAGAACGCTTCGAGGGTGGTGTGCTACTTCAACGGATTGGGGCGGCCACTGCATTTGACACTGGACGACTTTGACAGCGATCGTTGTTGGTTTCGACGTGCATGGACACTCCAGGAGATTACCGAAGACCCGATCATCGGCGGGCAGACTGGCAATGATGTCATGGAGCAGGCCGTTCAAATGAGGTTCGACAAACAACTGACGTCATTGCAGAAGATAAGACATATTCATGCGTCTATTACTATTTTCGACATCCTGTCGGAGATGCGGACTCGGGTATCCACAAAACCGTTGGATAGAGTCGCGGGCTTGGTATACCTTCTCCAGCTGAACTTCATACCAATATACGATGCTGAGCAGTCGCCAGTGGATGCATGGGAGATTCTTGTGGATGCCATGAAGCCTGCAGATCGGGCACATTTACTCCTCTACTACCCTGAGCCCGGGAACGGAAAGAAATGTTGGCGACCATCGTGGCAGCAAGCAATGATGAACAACCTTATTGTGGATCGTATCCCTTTCCGGATGCTACCGAAATTTAATCAAAGGTACAATCTACATGCTGACTGGTACACGGGTTACCGTATTGACTCAGGAGACGTGCGGGGTTTGGGTGAGGTACCAAAGGAAGAGAAGCCTCGAGAAGGACAGCTGGTCCTCAAGGACATGACAGGGGCGTTTCACGCGGTCACAATTGTGGCTCACCACAAATACCCAATACCCGATGGCTCATATACACTCATAGGCCCTGAGTATGCACTAATCGATCTCTGGGTAGTCGGACGGCTAAGAGAAGATGGAAAGTTCGAGAAATTGTCGGTATTCGAGATACTGCCTGGCAGATACCTGAGCCTGGAGGAATTTGGAGTTAAAGGCTTCGTCAGAATAGATCTTTGTTGAGGTGGACAGCCGGCAGGTGTAGATTAGGCTCGCTAAGGAATTCGATAGTCTGGAGGTTTTTTTCCATCTCTCTTCCTCATTTTGTGTTGCTGTCTTTTCCATCTCGTAGTAGTATGATCCTTCTGGTTACGCATCATCCCTTTCCCCTGTACTTGATTCTCGGTGTAATTTACAAAGACTCCGGGTATTATATACTTTTGCGCGAATATTTCCTTGGTTGCTGAAGGTATTTCAAGTTTACCAGTGTAGATAAGATCTGAAGTGAGCAACAGATTCTTAAGACAAACAAGTGTAGGGTATTCGGAGTTCACTAATCTGATTAAGAATACACATGTCACACAGACGTACATGGTTCTTTACGTACTTACTTGACCCAGAATCAACCCGCATTAATACATTATGGAAGGTGAGATCCCCGCAGAATTATTCTTCCATGTTAATGACTTCGTTTTCTTGTGAAATCAATTTCCACCGGATGTAGGGAATTATCGTCGTGGAATGGCATGATGGGTACCTATTTAACGACACTGAAGATTCGAGAACGGATATCGCCACAACTTTGTCCTGGCGTTTAAAGACGTATGAAGGTCGCTAAACATACAATCTCGAATAGCTGATTCTTCATATTGAACGTGGTCTCTCAGAGTCGTGCTGACATTGTAATTCAGAAGTATAACGAAAAAAGCTATTCCAGTTCTTCTTCAAAAGGTTTTCTGCTTCTCAACGCTGGACCCTTGAGTCGTCATGCCGTTCAGTTATCGTGTTCATACGTCTTTTGAACTGTGTTCGCTTGTCTGATCTTTCAAGGTCGAAGCGGCGAGTCCCCCCGGTTTCATGCGACGAAACGTTGGTATATTATTCATCTTTATCTTGTCAATTTACACAGTTGAAAGCAAAGACAGCCCTCGAACGACGATGTGTCCATTCCTATCGTCACTCCGTTCCTGGCACTACCCGGCTAGTCGTCTCTGTCCATGTGGTCAACCACACATATCATCAGAGTCGAATTGGTGATACCAAAGGGACAGATTTACGTAGGTGAACCAGTCACAGTGGCACCTCCAGTCAAAGGAATACTTGTGCACTGCGAATACGACAGGATGGGGGAAGATGCGTCGCCTTGGTGTAGCGTCACGGTCCCCATAAGCTAGATGTCGTATCAGTCGATCAGAATGAAGACCTGAGCACACGACGTACTAATCCACTATCACCAAGGCACGACTGAAATACACGAGCGTCATAATTACCTGCAATGTTCCGTTCGCATCCGAGGTGTCGTTGAGTGGTTGATCTATAGGGAGTGAGTCGTTATTTGTAGTGAAAAGGAAGGGTAGCTCACCATAATGACAGTACTCGGCGGCCATCATCTCAGTGAGATCACAAGCTCTCAACTAAAGTGTACTGCCCGCTATGAAACCCTGCTAAGGAGTAAAATAAACGAGTTCACACAGATTCATCCATTACTCACCGTCGAATCAAAGACCTGGTCCCGCGTGTCCGTACCGAACGCAGAAGAGTAGATGAAACCTACGAGAGGGGTCCCTGGTATTACGGCGATATCAGTCTCATAGTGTCAGCGAATAAAATGTGTTACTCGCCAAGTTCAGAACCATTAGGATTGAGCTCTCCGCCAGCATCGTCTTTGTGGATGTTAAGCTTCATAAAATCTCCCACGCCTGCAAGAAGGAGTCTTCGGAGATGCCTATGAAATGCAAGAAATGTTCATACCGGTAACCTGAACAAAGTCAGACGTCTGCATGAAATGAGCTCCCTTAATTGTGCCTGGGGGAATGACACTTGTTGCGTGTCGGCTCTACGGCCCTACGGTCGTTGAGCAAAGAAGGGAGGTGCGAGAACCGGAGAGAACAGACCTTGAGGCACCACAAAACATCGATACGCTGTGTAACAGATCAGCATATACACGGAAGAAGATGGGCGTGACAGACATCGTCACCGGAATGTGTGCCTAGGGTAGACGGGCCTGGGCAGACAGCTGTAGTGTTGGTGCACAATAAGCCTAAGCCTGAGAGCTTGATGAGGATGCAAAACGTAGAGATTGTTAATGGCGTTAACTATAACAGTACCAGACCTGATCTCGCTTAGTACAAACAGAACAGAACGCACTATAAAGATTTTGACACGTCGAATCCTGGCTAGGTGTCATCCCGCATTCGTTGGTCCCAGTTGGACCATATGATTCAACTCCGCACGAGTTTGGGCCCCGGAAACTTGGCGATAAATGTGAGGCTTGTACGTTCTGAACTGTTTAAAGGATTAGTAAAATGCCAACTTGAATGGCATTCTACTGACCATGGTATGGGCCCAGTAAATTCATAATAATTTGCGCGGCGCAGACTCGAGCTCGATTCCGAACCCAAACGTAGGAAATGTTAGCAAAATAGTCATTTAACAAAGCGCGGTCATCTGAAGGCTTTGCTCGCAGGTAAAGAAACGACGAGCACTGTGGGTGCGCAATATCAAGATGAGCGCATATAGCGATATTCTACAAATACTTGGCGGCGCCAATCCAGGAATAGGGAGTCACTTACCACTTAGTCATGTGCGGTTCCGTCAAGCTTCGATGTTGAAAATTTCGGGACCTGTGCCGATAAAGTATGCATTGCAAAGAGGTAAGAAAGTGGGAATGAACGACTACCAATGAGTGCGGGTGTGGCGTTGCCTCCCACGGCAGTTTCGTCTTCAAAGGTTCAAGCCATAAGGGTAAGCATAATGTCACTGAAAAACCGCATTGAAGACTTACATTGTTCTCAGCAGCTGCCTTGGTACAGCAGCAAACGGCGCTAGATTGAGGTATGAAAGTTTCTTCAATGCTGCCATCGTTATCAGTGAGCTAGCGACTACATAAGATGAGGCGGACAATAAGTTACCCGGCATGTATCTCGCTCCGAGAGTCTTGAGGTGAAACTAGAGCAACTCAGTACAAGGAAATATGGTGCAGACATCGAAACCTCACGCTTTCTGGCAGGACAACGTTCTATCGAGTTCCATGCGCTATTCGTAATCGATCGTCATCAAAACTGGCTATTCTATGAGCAATGCATCAATGATCCTTCGCAGAGAAAAGAACAGAGTGTACCGAAAGTCGCCTGGTACCACTTCTGAGTGTCCCAATGAACTCTGAGTCTGGGATCCTATGGCTACATAGGAGCCTGTCAGCGAATGAAGACCTGGAGAAACATACCTGTTGTTTATCTCCGTCGAGATTTCAAAGCCCATCGTCTCGTTCAGCCTGGAGGCACAGAAACTCTTGTGTGCACTCGCAGTACAACCATCTATCATGTGTGCATGATACTAAACGTCCTGACCTTGCCATACTCTCTGATTTAGTTTTATCGCAGTCTCTAATGGGGTTTTAGATAAATTACACGTACATACCACGCGACAACAAACCTCAGCTCGCAGCGTATTTTGATAGGAGCTTCATTCGTTTACCCTCGTCAATCCGCCGCATCTCATTTTAGAGCCATATATCGTATTGTACCACAAAGTGCATGGACGGTGCGCTTCTGCGGATATGAACACACGTTAGTCAAACAACATGCTGTGAAGTCTTTAGTTTACGCACCTCATTTGGACATGGTCATTCCCATTATAGAACCAGACGACGATAAGATCATACTCTCTTCTGATCCTGCAATATCAGCTGCGTGTGGGTTTGGTGTCGATCGAAGGATGGTTCTTGAGGGAAGCCCGCGTCGATCAGGAATTTCGCAACCTGAGAATATGGCTGGAGCGGCAGCGCAGAAAGAGTAAAGCGGCAACGTCAGAATACGAGGGGTGGTGGGAGGCAAGACTCGATGGTCAAGAGACGGTGCAGGAAGAGAAGCCATAGATCGAAGGTGATGGTGATTGCCGAGCTGATTGTTGCAAGTCCGGCCCGCGGCCCGCGATCCAACTCGGTTGTTGCCGCAGTTTGTTAGCTCTCGCCATTTTCATCCTTCGCCCATCCTCCTACTTACCACGAACATATTCATTTGTCACACTGACCAGTCAATGAAGGTAAGATTCTTTTCTCAGACTCCTATCACTCATTCTCTGATGAATTGGTGCTTATTTAGGACGATGCCATTGTGCGCACTGCGATTGACCGGGACCTCTCGAATGCCGACTACATTTTAGAATCAATCCTTGCGACCTATTGAGTGGCGATCATAAAGAGAGGTCGTTGGAGGACATGGGCTGAAATTTTGCGCGTGTATATACCATGGTGTGTCCGCTCATCATTCATGCACTGAGTCGCCTAATATGACTCTCTGCAGCCTGTCAAGTCAGCTTGAACTCAGCAGCTATCGGGACAGCCTCCTGGATTGCGAATATCTTGATCGATCGAGCCAGGGGACAAGAAGAGGAACGACTTCCTCGCGTGGTGTTCATACGATGACTGAGTGCTCCGGTGCGTCATGCTGCAGAGCTTCGACTTACTGCGTATGAAATAGGAAATCTGCGTGGAGATGCTAAAAGGTTGTGGATCTGGGAATCTTGCAAAACATCCAAGCGCGTCATATTCATACATTTCGTTACGTCTTCTCACCTCCATGCTTAGGTATCAACAAGAACAAATGCACCGTGATTCAAAGTCGTTCTTTTTTGCCGAAGGTGCTTAAGGGTTGTAGAGGCCTATGATGCCAATGGATCGTGCGTACTACTTGGCTTCCTGTTGGCTTCTGTAAAATCCATCAGTCTCCCTCGCAGATTGTTATGTTGCGGTCGTCGATTCCTCCAGTAGGTGGACGCCTTCGCTTCATAGATGGCCGAATGGGATTTGTTGTTAGCTTATCTCAGGTGGACTGGTACGTTGTACTGAAGTATTCTCTGAACCAGGCGTACCTAACCTCGGCGGCACAGGGAACACGCACAAGACAGTTGTCATCATACTGGCCCTCACACATGTCAACGCAATCATCAATTGACTGGTTGCCCAACCCGTCTCCAACAGATTTCGAAGTCACGACTACACATCGCTGCAGAATAGAATGCGTGCGTACTTGGGCGTTTGCCTTCTTTCCAATACTGTCGTGGGTATAAGGTACGCGATTAGTTCTCTGTGTGACCGTGCATTAAATAATCCCGTATTTCTCAGATCCAATGGTTTCCTAAGAAACTCGGCTTAGACGAAGACATAAGTACCAAATTTCAGGATTTCATACTTAAATTTGGCTTTCTATTGGCTTCGGTAAAACTGTGAGCGTCGCAGCAAGGCATAATGTATGTTTTCTTTTGCTTCCCGTTTGCCAACGGCTAACGTCTGTAATAGGTTACGGGCTCTCATTTACAGTCGGCGAGGGTCTACCAGGGTTGACTGCGTTTCTTCTCGTATTTCGCCACTCCCTGTAATGGCACACGCTGCAATTTGGGTGTGAGAACCGAGACACTGCTTGCCAGTAGTTCGAAGACATTACGGAACCCGATAGTGAGATCAAGCTTCTTGGTCAGTCGTCGGTCCTTTAATACATGATACCCTGACTGATGGATATACACTAATGTTCAGGAGCATCTTCTCGACCTCCAGTTATGCTTAGCGGCTTTGGTGTCTTTCGTTTTGCGAGAATAATTCCTACACCCTGCTGTAAGGCTTTGCAAATCGCATGCGTTCGTTGGTATTCGTTCACCGCCCACCTCTGACGACGCCGGCGACGAGCTCCTTTGATCGTACTTGGTCAGAGTTTGGTTTTGTTCATCAACTATGCTACACTTTTGATATCCCCGGCATTGCTCGAGGGGCTTGAAAACATCCGATCCCGTTTCATTCTAGCATCTTTCCCAGTGTTTTCTGGGGAGATATAGGCGTGGTATTCACATCTGTTGGGACACGTTCGTCGGTGTTTGAGGCTACCCCTAGCGTTAGAGGGTGGAACTTAAACTATCGACCCTGAGTTTGAATCAACCTCGACAGCGAGAATATCAATCTTTCAATATCGCCTCTATCTTTCTCCGATTTGGGGCCCTGGATATGGAAGAGCATCATTGCCCAGGCCTGGAACTGAGTACCAATTGAATTCTATTCAGCGCTAACCATTCTTTCCGCAGAGAGCGGAGCGGCTTAGATGACAGTTCCCCCCACTTCCTGTTTCTATCGGTCGGACACCCTGACAACTAGCTTCGTGGATGGCGCATGAGAGGGAGAAGCATATGTACGATGAAACTGCAGCAGACTTGTATGTTGTTTTTGCGATTGGGTGAGGGAAACGACTAGCCAATGTGAGGACGTATTAGAGAGGAACGAAAGTACTTTTTTTCATTTCTGATGATCATTTTGCATCAATCAATCACATCGCAATGATGGCCAGAAAATTTTCTGCGCCCAGATGATAGCCGCCCGTTCGTAAGTTGAGGGCTGGTACGAAACACAAGCATGTCCGAGGGAAGCCTTCTGTGTTGTCGGAAAGGACGTTCCAGAGCCAGGTGCCGTGCTGGAGAAAATTTGTAAGTGTATAAATGCAAGTCTGTCTTTAGGGTTCCCTTATCAATCGTCTACGGTCAAGGTGGTAGTGGAGATTGTCCCCATCACATTAATCAAAAGACATAGAGTTTGATTATGATCCACTAATTCCTTGTCCCTGTCAGCCTTGAAACTCGCAGTTATCCATTCAATGGGCCAATGGAGTGCCAGAAGATGAACTGCATACGGCAGAGCCGAGAGAGCCAAGCAGGTTTCCTCGTCCGTCTTGTCGCTCGGCTTTGAATAGAAAAAGCCTTTGCACCCTAGGGCGATGACTGAAATTTTCGGTACGAGTAATTTTTACAAAAATTGTTCCACGGTCTGCATGCTAAGTAGGGATCTCTTTGAGGGGTTCGTCTTTTCTGCATCATAACCAGTGAGTTGGGACAGCCGGCGTCAAATTACCGTTATGCAAATAAATTGTGTATCTTTGGCATGTTCTATCTAAGGACTCATGAAGACATAGATAATAAATCATAAGGCATCTTGCTGCTTAATATATATACCTTATCTCTCGGTGCCTATCTTTAGGCTGTGCAGGTGATGATGAGAAAGTTCACGGTTCTGAGCGCTAGTCAACACTCTTTGCTTCGTACTGTATGCCACGACTGAAGCTGCTTCCTATGACATTCACTTAGCCTCAACGGACACCGGCTATGGACACAGGTATGTGATTGTCTTGGTTTGATAGTTCATATGCTCATTCTGCGAACACTGCAAGGAGAAGCTCATCGTATTTGGGAGGAAGCGTTGAGGCATTACGGTCACCAAGACGATGGTATCCCTGAATACAACACAGAGATAGAGGTGAGCCCATAGCAGTGTTCCATAGAAGCCATAAATAATATTTTGCATGCACATCCTTGAAGTACGACCTTCCCGCCTTCACTCTCTCTTCAGTCACTGAGGCGAACAGAGAAGAATTGACCATTCCAGTGTTGAACCAACGGTCTTACACCGGTAGAGGGGTCATACTGTCGTCTCTGGCGGACACACCCTGTGCCGAGCTTCGTGTCGATGGGGTCTTGAAGCGGCTTAACACCATGCTCGGAACATCATACACTTTGAACTCTGTAATCTCGATTCTCAATCCCTATGTCGCACAAAGTTTCGATTTTGGAACTGCCTATGGTTATTTGCGCTGCTATTGGCAGGACATTCGTACCATAGAACACAGATTGCACGTCAAGAAGGAGGAGGACCTCGTCATGCGGAAAAGTGTGCTTGCTGATGGCAGGATAAATACGCGGGATGTTCCCCCTCGGCGTGTCTGGGATCTATGGGCGAATCGGGTAGTACCATACTGGGTTACACGTGACAGAGTGTGCGGGATATCACATGCGTGGATGGATGAGAAGGAGCGCACAAATGTGACGACCCCTATCAATGGATGCGAGTGGCCCGTTCCCATCCCGAAGGACGCCAACCTTGATCTCATCCCCATTGAGATGTTGACCAAAGGAGCGGAGTATGCATGGTTAGACGTTCTTTGTTTGAGGCAAGAGGGTGTCGGATGCGGGGAGCATCTACGCCTAGAAGAGTGGAAACTGGACGTACCGACAATCGGGGCCGTGTATACCCGGGCTCCGAATGTGGTGTGCTATTTCAATGGACTGGGTCGGCCACTGCGTTTGACACTAGACGACTTTGAAAGTAATCGGTGTTGGTTCCGACGTGCATGGACCTTGCAGGAGATCACTAGAGATATGATAATTGGTGGGGAGACCAACGATGATGGGATGGAAAAGCAGGTTCGAAGTATGTTCAACAAACGACTGGACTCGTTGCAGGAGCTACGACTATCAGCCTTGACTCCTGACCGTCTCGTGTCTGAGATGCAGCGTCGAGTGTCAACAAACCCGGTAGATAAAGTTGTGGGATTGGTATACCTTCTCGAGACGGAATCCATCCCAATATATGACCCTATGCAGTCTCCAGCGGATGCATGAGAAGTCCTCATGGATGTGATGGATCCTAGGTTTCGGATACAGTTGCTCTTCTTCTACCCTGCACCTGGCGAAGGAAGGATGCGTTGGCGACCATCATGGGAGCAAATAATGATGAACAATACTATGACTCCGAGTTTCTATCAGGACCAATCCGAGAAATTTCGGATGAAGCATATAGAGGCAGACCATGATTCTATTGAGAACGCTGCTATCGTACCAGGAATTGTGGAGGGTTTAAGTGAGGTACCAGAGGGACTGAAACATCGACAAGGAGATCTGGTCCTCATCGACACCATTGAGGAACCGCTGAAAATTATGGCCGGCCATGCATACCCAATACCCGATGGCATCTATGAACTCATAGGCTATTACAGCCGGTTTTTAGACTCGTATCTCTGGATAGTTGGGCAGAAAAGAGAGGATGGGAAATTCGAGAAATTTTCAGTGTTTCGTTCAGCGGACAATGAAGGAGTGAAGGCTAAGGAACTCAAACTTAAATACACCGGAATTTCTCTTTGTTGAATTAATTTTGTTTGAATCTTCCGCTTACAATCATGAACATGACCTGTCCAGTCAATGTGCGATGGACAATGTGAAGTGCTACTTCAGTCATACGGGTCACCAATTCCTGACAGCTACCAGTTTGTGAGAAGAATAAGTAGAAAAGAAGAGTGGGTTCAAATATAGTTGAAAGGAGGTAGAGGAAATCTAGTAGGGAACTGACGTGCACACCCGACAACGACACCCAGGTGGCCATGCTTCGTCTCGATCTCGTTGGTTAGCACCTTATTGACCTACCCATCGGCAAAGACGTACCTGACAATGATGATTTTCACATGATGTTTGGCGAAGAGCTCCATGCAGAGATAAGGCATACTTTTTTTTGATGAGATATCGAAATTTTTGGAAAGGACAAGATGGTCGCTGTTGCCGGACCCCTATCAATTAAGAAGCGTCAAAGAATCAATTGGTCTCTGTATATCATCAGGAACGGGCTTCAGGAAAGAAAGAGAACAAGACTGACAGCGGGTAATCATACCTCCCGGTGATATTTCCGAGGTTTGAACACAATATTTCAATGAATGCTCAGTCCTACATTAACGGCGATAGGCATGCGAGCGTGTGAGGACATACTGAGAAAGTCCCTACATATGAATATCTTCATCAGCGGACGTAAAGCCAAACATGTGCAACCATTCACGAAACGGTGAGTAATTGTCTGAATGTAACAATGAGTTGTACTGGCCTTGCAATTCTTTCGGACTTCAGTTTATGCTGTCATGTTGCAGGTTTGAAATAGGGTTCAATAATGTATACCCTTCAGACCGTAGGCGAACACATCTCAGCTTCGACGGTGGAACAATATTTATTTGCCCCAGTCAGCTAATCTTACTGCTCGAAGAATGGAATCACGCACCTTTGATTTCGGTAATAATACCATTCCAGCGCCCTGTATTGTGTTATCAACTCTCACAACGGGCCTATCTTCAAGGACGGGCCATCTGTGCGATCATACATTAGTCAAGCAAGGACATATCAAGCCCGTAGCATACGTGCATCATTTAGACACGATTCTGCGCGTCCTAGAGATAGACAACCACGACATCATAATTTTATCGATTGCTAGGAGCCGCGTTTCAGTTTGGATTTAGGGTCAATCGAATGAAAGATTCTAGAGCCGTTGACCTTGTTGAGTTGCGAGATATTTCTAACACGTCCTAGATACCTTGCCGGACTGCAGAGGAGAAGGAATTGAAGAACGATAGCAGAACACGAAGGTGGTCGGAGGCAAGATGCGTCTTTGTTTGGCTTCACTTTGTTCGGCTCTCCGGATCGAAAAGTGGATCCGGGCCTTCGGCTCTTTTCGAACTCTCTTTTGCACTCGTTGGTTGTTTCCATAATGCTCTGATCTCTGTGCTATCGATACTCATCGAGCAGTTTTCAATCGAAAATCATAAACTCTGTCCCCAAAATTATCCAGGCTGAAGCACTATAGCTTCCTTGTATCACCACTCCTTGCACTCGGTGAGATGGATACGGCTTGAATTCCTTCCTGTTCTCATGGAAATACCATATTCTAGCAAATGGAAAACATCTCACGCCAGTTGAAAGCACGTCTTTCGAGCTACGGAATATGGAACCTGGATTCCTTCTGTCACTATAGTTTAAACTCTCTTCTGTAACCCCACAAATTCGGCAAAATGCCATACACATTGCTACACATATCTTCCGTGCACTCCTAAAGATGCCCTTGTGATCAGCTGAATCCGTCTTTCTTCGACCCTACAACTTACAAGGAATCCTCTCGCCTATTGATCTCGCTATCACCGACTGATTATTTACGTTCCAGATTGGGTCAAGCTTCTGGCTTCCCGTTATTGAAGCGCCTCCCGGAGAGTATACGACTTTATTTACTGTGACAGAACACATAAATATCTCAAGAGTGTTAGCACATGCGCACGAAGGATATTCGATGTTGTTGGGCTGCTATATTTCGACTGTGCCAAGATGTCAAGGTCTTCGAGTTTCTCATCGGCGAAGAAATTGAAGAGGCTGAAAGAGGTAGGCTCATCCTTTTTCCACTACACTCATGGTTTACAATTACTCCCCCATTGTTAGAATTTGTGAAGCAGAGACGGACAAAACGACGCCTCGCCAACGTCGTTCATCATGCAAAGACCTGTTTTATTTGAGGTTCGAGGATCACGTTCACCCACAGATATATGGGAGGAGTGGAGGAGACAAAGTGTGCAGCCAAAACTGAAGGTCTGATCACCGAGTCGCCACTGATAAAGTCAACAAGTCAAGATATATGGATGGAATAGGGAGCCGGCCGACAGTTTTGAGAGTCAAGAAATGCAAAATCGGTAATGTAGCTCATTCTTCCATTTAAGTTGATCAGTTCATGACTATCCTTTGTAAACTAGAGCCGATCCGTGGAATGGTACCGCCAACAACGACGTCCATTACACATTCATCTATGTCGACTTAAAGATGGAGAAAATATGCCATGAATGAGAAGAGAGCGTGCGCGTTTCATTCTCTCCCTGCTACAGAGCCCGTCAAGCTCAAAAGTCGATGTCTAACCCATCACACATAACGAGGCAATGGAATGGTGCTCCCTTCCCGTACCTAGCCAGGTGTCGAATCTCGAACGCGGCGTATCGGATTCTCGTAGGAAATGAGATGCGGGCCAGGAGCTGTTCGTGGACATTGCCGCCTGCACGTACCTGTGCTCCAGCAATATGACGCACGGACCGTACCCCGTTCGATGTACGTTCAGCAGAAATCAGACAGTGTGGTCTCAATTTTGGGAATAGAATCACAGTTCAAATAAACAGTGCTTGAAAGAAATTAGTTGCGCTGAGCATCATTGCTTCCAGGAGGAGTCGCACCGTCCAGTGGCTGGGAAATTCTACTGCTGATCCATGACGATATGGGGAGGTCGACAGAATCATTCTGGAAATTAATTTACACCAGGACTTGGGAGGGTATCCGAGAGGCATATGATATAATTTCAGGATAAGAATCTTGGTATTTCGCTGCAATGATGGTTCCGGCAATGTCGATGATTACGGATGTAATTAAATAATGCGGAGTCCCAAACGAATACAAGAAGTAGTCCCGAGCTGTAGCGCGTCAAGTCGACGTGTCGCCATCATGCTACCGACGACGACACCCAAACAGGAGCAAAGATGCTCCAAACCGCGTTCTTCCATCAAGAGCCGCGTTTGACGGTGTTGTTACAGAAGTCGCTGGGTCGCTAAAGGGAGTAGATGCGCTGGAACGGGTGGCGCTTGCTGAGATGCTCGTGCTTGTCGGCGAAGAGCTAGAAGAAGAGATCGACGTAACGCCAAACGATAGAGAGGTACTCATCAATGCCAAGGCGCAGAAGCTGTGGGCAAGGGTGTCCGCCATCAGGAGCTCATGCGGGCATAGGAGCATGATGCAGTATGTGAGTCCGATCGTGAATTCTGCTGTGTATGAAGGTCTTCGGTTTCAGAACAATGAAAAACAGGATACTCGGACGCGCCTGAGGCAGAAACATTTTACATCGCCACGCTGGTGCAACTCACATCCTCTATTGACTGCTGCAAGCAATTGGTTATACTTGTTAGTTCTGCAAGGACAGAATGAGGATAATCGACGCACCGCAGGTTCAGTACACACTCAGACTCAGTACTGTGGCCAAAAGCGTCGAACTGGGGCTGGGGCTCCTACTGCTTCCGGAGCTCGTACAATTGCTTTTATTTGAGCTCAGGCTTCTCGTCGAAGTGTCGTTGATCGTTGTCGCTGTAGAGCCTCCGGCAGTGATACTCGTCGTCGTCGATGATTGGCCCTGGACGGCCGCTATGAAAGAGAGCAGAGAGACAGGGGAAAGGTGAAAGGTGAAACCCAGTCAAAAGTCTGGAGGCCTAGGTCGATATCCATGGGTACTGGTCGATCCATCGATGTCTGTGGACATGCAGAGGTATTGATGGATGCACTTAGATGAGCGTACTCTCAAATTGACATAGATTTATGACCTCTGAGATATCTGAGGCCTTTGTTCCAGTCTTTGCAAGCGACTAGCGACTAGTGTTGGTAAACTTGCCAACCATTTTTGTGTATATGCGTGCGCACTTGAATAGTGTGCGGTTGATGCTCCCGGCAAAGTCCGAACATACTCTCCCTTTTAACACCATGACCATCGCCCGAAGTATTGCTGTTCCCTTTCGCGCTACCGTTCCCACTAAATAACACTGCCTTCTCGCTCGTTTACAGTGACTACATGGCCTAGACACCGCGAACGGCGTCCAGCTGATCAAAACAATGCTGTAGATCCAGAAAGACCCACAAGGCAACTGCATATATCCAGCATTTTCGTTCGTAGTTGACGGTGATGAGGAGATTGGATGCGATTTGGGTTGCAATAGAAGGTGAGTCTGCTTGTATCCCTTGCCGTCTCGTCGTCTTATTCTCCATTACGCTGTATCAGATCGACCTCAGGGATGCCATATATTCATAATATCTCTTCCACTCCGCCCTTCCGATATATAGGTGCGAAGTTATCACCGTTTGGCCTGGTATCAGTTGACTTACAGGTGCGAACTTTGGTGCCCATCAACTCCATTTTTGTTGGCGGCGCCCTTTCTCGGCCTTGGATGCGGTACGTTAAAGCTCGATACTATGGGTATCTGCTTACAGTCACTCAGGTCAGCTCATAGGACCACGATAGCATTTGACAAGAATTGTGTACGTACTATGTGGCGAGTTGGCACGGTGGGAGCGATGGGAGGCTAGGGATGGGTATGTGGCGGAACGGAAGTTCGATAGGTCGTGGGCCTGTACTATAATTGATGTATATAGATAGCAAGTAAATGATTACAAGCTTTATTGATTACTATCGACGTACAATGATGCACACTGACAATAGTCTACGAGGCTCCATGGTTATCGATGGGTACCGATCGCAAAAGCATGGGATGCCCCATTCTTAGCGAGCTATAGGCTTCCATTGATTTACCGACCCATATCTCTCCATATCCACAGAAGCCCACAGACTTTTGACTGGGGGTGAAAGGTGAAAGGATTGGAGCCGCATCTTGTTCTCTAGGCGCTGCGGATTGCAGGAAAAGCAGACGCAGCCAACACTGTGCGCAATGATGGTGGGAGAAGAGAGCTCGGGATGATCCGGGGCATTTTGATTTCTTGCTAAGGGAATCCGGGCCGTCTTCCGATTCCTTTCTTACCAAGCTCCCATGCGCCCCGTAAGTCGTCTGCTCTATTTAGCCCTCTTTCGTGCTTATCTATTCCACAGGAAATATGACTACAGTCTTTGAATCATCCATATTCTCACGCTACATCCCTGATCCAATTAGAGCAGAAGCTCAAGCGCTCAACGTCAACAAGCAACCATACATGTAACAATTTGTACTCAGAACCCTTAAAAGTATCGACTACTTACTAGGGGCTGGAATACCTACGACGGTGCTCTCAAGCTCCATATATGCCATTCTGATGCCGACTATAGTCTATGGGCACCGGCGGTAGAGGACTTTATGTCGTTGTTGCGTAGGACATAGATAATCGTAGGAGGGTGCGAGTACTTCCTCGCTGCGCGACGTCATCTGGTTAATCTCCATCCCTTACTAGGGGGAGCACGTTCCTATGGAAATTGAAATACTCTTATGCTGGGACCGTAGCCGAAGGCCATTGTCCCCTCACTCGTTGGAATGGGGCTGATTATGTTTTATATCGAGATTGAAGAAGCATAATCCTATATGGAAAGCACATTAGGAAAGGCTACAAAAAAGGTACGGTGTCTTTCATTCCTTCATTTTTCTCACTAACATCATGCATGAAAGGAATGTCAAGGAAGATGCCGACCGACTGATCTCGTCTTAAGTGGATAGAAATCTGTCGCATACCCGCTATTCGTCCCCTTCGCAAATCAGTTGCAAGAACAAGTACCAAGCCTGATACAGTACAATGCAACGTCTCTCATATTCTAGCCGTCCCCGCCTAAGGAACACTGGATTCTGTTGACGGATACAGAGCTTACGACATGTCTACCCCACTGCACCAAAAGAAGGAGGATCGATGTCATTGGGTCAGGTGTGTGCGGACCGTGAGGCCTCCCTCACCTATAGCGCTTCACAGTGAGTAAACACGGTACCCGCCGAATGTTTTAATACTAATAAAGTCGCTTCAAGACGTCGCTCAGTCTGCGATAGAGTACAAGGTATGGCAACTTCTATACAATGCATTCCAACTGTAAAATGAAACGCAGCCTTAATACGCCCAAGCCGTTAAGGTTCCCATCGACGCTAGAGCCAATCTATCCATTTCATGAGGATAGCTTCATCGACCATCCTCTCATCTTGTGCCTAGGAGTAGCAATCAGTCACAGCCGACTAAGGTGAACATGCTTCGTCCGACTATTATAACTTCGTTAATGGCTTTGAGCCTGGTGGACGATGCCATGTGCTGTGCTTGGCGCCTCGGACACAAAGAGGCGAGATGAGAAGGACGAAGCCGACCAGTGTCTGTGTCCTCTTCGAAATCTGGTGGCTCTTGGTCACGCTGAAATTTTTGCGTTTTATACTATCTCTGTGGGTACTCTGGTCCGTCAGGATGCGGAGCCTTGAATTAATACTTCATAAATAGCCGACGCACAGAGACACAGAAGGGAGACATTCATGAGAGTTCGCAAGGAGTCACGAGTCAGGTATCGGATCATCTCGGCAGGGATCCAGGTACGCCACATTCACCCGTATCATTACTTCTGTTCACTTCCGTGTTTAGATAGCAAGTTCCTCTTGCTCGGATGATATAACTTTGATTCTTTTCCGCCAAAGGTCGTATGGGCCGACGAAGGCTTATGCAAGCGTAACGCACGTTCAACTGTCAAGTTACCAGGCGGATCGTGTGTGCCGCCTAGCTTCCTCTTGATCCTTTTTGAACTCATCAGTCTCAATAACAGATTTTTATATTGTCGATTCTTCCCGTGTTCGGATCTCCTCTTCGCTTCGCATAGAGCGTCGATGGCTTGCAAGGGACAGGCTTGTGGATATCACTCATTATTTGTCTCATGCCGTTGGTATGCCTCATTGAATACTTCTCCCACCCAGGCGGAGCTGATCTCAAATGCACAGATTTCTCCGAAACTAGGTGTTTACGCATCACGCGCCAACACGTATTTTGTTCAACTGTTAGCCTGGGCCATCTTCAACATGTTTCGAAGTCACGGCTGAAAATCGCTACTGCAGAACAGCATGCGCAGGCTGTAAACCTCAGCATCCTCCTTCCTTATTCTGTCTTGTACTTCTGTCGCCAGTCGCGTAACGACACACGTTTCAATTTGGATGTGAGAACCGGAACACTGCTTGCCAGCGGTGGGAGGACTTCATGGTAATGAACCCGACAGGCAGATGTTCGGGGAAGTATGGAGTTGAACAGATGCTCCTTAGTTAGTCGCCATTCCATTCATGCATGATAAGTTGACTGATGTATATGCATGTATGTTTCAAGCCTCTCTTCTCCTCAATCTTCGGTCATGATAAGTTAGACGCTTTGCTGTCTTTCGTTTACCAAGATTGATTTATTATACTTCTATCATTTCCTACTCCGCTGACCAAGACAATGATTGGCGCCCTGTTCTAAGGCATCGAAAATCATGCGCTGTGCAGCGCTTCGTTTGTATCCGCACATCTTCCGCTTCTAACCACAACCTGGACCCATTCGTCCGCGACTTGAACCTTCCCTTGTTCGTTCAACAAATATGATGATCTGCACGTTCGTCCGATGCAGGAGACGGACTCTTCAACCTCATCACATTCATGAATATGGACTTGGAACTCTACAAATATGCCTTCTTTCCAGCATGCGAGAGGTGACATTTGGAAAACAAGTGCCTGAAGGAAACTTCTCGCGACTTTTCATTCTTGTATCTCACCCAGTTTTTGCCTGTGAGAGTTGGGCATGTGTTTTTGCACCGGTTGTCGCTAGAGGTCGATTTCCAAGTCTACCTAGCTGTCTCCCTAGCTTTAGGGTGCAAACTCGAACCATCAAGCCTCAGCCTCAAGCATCGCGAACGTCTTTCTCCGCCTTGTCTGCGGAGAACGGTATATCATTAACAATTACTGTACTATTTCGACCGTTAATTCACATAACGCGTAACAGGGCCTCGTGAAGTGAAGCTCTCGGTATTTCGTAACGCGTAACAAGCTCTACGCAGAGGTAGTATGCACTTAAAATGGTAAAATTTCAGGTCCGGCGCCAGCTGGACACTCTATATATAGTACGTTTGCGTCATTTTTTGGTGAATGAACCTCTAGTCATTTGGCCATATAGCATACTGCGTAACACCCCATGAAGCTACGGTCAAATAGTACAGTATGTTCAGTGTCACGCAGTCCAATTCTCATTTCTCACTTCAGGTGTGCCCACCTGCAGTGATTCAGGTACTGAACAGACAGACGACGAGTTCAAAGGACAAACGGCATGCGGGGATATTTTCTTTCTCCATGAACTTTTTCACGATGTTGCCTTATTCGATGTGAGATCGAGACCAGGGCTGCGGCTTTAAATGAAATGCGTCATCCGTCTGTGTAGGCGTCTATTATCGGACAGTACGTTATATCTTCAATGCTCTCAGCGCGAGGCTGTATCGCTTGCTTCTTACCATACAGCACGACTAGAACCTCTTGTGCAATGCTGAATTCCCCCCAATGAACTGGCAGCCATCTACGCCAACAACGGACACTGGTATGTGGAAATGTCATACGTTCAATATATCACGTTCAAGTTCTCATTAAAGGCAATCCTACTTTCGATTGAAGGAAGAGAGAAGGGAACGTAGATTCAACCTTTCCAGGGAGAATAAAACGCAAGCAGTAAGCAAACACTAACAGTGTTCTCGAGCGGCAATAAATAATGCTTTCCATGCAGATAGACAACCTGGACGAGCGTCATGCCTCTGTGGCACATCTCTGTCCCCGAACTCATATCCCCTGGGAGAAAGGAGGAAGAGAGGATCCTCCCCATTTCATGCTCTCCGCCTTTGAGGAGACTGGCCAGGGGGAATCAACCATTCCAGTGCTGAAGTAACGTTCTTACACTGGTGAAAGGGCGATAACGTCTGCTCTTGCCAACAGTCCATGTAGCGACCTTGGCTTCGATGGAGTCTTAGAAGAGCTTAACACAAAACTCCGCACGTCGTACACTTGGTTCTTCGCAATCTTTCTTCTAGATTCCTACTTCCCTCAAGGTCTCGACTTCGGTACTACATATGTTTATTTGCGCCCCTATTTGAATACCATCGTCACTATAGAACACAAACTACGCACCAACGAAGAGGAGGACAGGGAGATGCGACGACGCGTGCTCGTTGATGGCAGGATCACAACACGGCATGTGCCCCCTCGGCGGGTGTGGGATCTATATACTAATCGGGTGATCCCATACTGGGTCGTGTGCGAACATCCATGGGGGATATCACATGCGTGGGTAGACGAGAAAGACCGCGTGGATGTGATGACACCTATCAATGGATACGAGTGGCCTGTGCCGATGCCGAAGGATGCCAATCTTGATCTCATCCGCATTGAGATGTTGAATCTCGGAGCGGAGTATGCATGGTTAGATGTTCTGTGTTTGCGGCAGGGGGGTGGGAAGAACGAGGATCTGCGCGTGGAGGAGTGGAAGCTGGACGTGCCCACGATTGGATCAGTGTATGAGGAGGCAAAACGAGTGGTGTGCTACTTCAACGGATTAGGTCGGCCACTGCATTTGACACCGGGCTATTTCAAGAGTAATCGGTGTTGGTTCCGGCGTGCATGGACACTCCAGGAGATTATCCCAAACTCCATCGTTGGGGGGGAGACCGGCAATGATGTCGTGGTCCAAGGGGTACGAAGGAAGTTTGACGAACAACTGAACACATTACGGAAGATGCGCAGAACCGGAACGACTCTTGAAGCCCAGTGAAAAGTCAGTCGAGCCAGGCTGAGCCAAATCGAGCCGAAGGGAAAAGGTCGATGGGGCTTCGTCCCGCTCGCCATGGCTTCAAAATGTGAACCCTTTTCCAGCCCAGGTCAAGCTATTTCGAGCTGCACAGATTAAACTTGTTCGGTTCCCATACGCTCGATTAGGCTCGATTTTGTTCCATTTGACTACTATACAGTGTAATTACATCGTACACCGAGGAATACCAAACATCCCAATCTGCTTTGCCTCGCTATGCTTGTATCTGTCAAGCACTTCTGGTAGCCTCGCAATGGTGCACCGTTCGCAATACAAAAATGAGCTTAAGTGTTACATCAATACTTTGATAATGGACAAGACGGTCGGGCATACTCACAAAAGTTACGAAACAGACGCTGATAAAAATCAAGAGGATTCGATGACCTTTACAATGATGGTCAGACCATCACATCATACAGAGATACGGAATGTAACGTACCAAAGTCACCCCAAACAAGATTATAACGAGACGACGGACAAAACCACCACCTCGTTGTGAGTATCTATGGCAAGCAATAATGCGATAATACATACCTCTGGTACCACCAGCCACCCAAGCGCGATTATATAAACATAAACCGATGTTGCAGACGTCGAAACAGAGCGCATATAACCACCTTGCGAGCAAGTTGCCGTCCCCAATATCGTGTCTGTGAGTGCCGTGGTCCGTTTCGGGGGCAACAGTGGAGTAATAGTAGAAGAAAGTATTGATTAACAAGCAAGAGGGCACATTTGGTGGCGTAAAAAGACGGCGGCGAAGGCGTATACGCAGCAGGAGGCGACGAGATGGTGGTGGTAGAAGAGAAGGAGGTGTCGATCGGGTCACTGGCAGCTGGCCAGCCGGTGAAATACACGTGGCTAGACTGGTTGCATTAGCAGGTCGACCGCAAACTATATGTTTCAATGAAGCTCTGAAGTTCTCCAGAGACGGTGTATTGGCTATGGTTAGTGGAACGAAGCTTGCGTTTAGACGCAATTAAGCTTTCAGTGTGCGTTGCCGTTTGATTTGGCTCGATCTCGCTGCATGAAAATCTGTGCGGCTTGATTTGGCTCAAACCGGCTCGACGGAATTTTCACTGGGCTTGAAGCTTGAAGCTTGACCTTGTGTCTGAGATGCAGGATAGGGTATCAACGAAGCCTTTGGATAAAGTTGCAGGCTTAGTATACCTTTTCCAGACAGATTCCATCCCAATATACGCCGCCGAGCAGTCTGCCTCGGCCGCATGGGAAGGGCTTGTGGATGTCATCGGGCCAGAGTTTCAGGCACAGTTGCTCTTCTTCTACCCTGCTTCTGGCGATGGACGGAAATGTTGGAGACCATCATGGGAGCAAATAATGATGAACAAAACTAGTATTGTGCATCATCTGCGTTTGCGCACAGGCAGAGTTGATCGAACGGAGAATGCAGACGGAGACTATTATACGGGTTGCCTTATCATGGCGGGACATGTAAGGGTTTTGGGTGTGGTACAAACCGTGTCTCGACCGGGAGAAGTAGCCTTCAAGGACGGCTTCGGGATCCACCAGGCATTACGCATCGAAGTCAATCACAGTTGTCCAATACCCGACGGCTTGTATACACTTATAGGCAGCAGCGGCCACTTGGGAGAGAAGACCTGGGTAGTTGGCCAGTTAAGAGACGACGGAAAGTTTGAGAAATTATCGGTGTTCCGTTCACGCTACCCGAAATACCGGTTGCATGATAAACCTGGATGTCAAGGACCACTTAACACATGTAACATATCTCTTTGCTGAATTAATCGGAACATGATTTGGAGAGTCCGTTCCGTCTCTGCGCTATGGAATACCTGAAAAGCCACCTCAATCATATAAGCCACCAGTGATGACCACCAGTAAGAGCAGAATTAAAAAATAGTGGGCAGGGTATGATTATCTGAGGCTCTCCGGGAATATCAAGGAACATTTTAATTCCTCAGATACCCTAGCCGGCGACTTGAGTGTGGCGACTAAAATTGAAATAAATCCAAGAAGGTCAATGGTAGATCAATGAAGCCAAAGGTCAGCGGAGGTGGAGAAGAAGGGTTCGCTCGTTTGTAGTGGTTGCATGTGGTATTTCAAAATCAATACGTATGTGAGTCGTTTAAATGGGGTAGATGGAGAATGATCTCTGTCCATCTGCAGATAAGGAACGATGCCCGGCTGGCAACTACAGTCGAAGAAAAACTGTACTACGCCTGTGTGATATCTCACATCATCTATGACTTATCGGGGGACAGGTCGAGCAGTAAGAATACCAGACGTCAGCTGAATCAAAGTCGAAGTCGAACGAACTTGCCTGATAATGTGCGGGTACGACTAGGATTGCGCTTCATCATCGCAATGACGACTAATGGAATGATCGTAAAACTGTGATGACGTCAAATAGGAACATCAAGTCGGTTAACGCGAGAATACTTCCCTGAGCCTGAGTTCTTCCAGCTAATCTGAACTTTAGACGGAAGGATCTCGCATGTCATAACGAATGTTCCCGGGCTGACATGGCACAGCTCGAGGGCTTAAATCCACGCTGTTTGCGAGGCCCGTCAGCTACACTCGCAGGAGGAAGGGAAACAAGAAGATCACAGCTTCGAAATCTGAAGCGAATTCCTCTCCCGATTTCCAGTACAAATATTTGTTTAGTCTCTAACAGATGTTCCGAGTCGGTTGTATGTTTTATTGTTGTTGCTGAAGCATTTCTTGAGATGCACACATGAGCGCAAACGCATCGGAGATAACAAATACGGCATACCTCGAGAATAGCGAGGTCCATGGCTACCGCAATCGACACAGAAGGTGATGGTTCCTATAGTGGATTCGCATTCCCTCACTAGATTCAGTTCGTCAGTTTTCGGTAGCCATTTCGAGGAGTGAACGACGGTCCATGGGTACTTCGATGGGGGCAAAGAGAGCTGGAGACTTTCATCCAAAAGAGATGGTTAAGATGCCCCGATGAGAACTCTAGTTCTTGGGACGGCGACGACATCAAGACACTATAAATACTAGCCAAACTCGTTCTGAGCACTATTAAAGGTATAGATTTTGAGTATACGCGCGCTGTAATTTACCATCTGAAATGAGAAATACTTGTGCTTAGTCCTAGGATCCAATGTGGCGTTTTGTGTGGCATCATCTGTTCGTGTCGTTTCGAAATCTCGCTTTGATTCGCTCGAACTCGAAGTCCGTCACATACACATTTCAATCAAATAGGTAAGCGATGATCGATTTCCAAGACGGAGACCCAGAGGACGGAGAAAGCGAGGTGAAGATGATGGCCCTACAGGATCTGATCCGCAGAGCTCGGCCCGCTTCCGACTTGGTTGTTGTTTGTTGATTCCCGTGGCCGCCGTCATTCTTGCCATCATCATCCTCTCACCACCACCTCATATTCTGTAACTTCGACCAGCTGATCAACTCGATGAGCTCGCCACAAACTTCTAATCTTCCTCTGTGAAATTATTTGTACTCCACGTGGGACGCCACGACACTGTCTGTGAGATCCATTTTCACATACCGTCCCTCCCTCTCTCATCAGGTATGTATCGTCCGTCTGTCTATGAGAGACTAACGACATTTGCAACCTAGGCATATGGAGTCGTGGTCATCAGGAGATAAATTTGGGGAAACTATTGGTCAACAGCGGCTGTTCACTGAGCTCTGGAGCCACGCCCCTCCAGTGTGCGGTCATTTGGTTACACGTATCTCGTTCCGTCGGCGGAATGCATCCTCATCAAGATAGGGTCGTTATGCGCAGCTACGGATGGATCCCTGTCGCAAGGTCTCCAGGTGCGCCCTTATTTTTGCATTCCGCCCCTTTTCTCACCTTCAATTAGATTGGTTTTCAGCACCGTCTCACTAGGCCTGCAGAACTTGAAGAGTATATTGTCCGCCGAGGATATTACGGGCTGGCCAAAGAGTTCTATAAAGTTCATCGAACGTTCAATGTGTAAGTAAAGCTGGCAGGGAATGTAATATTCATCTCCCTCCGGAACTCCCGAAACTCATCAGTCCCCGTAGTTTCCGCCTCGTCCGATTGTCAAATCGCGCTAGTCCATTCTTCCATCTCCTTACCGTTTCGTCACTGGACATAGATGCCTGAATGCTACGATAAGGGCAGGAGTTACGGAAGGTGGTTACGTTATGTCGGTGGTATGTCGCGTTGAATTATGTTCCTACCTGAACTGATCTGATCTTGGCTTCACAGGCAACATCGGCTCCAGATGGCAATAGTACTCCATGCACATCAAGTTGATCGCGCCATCACCATGGCCCAGTATAATAATTGCAGAATACTGCTGTTACAAAACAACGCGACCTGATTCGACACTTCGGTTGCTGCTTCTTTTCAATTGCTGTCGTGGTCATCAGGTAATCCTTTAGCCCTCGGTATCGCAATCTTCGGACGAAGTCTGGGAAATCATCTGTAAGCATGACGTTACTGTCTGGCTTCAGGATCCATCTCACCACATTTTGAGTGTGGCATTTGAGAGTACGAGCACAGAGATCTATGCCTCCTCTGGCTTCCCGTTTTCAGACGACTGAACTCTCTAGTAGACTGCTCTTTCGACCAAAACGGGAAGACTTTTACCCTTGTCGGAACTCGCCCGGGAGGCGATGCCGATTGCCGATTTTTGGAGGATCTCAAGGGAATGAAACTGATGGACAAATGTTCGGGAGTGAGTAGGCCATTTGGGTTGAAGAGACGCGGCTTGGTCAGTATCTCAGTTGTCAGTCCCGTACCATAACCTGATACATGAATTAGATTTCAAGAGTGTTTACGATTAGATATGTCATTGTGTTTCGCGTAGCGAGGATAAATTCATGATGATTCTATCTCTTCCTACACGGTTGACAAAGGCAATCATTGGTGCCTTATTGTAAGGCCTCGGAAATTGCGTGGGCCACATGATAGTTCGATGGTATCCATTCATCAAACTGCCATCAATCTCTGACTACCGCTGGCTGCTTCGATCATGATATGCTACGATTTTCATGGCTTCCCCATTCTTCCGATAACAGAGACGGATTCTTCAGGCTCGTCACTCAGAAGAATGATGTTCTTGAATCTACTAAATATAACGCCTTGCCGATATACGAGAGGAAAATCAAGTGCTCGAGGGAAAGCTTACCCCACTTTCATCTAGCGTCTCGATGGGCATAAATTCTACGCCTTTAGGGATGGTTTCATCGACCACGGGTCGACCTGTGTGACCCTCTAACCTTAGAGGAAGGAATGCGGCTTATATCAGGCCACCAACTCCGAATGCGTACGCGATACTCGTGCCTTCGTTCAACGTCAACGGTTCCTGACGATTTCGAAACCGAATATATTGAGGGGGAATTTTTCCTGGCTTGTATTTGAAAGCAGACGCTGGTGATGATGATTGTGTGAGTCTTTCAAGGAATTTTTCAGGGTGCCAGGCTAATCGTCTACGTTCACGGTGGTAACAGACATTTTCCCTATTAAATTGATGTGATCAGAGGATACTGAGCTTGCTATGGTCCAGTGCTCCTTATTGCTGTAAGGCTTGATTATTCATTCAACCATGAGTCCAAAAATGAACTATCTATAGCCTATAGGTGGACCCGGACTTCGGAGAGAGAAGTCCTCGTGCGTCGTGTTTTTCCAAAATCGTTTCGTTCGATACTGTATAGTGTCACGTAATGGCCTTGAATAGAAGAACTCGAGAATCGAGGTGTGTTGGAACCGTGGACAACAACTACGAGTTTCGGCACGACTTGAGTAAGCTCTACAAAAATCGCGCGTGACCTGCATGCTGACTAGGAACTTTTTTTCAAGTCTTCGTCTTTTTTCGACAGTGAAAGAGAAAATCGATGAGCTGAGAGCATCAGAGGCATGCTAGCGTCGTGCAAATAAATAGCGTGCCCTATCTAAGTTGATGAGACGTGAGTCATCGATTGCCTTTAATATGTCTCTTGGCGTCTGTACTTTTGACAGCGTCAATGATGGGTGACACGTATCATGGCCCGAGCACTGATCTGCATTCTTTCCTCCTTACTGTACAGGACGACCGAAGCCTCCTGGTGCAACAATGGATTTACAACAACCTACGTTGGATGTGGTCTCTGGTATGTGGGATTGCCTTGGATTCGATGCTTCACACCCTCATTCTACTGTCATTAGAGGGAGAATCTGATGGTCTTTCTGAGCTAGTGTTCGATTACGAAGACGAAGGCTACAGTAGCTCTGAATACAGCACAGACGAAGAGGTAAGCAGAAGGTTACAGCTACATGGAAGCAAGGAATAACGTATTGCAGTATGCCAGTCTCCCGAAGGTCCCTCTCTCATCGCTCACTGAGACCGGCCAAGACGAATCGACGATTCCAGTGTTAAGGCAAAGGTCTTACACGGGTAGAAAGGTCATACCGTCAGCTGTGGCCGACACACTCTGTATCGATCTTGGTGTCGACGGGGTCTTGGAGAAGCTTAACACCGCGCTCGGCACATTTTACAGCTTGGATTCCGTGGGCCAAGTTCTTGAGACCTATATCGCACAAAATTGCGACTTTGGAACTGCCTATGCTTATTTGCGCCACTATTGGAATGATATCCATACCATGGAACACAACTTACGCACCAACAAAGAAGCGGACAGGGAGATGCGACGGAATGTGCTCATTGATGGCTGGATCACCAAGCGGGATTTGCCCCCTCGGCGCGTGTGGGATCTGTGCGCTAATCGGGTGGTGCCATACTGGGTTGCGCACGAATGGCCGTGGGGGATATCACATGCGTGGGTAGATGGGAAGGACCGCGTGGATGCGATGACTCCCATCAATGGATACGAGTGGCCCGTGCCCATGCCAAAGGACGCCAATCTTAATCTCATCCGCATCGAGATGTTGAACAAGATGCGGCACAAGGGACCCGAATGTGCATGGTTGGAAGTTCTGTGTTTGCGACAAGAGGGCGGGAAGGGTGAGCATCTGCGCTTGGATGAGTGGAAGCTGGATGTGCCAACCATTGGAGCCGTGTATCATGCTTTGGGTTCACAAGTGGTGTGCTACTTCAGCGGATTGGGTCGGCCACTCCATTTGACATCGGATGACTTTGAGAGTGATCGCTGTTGGTTCCGACGTGCATGGACACTGCAGGAGACCAGACAATACGCATTGACTGGCGGGAAGACTGACATCAATGTCATGGAAGAGGAGCTTCGAAGGAGATGCTTCATTCGACTAATATCGGTAGCGAACTCACAAGTACCCGGAAAAATTGTTGATCTTGTCTCCGAGATGCAGACTCGGGTGTCAACTAAGCCTTTGGATAAAGTCGCAGGCTTGGCATACATTTTCCCTACGGTCTCCATCCCAGTATACAACACTGAGCAGTCGGAAGCGGATGCATGGGAACTTCTCATGGATGTCATGTCGGTTTGGCATCGGGCACAATTGCTCTTCTTCTACTTTGAACCTGGTGATGGAAGGAAATGTTGGCGACCGTCATGGGATCAAGTAATGACGAAACACGTTGCAACCCCTTATTTTTACTACGGCCATGTTTTTCGGACGGAGGATCCAGATACCGACTATTATGAGGGTTACCATGTCGAGTCGGGAAACGTGCATGGTTTGAGTGTGGTACCAAAAGAACCAAACCCTCGACAAGGAGAATTGGTCTTCAAGGACACTACCGGGGCACTCCACACATTAAAAATTGTGGCTGACCACCCATACCCAGTACCTGATGGCTTATATACACTCATAGGCTGTGTCGGTTATTCTCCAAATTCGGATTTCTGGGTAGTCGGGCAGCTAAGAGAGGATGGGAAGTTCAAGAAATTGTCGGTGTTCCGCTCGGCGGACGGTGAAAAAGTGAAGCTTATGGAACTCGGATTTGAACCAGTTAAAACATTTCTTTGTTGAATTAGTCGGGTTTGAAGTTTTGGCTCACCATCCAGAACATGGGCTGGAGAATGCAATCCGTCGCTATGTTATGGGATATAGCCACCAGTCACAGTTATCAGTTCAAGGGAAGATTCACTGGAAAAGAAGAGTGGGATTATAAAATGGTGGGCGAGGCGTGGTTTTCTAAAGGTCACCGGGAATATTAATGTTGGTTTGAGTGTGGAGAGTGAGATTGAAATAGAAAACCCCCAGAAACTCAACGGTAGGCTAATGAAGTGAAAGCGCAGTGCAGGTAATGCAGAAATGATCGCAAACCTCACGTCGGACTCCCTAATAGTGCGTGGTCGGCGTACCATGCGTGCGACGTTTCTCCATGGGGACGTTTCTTCTCCTTTCATTCGACGGAGGAGCTATGTTCAATGTGGCTGCAGTCCACGTATACAAAATAGTGACTATATTCCATTATTATCAGAAATTAGTGCCCAAGCGGGCTTCAGAAGGAACTAAATATCGGTGGGCTCAGATTGATATCGTTTAAAGAATAGCAAACCGAGACATGAAATTTACAGGGATCTCCTTGCATGACAGCTACTTTTCATATTTTTGACTATTGAAATGATCCCGCAATTCACTAGCACGAGGCTCGAGTGCCATCCCCATACTGAAGTGTGATACGTCGTGATCGTTCAGGAAACGTCGAAAGACAGGAGTAGCACACAAGCGCGAAACTGTCCTGCTCATGCGACAGCGATATGGAGGCGGCGAAGCTTTGTTTCATCTCCTCTGTCAGACGCCTTTTTTACTTCCTCATCAGCGGAGATGTACTTGACGACATTGATTTTCCTGCGATGACAGTGAGCTCCGTGGGATGATTTGCGACGCGGCAAGGACGCACTGAGGATTAAAGTGCCAGAGATTCTATAATTCTAGCAACATCACGGCCAAGTACAAACGACACACAATACCTAGAGTCGTATTAAACGAGATTTGTGGAAAGCATTCGATGGTGGATACGGAGGAGGCGTAGGCCTTTATCCACTCAGATTCGGAGAAAGAAGTATAAGACGTCGAATGAGCCTTTGTACCATGGTAAGCAACTGTCTTCGATAAGAAAGGGTACATGTCTGAGTGCAGAAGATAACCAGTTAATGAGGCAACATCATAGACTGACGTTCAAGTGCAAGGCGCATAGAAGGAAAGGACGCAGTGAATATAATATCGTCTTTCCAAGACAAATGAGATCACAGAGATACATATAGTAAATTCGTGGGCGGAGGTACCCACGAGAAAAAATGGTTGTTGATGAGTATGAAAGGTAAAAATTTGTTGCAACACCCGGCCGTGGTAGTACTGGTATCCACAAAAATATCGTCACAGCTTGCGACTCCACTACATCAGTCTTCAGAATGGGTGCAGGTAGCTAGTGCCTTCAATGCAGAGTTCATAGAAAGAAAAATGTATAATGGCTGCGCGGACAGTTGAAGTTGTTCTATGGCTGGAGTAACACTTCATTTCTCCCATCGATCATAAGGAGACTCACGTTATAGTTCCCAAGTAGAAGTCGAGGAAGGCAGCTCGCCCACGAGCACGTAGGACTACGGATGTGGTTCAGCATGAACATAGTGACTAAGAAACGTGCACACATACCTCTTCTTAGTCTCTCCTAGACAGACGGACGATACACACCTATTGAGGAAGGGAGAGACGGTGTGTATGTAACCTCTTCTATGCTGCGCGACAATGGTACATTTCTCTGCGAACCTCTGGAAACAGGTTCGCGAGGTGCATTTATGGACTATAGCTTGCTGTACAATGTCAGCTACCGGAACAGGATTTGCGAGGAGAAATAACTCGCCTCCGAGAAGGTCAATAAGCCACGGTGATTACTACTGACCATATGGCTCAGTCACCCGCGAGTTTGGGCCACGAAGACGTGGTGTTGCACATGCGGTTTGAACTATTGAAAGGATTACCGAAATGCCGACTTGGATTGACATGTGCTGATCGTAGCGCGGGATGTATCGTTACTGGAAAGCCGTATTGAAGACTTACATTGTTCACAGTAGCTGCCAGGGTACAGCAGAAAACGGCGCTAGACTGAGAGATACGAGTTTTTCAACGTTGTCGTCGTTATAAGTGTGCCAGCGACTACATAAGATAAGCCGGACAATAAGCTACCCGCATGTATCTCCCTCCGAGGGTCTTGGGATGAAACTAGTGCAAATTAGTACAGGGAAATATGGGTGCAGACATCGAATAACTCACGCTTGCCGACAGGATGTCGTTCTATCGAGGTCCTTACGTCGTTCGCAATCGACAGTCATCAAAACTAGCTGTTCTCGATGGTCCTTCACCGAGAAGAGAACAGAGTTTACTGAACCTCCTCTGGTACCACTTCCGAGTGTCTTAATGGAATCGGAGTCTGAGATATGATGGCTACAGATGAGCATGACAGCGAACAAAGACCTGCAGAAGCATACCGTCGTTTATATTCATCAAATTTTGAAAGTCCATCGTGTCGTTCAGCCCGGAAGCACAGAAACTCTCGTGTGCGCTCGCCGTACAACCATCTATCATGTGTGCGTGATGCTGAACGTCCTGGCATTGGTGTAGTCTCTCTATTACATCGTTTTGTGGCATTCTCTGGTGGGGTTCGAGATAATTTACACGTAGATACGACGGGAAAGCATACCTCAGCTCAGAGAATAACTGGATGGGAACTACATTCGTTTACCTTCGTCAGATATTCTTGCTGCATGAAGGATAGAGCTACGTGCCTTTGTAATATCATTTAAGAGCCCTGTATTGTATTGTACCTCAACGTGCCTATCTTGAATGGACGGCGCGCGTCTGTGAAAACGCGTTCTTCAAAGATGATGATATCAAGCGAGTAGTTTACGCACCTCATTTGAATGTGGTCCTGCACATCATGGCACCAGACAACGATGCGATCATACGCGCTGCGACTCCTGCAGTTTCGGCCGCTTGGGGGTTTGGTAGCGGTGGAAGGAAGGGTTCTTGAGCGAAGGAATTCCGCATCCTGAGATTAGGGCTTCAGCCGCAGTGGAGAAAGAGCACAGAGGTAGCAGCGGAACACGAGGGTGGCGCGAGGCAAGACTCGACGTCCAAGAGACAGCGCTCTAGAGGACGGATGAAGAGAAGCCATAGATCGAAGGTGATGGCAATTGCCGAGTGCAAGTTCGGCCCGTGGCCCGCATTTGGACTCGGTTATTGCCGTTTGTTAATTCCCGTCGCTCCCGCCTTTACCATCCTGTCGCCATCATGATCTCATGCACCATGTAATCTGTCATGCTGACCAGCCAATAAAGGTGAGCTAGATTTCTGCGAGTTTATCACACATTTTCTGATGAGCTGGTGCTTAGATAGGGTGATGACATGGTATGCACTACAATTAACCCTCTCGAACGCCGGATATGCCTTAGTATCAACACACTCGATTATACAAAGGCATCGTTGGAGGACCTAGGCATAATTGTGCTCAGCCTTCAAAGCCGGCTTAGACTCAGCAACTATCGGGACGGCTCCCGGAATTACGCATATCTTAATCGAGCGAGTGCGAAAACGAGAGGATAACAGAAAACTTCACGGTGGTGCTTGCGCACCATCTCCTGTTGCCCACCATGGTGTGGAGCCTTGATTAATATCGTATAAAAAAGTAAACCTGCATGGAGATGCTAAAAGGGAATTTGCATGGACTTCTGGATCATATTATTTTGTGAGTCATCCAGGTGTGTCGTGGTCATTCCTTTTGTTAATGGTCCTGACATCCTTTCGGGCACGTAGAATTCTGCGTTTGCGTGCATGCATTTGCGTTTTCACGCATGCGTTTGTCACGTCTGCGTGAGCGTGACATGGATGCGTTTGTTGGCCGTCCTGTGCATTTGGGCTTACAGGCGCCTGTAAAATTAATTTATTAGCTACAGTTTAAGTAATACTTACTGCCTATCAGATTCATACCCAGTATGACATCGACACCAGCCATAATTAACCCTCTTTGACATGGTAGAGTCTCTGTTCAGCTGAGTCCATTAATGTTCAAACTGGTATTTTAAATGTAAGAGCATCTGGAGGTTTTGAGAGGTGTTATTGGCCATGAGGTATGATAACCTACTGTAAAAACCATGGTACCATTACCATTCTGTTGAGGAACAAGCTGAAGAAACCAGGGGGGAATTGGGCCAAATCCTGGCTCAAAAACAACAACTTGACGGCAACCTGGCTTTGCACAACTAGAATACATCATAAAAGTAAAATACCTGCCTAGAGTGAGCGACTAGAAGCAATTACAGGCGGGAGAAATAGAACTGATCATAAGTCAACTAGTTCAACTCGGACTTGAATGCATCAAACGCACCGAACACAGATTGGTCACAAGACTGTCACGCACTTGCATTTAATTTTGGATGCATGCGTTTCCAAAAGGAACGCATGCATGCACTATCTTAACGCATGCAATCAATGTTTGGATGCATGCGTGACTTATTTCTGAGGGGCATGAGTCTTTGCATCGATTTTGGAGGTGCCTGATTTACTCAAAGTCAAGAACAACAAAGGGATCACCAGTATTTTGACATAAAACAGTACTATATTCTTTGTGATACTAGAACTGACTAACATGCATGCATTTATAGCCTTTCTAGACGATTCCCCTTCATTCTCAAGTCATAGTAAGCCACGGAGACATCTCCAGGAAACTCAGAAAAGTAAGTCATTTTCAACAGAAAATATACTCAACAGGTATCGTTGAACTGATGCCAGTTATCAGGATACCATGCATCTAAACGCGTCATTTGGCATATAAATGAACGCAAGTTGAACTCACACACATGCAGACGAACGCAGTTGAACGCATGCACACAGATGTCGAACGCAGAATTCTCTTGGCCCCATCCTTTCCTAGCTAATCAGAAGAACAAATATATCATCATTCAAACAAGCCTATGCCCCATGTCTTCATCACAATTGCCGGACCCTCGTACCTCGGGTCCTGGCAACCTGACTGCGACACAGGGCTTCAGCTTGTTGGGGCCCGCCCCAAACCCGGCTTTTTACTAATATATCTTATTGAATCTCTGTCATTTGTTTAGAGCTACTGCAATGGAGCAAAATACTTTTTATGAGTACCATAAAGCATTGTTCTGTTACTTTTGTAAGCCATGTAATGGACAGGTAGAGACTCTCATGACTTGGGTGATCATTGTTAATAGCTGCCATTGCTGGCAGGAGAGGGGGAGAGATATATATTCTGGCTCTTATGTCCTTGACTCAGATATCTGACATGGTGGACTGTGAGCTGCTATGGTTAACATTTGAACTCTGATAATTTCTATAAGACATAGATTCATTAACATTCAATGCTCATTGCTTGATACTCACATTGTTGCCATAGCATGGATAAGTGGTCTCAGTTGAAGCTCAGTTAGGAGCCAGTCACACCAATGATGTGCTGTGGGAAGAGTAAAGGCTTGGTAGAGGCAGCAAAATTGAAACTTACCTGGCTTGCACTGTGGTATGGCAATGGCTGTTTATGATATGGTAACTGGGTAAACATGTCATAGCTGAAATTTTAAAGTCAAAACCCTCTGGAGCACCTCACATGCTGTCATCCCATCTTCTTGCTTGTCATTTCAATGATCTCCTTCTTGGATTTTATGACTATTAGTTCATTTCCATATTTTAGTCACTTATGTTTAGGGATGTGCATCATACCATTACAGATATGACCATAGACTGTATAAAAATTATTGGCCATGGTATGGTATGGACCACAGTTGATGTCATGTTCATACAATGTTCATACCATTGTCTGTATACTGATATCTGGTGGCAAGGAGTGAACAGTATTATGCACTTCTTTTAGGTCATAGACACTAACCTTTATGGCATAAGATACTCTTCTGTCCCTCCCTCAATGACTGCATTCAAACTATATGAATACAACCATATTTTAGGCCTTTAAAGTTGGCCACAGTACAGACCCATATCTATATACACTATACATAACTACTGTACTATAGGTACAGTGCACACTCCTACTTATGTTCCCTTACTTCCTCAGACTTTAAAGTAGTACATATATCTCATATTTTGTACTCATCACCTCAGCTTGTTGCTCTACATGGACAAAGGAAGGCTGAGTTGAGCTGTTCTGTATTTCTCGTATTTATTGCCTTACTTACATCTCATAGCATAGCACATATTCTTGCATAAATAGTCTCCTTGCCATTTCTAACTGCTGGAGAAAGGCTTGAGCCTTGTCAAAGCATCATAATAAGCAACTTATAGCATAGTCAGTACATGTATATATGTTACCTGTCCTTGAATGGTCTCTTGGCTTCTAATCCTACCTGTTAATTTGTCATTTGATGTTTGATGCTGCACAATGCTTGTTGAACTTGCTCAATATTCACTTTGTAGCCTATGACATGTGCAGTTAGTGAACAGTCTATGTTCAGTGACTAATGTATGCCAGCCATGCCAATTATGTGTCATGGGGGGATTGCAGAGGCAGCAACACAGTGAAATTGAAGCTCGTCACCATAGAGAGGCAGCAGTGATGGCAGTGCAATGAAATTCAAACTCAGCCGGCATTGGCCAGGGTATGGCAATGGCCGGAAAATTCAAAGTCAGCTTATTATATCAGCATTGATGCTACCTCTCTTAATATATAGACAAGCCTATGCCCCATGTCTTTGTCACAATTGCCAGCCCCTCGTACCTTGGGTCCTGGCAACCTGACTGCGACATGGGGCTTCGGCTTGTTGGGGCCCACCCCAAACCTGGCTTTTTACTAACATATCTTATTCAATCTCTATTATTTCTTTAGAGCCACTACAATAGAGCAAAATCCTTTTTATAAGTGCCATAAAGCTTTGTTCTGTTACTTCTGTAAGCCATGTAATGGACAGGTAGGGACTCGAATGATTTGGGTCATCATTGTTAATAGCTGTCATTACTCACAGGAGAGAGGGAGAGATATATATTCTGGTTCTTATGTCTCTGACTTGGATATCTGACATGGTGGGCTGCTATGGTCATCATTTTTATTTCTATAAGACTTATATTTATTGACATTCAATGCTCATTGTCAGCTTGTTGCTTAATCATTGCTCATTGCTTGATACTCATGCTGTTGCTATAGTGTGGATAAGTAGTCTCAGTTGAAACTCAGTTAGGAGCCAGTCACACCAAGTATTTGCTGTGGGAGAGTAGAAGCTTGGTAGAGGCAGCAAAATTGAAACTTACCTGGCTTGCACCATGGTATGGCAATGGCTGCTTATGACATGGTAAATGGATAAGAATGTCATAGCTGAATTGTTAGAGTCAAAGCCCTCTGGAGCACCTCACATGCTGTCATCCCATCTTCTTGCTTGTCATTGCAACAATCTATTGAGGATTCAGCCTATCCCAACTGGTACTTGTTCTTACTTGCTTTGATCTTACCTGCTATATTTAGAATGTTATCCCTGGTACCGTCGCATATACCTTTTGTTTCACCCCTCTTTGCACCTCAGCTGTTCACTATGATTATGTGTGACTGACTGAGGTGCATATATTGTTTCTATTATCCACAACTACTCATTTCTTATGCTACATCTTATAGCTGTTATTATTCTAACAGGTCACATATCTAATACAGCTGTTCACTACGACTATATGTGACTGACTGAGCTGTTATTATTCTAACACAATCCTCTTCTTGGACATTATGACTATTAGTTCATTTCCATGTTTTAGTTATTATGTTTAGGGATGTGCATCATACCATTACAGATACGACCGTAGCAATACAACTGTAGACCATGTAAAAATTATTGGCCATGGTATAGTATGGTTGATGTCATATCCATATCATGTCCATACAGTTATCTACATATGAATATCTGCTGCCAAAGAATGAGTATTATGTATGGCATAAGATAGTCATCTGTCCCTCCCTCAATGATCGTATTCAAACCATATGAATATGGCTGTATTTTAGGTCATTAAAGTCAGCCATAGTACAGACCCATATCCATATACACTATACATAACCACTATACTACAGGTATGGTGTACATCCCTACTTATGTTCCTTGCTTCCTCAGATTTTAAAGTAGTATGTATACCTCATATTTGTACTTGTCACCTCAGCTTGTTGCTCTATATGGACAGAGAAAGGCTGAGCTGTGAGGTGAGCTGTTCTGTATTTCTTGTATTTATTGCCTTACTTACATCTCATAGCATAGCACATATTCTTACAGGTAATATCATCAGCTTATTGCTCTACATAGACAGGGAAAGGCTGAGCATAGCATGTATTCTTGCATAAATGGTCTCCTTGCTATTTCTAACTGCTGAGAGAATCTTTGAGCCTTGTCAAAGCCTCATAATAAACAAATTATAGCATAGTAAGTACATGTATATGTGTTACCTGTCCTTGAATGGTCTCCTGGTCCCTAATCCTATCTGCTAATTTGTCATTTGATATTTGTTGGCTCATTGCTCAATACTCTGTAGCCTACAGCATGCATAATCAGTGGATTTGTGTCAAATTTGTATTAATACAGGATGACAGACATGCCAGGGAGGGTAGAACATTGGTAGAGGTATAACAAAGGCAGCGACATTGAAGCTTGTCACTGCAGAGAGGCGGCAGTGATGGTAGTGCAATGAAATTGAAACTCAGCCGGCATTGGCCAGGGTATGGCAATGGCCGGAAAATTCAAAGTCAGCTTATTATGTCATCATCCACCTCTCTTATTATATAGATACAAGCCTATGCCCTGTGTCTTCGTCATGATTGCCGGACCCTCGTACCTCGGGTCTTGGCAACCTGACTTCAACACGGGACTTCAGCTTGTTGGGGCCTGCCTCAAACCCGGCTTATTACTATGATATCTTGTTGAATCTCTGTTATTTCCTTGAAGCCACTGCAACAGAGCAAAATGGTTTTAATGAGTACCATAAAGCTTTGTTCTGTTACTTCTGTAAGCCATGTAATGGATTGGTAGGGACTCCCATAATTTGAGTGATCATTGTTAATAGCTGTCATCACTGGCAGGAGAGAGAGAGATATGTATTCTGGTTCTTATGTTTCTGACTTAGATATCTGACATGGTCATTATTTGAAGCCTGATAAATTCTATAAGACTTACATCTATCAACGTTCAATGTTCATTGCTCATTACTCAATACTGTGGTATTTCAACTGTATCTTCATAGGGTGTTATGTGTTATGCTGTACAGTATATATACCTTATAATTTGTACTCATCACCTTGGCTTGTTGCTCTACATGGACAGAGAAAGGCTGAGGTGAGCTATTCTGTATTTCTTGTATTTCTTGCCTTACTTACATCTCACAGCATGGCATGGCATAGCACATACTGTACAATTTCAACTGTAGCTTCATAGAGTGCTACACATTATGCTTTATGACTAAATTGTCATAGCTTCATTCACTCAAATATGATGTAAATTACTATATTAGTGTCTCCAGTGCCAGCTGGCTGCAAAAAGTTCCCAAATTAGGCTGATACTACCTCTCAAAAGGGCTTTTTACATGTTATGATTTACTGTGAGCTTCACTTTATGGTTAACAGTCAAAATCATACAGTATTCTTACAGGTAATATCATCACCTTATTGCTCTACACAAACAGAGAAAAGTTGATTATGGCACATACTCTTCAATTCTGATTGTAGCTTCATGGGGTGTTACACGTTATGCTTTATTCATAGCTGAAATATAATGGAAAAGTACCATATAGAGTTCTCTGGCACTGAAATTCCCAAATTAGGCCAATACTACCTCTCAGAAGGGCTTGTTATGTGTTACAAATTACTGGGAGCTTCACTTCACAGAGTCCTGTTTTGTGTTACATGAATTAATGGTAAAAATTGAACAGTATTCTTACATGAATGGTCTTCTCACAAATCCTACTTGCTGAGAAAAGGCTTGAGCCTTGCCAAAGCCTCATAATAAGTAAATTATAGCATGGTCAGTACTATATGCATTACCTGTCCTTGAATAGTCTCCTCATCCCTATTCCTACCTGCTAATTTTTCATTTGATGTTTGTTGTTCACTTGTTGCTCAATGCTCATTGTTTGATACTCACTTTGGAGGCTATAGCATCTTGTCAGCATGCATACTTAGTGGATAGTCTCAGTTCAGTAAGTACTGGATGCTGGACATGCCCCAATCATTTGCCATGTGGGGATGGAACACTGGTAAAATTATGCAGAGGCAGCAGCACTTGTTGCCATGCACAGCACTATAGAGAGGCAAAAGGCGGCAGCAATGGCAGTGCAACAGAATTGAAACTCAGCCAGATTATGCCAGGGGATGGCAATGGCTGGAACATTCAAAGTCAGCTTATTATGTCATCATCCACCTCTCTTAATATACAAGCCTATGCCCCGTGTCTTCTTCACGATTGCCGGCCCCTCGTACCTCAGGTCCCAGCAACCTGACTGCGACATGGGGCTTCGGCTTGTTGGGGCCCACCCCAAACCTGGCTTTTTACTAACATATCTTATTCAATCTCTATTATTTCTTTAGAGCCCCTGCAATAGAGCAAAATCCTTTTTATGAGTGCCATAAAGCTTTGTTCTCTTACTTCTGTAAGCCATGTAATGGACAGGTAGGGACTCTCATGATTTCAGTGATCATTGTTAATAGCTGTCATTACTCACAGGAGAGAGGGAGAGATATATATTCTGGTTCTTATGTCTCTGACTCAGATATCTGACATGGTGGGCTGCTATGGTCATCATTTTTTATTTCTATAAGACTTATACCTATTGACATTCAATGCTCATTGTCAACTTGTTGCTCAATCATTGCTCATTGCTTGATACTCATGCTATTGCTATAGCGTGGATAAGTAGTCTCAGTTGAAACTCAGTTAGGAGCCAGTCACACCATTTGCTGTGGGAGAGTAGAAGCTTGGTAGAGGCAGCAAAATTGAAACTTACCTGGCTTGCACCATTGTATGGCAATCACTGCTTATGACATGGTAAATGGATAAGAATGTCATAGCTGAATTGTTAAAGTCAAAGCCCTCTGGAGCACCTCACATGCTGTCATCCCATCTTCTTGCTTGTCATTGCAACAATCTATTGAGAATTCAGCCTACCCCAACTGGTACTTGTTCTTACTTGCCTCGATCTTACCTGCTATATTTAGAATGTTACCTCTGGTACCGTCGCATATACCTTTTGTTTCACCCCTCTTTGCACCTCAGCTGTTCACTATGATTATGTGTGACTGACTGAGGTGCATATATTGTTTCTATTATCCACAACTACTCGTTTCTTATGCTACGTCTTATAGCTGTTATTATTCTAACAGGTCACATATTTAATACAGCTGTTCACTATGACTATGTGTGACTGACTGAGCTGTTATTATTCTAACACAATCCTCTTCTTGGACATTATGACTATTAGTTCATTTCCATGTTTTAGTTATTATGTTTAGGGATGTGCATCATACCATTACAGATACAACTGTAGCAATACAACTGTAGACCACGTAAAAATTATTGGCCATGGTATGGTATGGTTGATGTCATATCCATATCATGTCCATACAGTTATCTATATGTGAATATCTGGTGCCAAAGGGTGAGTATTATGTATGGCATAAGATAGTCATCTGTCCCTCCCTCAATGACTGTATTCAAACCATATGAATACAGCTGCATTTTAGGTCATTAAAGTCAGCCATAGTACAGACCTATATCCATATACACCATACATAACCACCATACTACAGGTATGGTGCACATCCCTACTTATGTTCCTTGCTTCCTTAGATTTTAAAGTAGTATGTATACCTCATATTTGTACTCATTACCTCAGCTTGTTGCTCTATATGGACAGAGAAAGGCTGAGCTGTGAGGTGAGCTGTTCTGTATTTCTTGTATTTATTGCCTTACTTACATCTCATAGCATAGCACATATTCTTACAGGTAATATCATCAGCTTATTGCTCTACACAGACAGAGAAAGGCTGAGCATAGCACATATTCTTGCATAAATGGTCTCCTTGCTATTTCTAACTGCTGAGAGAAGGTTTGAGCCTTGTCAAAGCATCATAATAAACAAATTATGGCATGTTCAGTACATGTATATGTGTTACCTGTCCTTGAATGGTCTCCTGGCCCCTAATCTTACCTGCTAATTTGTCATTTGATGGCTTGTTGCTCAATACTCTGTAGCCTACAACATGTATAATCAGTGAATATGTATCAAATTTGTATTAATACAGTATGCCAGACATGCCAGGGAGGGTAGAACATTAGTAGAGGTATGAGAAAGGCAGTGAAATTGAAGTTCGTCACCATAGAGAGGCAGCAGTGATGACAGTGCAATGAAATTCAAAGTCAGCCGGCATTGGCCAGGGTATGGCAATGGCCGGAAAGTTCAAACTCAGCTTATTATGTCAGCTTTGATGCTACCTCTCTTAATATATAGATTTTCAGTTTTGAAGGGAATGACCCCATTCCTATGGCGATAGTAAACTGAGATTAGCATCCATCATCCATTGCCCTCATCGAGTAACGAAGTATTACATGATAGACTATAGGATTCGTTTCTATTCCAGAGCTATGCGAGAATGACTGAAAGATTGCGCGCACGGTGAAATACTTGAGGTGGTAATGTGGTAGAAGCAGAAGTAAAATCTTAGATTTGCAAGCCCGAGCATGAATGTGATGGATTTAACCATTTCATGCCCAACATACAGTGATATTGCTGCCGCTACCATGTCAATTTCTGGGAGTCGATATTCACGAACTTGCTACCGAATTTCTTCGTGTATCATTCTCAACGACGCTGATGAAAAGCGGAGCAGCCTTCTCCGCCAAGATTGCTATGGCATCTTGAATCTGTGTCAATATACCATTCTTATCTATCTGTCGGTTCGCATGAACGTATTCAGTTCATTAGCGCCGGCCTAGTGTTCTTTACAACATGACTACTCACACATGTCTGTCTGTACGATTCAGGGTGTGACAGGGAAGCAGACTAAGAGAAAAAAGTGTTAGGTTATGTCGCAAAGCCAATATCTAAAAAGGCTCACTGATCCAGTCATCCTTGAAACAAATCTTCTTAGCGATGTATGTCCAGCGAGAACAGTGGTAGTCGCCGAAGACATAGCAATAAATAAAGAGAAGAAGTACTCCTTTAAGAAGCAACTAGATAGACAGAAAGAGAACGATAATTCCAATATTCTTCACCTGGTTGCAAAATGAATGAGATGACAGCACACCAAGGTCACGATCGCCGTCATCTCAAGATAATCTCGCTGATCACTACGAGGAGTCTCAAGGGCTATCACAATATAAGTCTGGTCGCGATATCTGGAAATTGGTTAGGAAAGGAAAAAGACAGGATAGGGTGACGGCGATGTGACTGACCTGCATGCATGACAACGACAATGAGGCAGCCATGCTTGATCTCAATGTTGTTGGACAGCTCCTGACTTGAGGACATATCGAGATCATACTGAGTGGAAATCATGGAACCGATGTGGGACCACTCCAAAAATAATAGACGATTTTCTGAAAGTATTACAGAGGTTCACTAGCATCGCAATAGCTTCGGACCTCTGTTTATGGCTTTATAGGTACGGTTCAAAATATAGTTCAATAAGTTATGCCTTCAGACTAAGTATGGGCGAATGCGCCTTAGCACCGAGAGTAGCTAGATATGAACGATATTCATTTACCACAGTCAACTAACACTTTTCCTCGAAGAACGGGGCCACGCACATTTAGTGTAAGTAAGGATACCATTCTAAAGCACTGTATTGTGTCAAAAACTCTCACAAAGTGCCTATCTTTCAAGGACAGGAGGACCGTGTGACAATATATTAATCAAACAAGATCATATCAAGCCTACAGCTTACGCACCTCACTTAGACACGATTCTGTCCGTACGTCAGCCAGATGACCACGAGATTATACTCTTATCAATTGCTATGAGCCGCATTTCGGTTTTGGTTTAGGGTCCGGTCGAAGGAAAGACTCTTGAGCTGGAGACCTTGTCGAGTTGACAGGAATCTCTAAGCAACACCATGGGTGTATGGCTGTGCCGTGGTGGAGAAATATCCGAAGAATGTCAGTAGAATATGACGGTGGTAGGAGGCAAGCCGCCATTTTGTTCGGCTCTATGGGCCAACCGTAGCCGGATCAAAGACGCATCCAGGCCTCCGGCTCTTTTCCTCATTTACTCTTCTCACAATGCTCTGATATCCATACTATCGATGCTTGTCACGCATTCATAATCGGAACTGAGAAACTCTATCGGAATTCATCAGCTGAAGCATGGTAGATTCTTTGTATTAGTACTCCCTGCGCTCGGTGAGAGTGTCACGACCTTAATTCCTTTGTGATTCATGGGAATATCGCATCCTAGCAAATATAACGTCCGAATCCTGCCGAAGGCACATCTTTGGAGCTATGGACTATGGAACTCGAACGGTTTTGTACAGCTTAACCTCTCCTCTGTAAGGCTGTGGATTTGGTAGTACAGCATCATACTGTCACCGGATATGCCATTGTGTTCAGCGGAGTTTTTCTCTCCTGGCCCCTGCAAGTAATCTTCCCTCCTATTGGTCTCGTTGCAACCAGCTGATTATATACATTCCACAGCAGGTGGAGCCTCTCGGTTCTTGTATTTGAAGCGCCTCCGGGAGCATATACGGTTTTCTTTACTGTCATCGAACCCATAAATATCCCACAAGGGTTGCTATACGCACGCCGAGGATATGTGATTCTATCCAGCTGCTATAATTCAACTATGCCAAGACCTCAGGGTCTCAAGATTCTCATTGACAAAGAAGATGCGGATGCTGGAAAAGGTAGGCTGGCTGTTGTTCCACTACACTCGTGGCTCACAATTATTTTCCCATAGTTATCATTTTGTGAAACAAAGCGGGACAAAACGACGCGTTGCAAATATCCTTCATCACCTGATTTACTCAAGTTTCAATGATCAAGCCCACCGGCAGAAACATGTGAGGAGCTGAGGAGACAAAATGTGCTGGAAAAACTGACGGTGTGCATGTCGAGTCGCCAGTGATACAGCCAACAAGATGTATGGATCAAATAGGGAGGCAGACGTCCTTTTTGAGACTCAAGAGAAGTGAACTCGGTAATATGATTAGTTCTTCACCTACAATTGATGACTTCCTGACTGTAATTCATATACAGGAATGTCTCTGTCAAGCAAACTTTGAATGGGATAAATGTTACTCCGCAACTATTAAACTTCGAATGTCGCCCGCGTCTCGCCATTCTTCAAAGTCTCCAGAAGTGCAGGACTGTACCGCAAACACGTGAACCTCTGAGAAGAGAGTTGTCCTCAGCCCATCATTATGGAGTGATATGATGCACAATACTAAAGCGACCTCACTGGCTGCACACCTTTTTGGGGCGGCCAAGAATGGGAAGAACCTGTTGAGGGTTCCAGCTCGTGATGAACGAGCATGGACGCCATGGCTAGGATGAGGTAAGCTCTCATGCCTTCGCTGAACCGAGCCTGATTATCATTTATTGCAAGCGAAAACAAGAAATATACGGCTGCTGTTTCTTTTTCCCCGAATCAAAGCGGCCTATGACAAATGGATGAGAGTAGTGTTGTTCATAGCTGGAACAAGGGTGCTCTTCACCACATTGGTACTCTTATCTTAATTCATTATATTCACTACAGTGAGGAATACTATGTTCACGAATGGTGGAAATCATTGGCATCTAAACACGGCAAAGGCGGATATATCTTGCCCTTCGTCCGTTGTCCTTCGCCTCTTATTTCTCATGTCAGGCTCTATTATCGCGCTCACGGCGCCAGTGATCACATGCTGATCAAGTCCGAGAACGAGAACATAAGCACCGTTGACTTTTCTTGCCTTTGATTTTGGCTAAGCAACGACTTTTGTAGATTATATATGCTATGCCATGAATATGAATCGCTCCTGGGTATTCCATTTTTGCGAAGTCGGCTTTATTACTTCAAGAGGATGTATGAGATGTTGGCTGAGGTGTTTTTGTGATTATTTGCTGTGCGTACGCTATGCTGTCGATTTTCTCTTACGTGGCCTAAGACGCTGTCCTCAACAATTCTTTATTCAGTCCCCTCGATGACCACAGAACGTTGGATTGAGTGCATGATGAGCAGTGAGTCTCCTCATATAAAGGTTTTCGATCTCACATTTTAGAATACAATACCGGTCATTTTTGGATCCAAGCGAGTTTAAGGTGGTGCACGCTCGGAACTTGGATGCTTCCGCGTGGCGGAGCTGCGCCTGTGGGACACTCGTCGTACCATGATGTGATGATCAGATACATGGTTTACCCTGTGCAGAACTAGCATAATTTGTGAGCCCTCATGGTACTCTCAGCATTTATTTCTCATACGAATCCAATTGTGTTCGTTCAAATATCTATCGCCGCATTCAATGATATCCCCATTATTTGGATATGTCCTCTTCGGAAAAGGTTGTCAAAAGATCTTGGTGCCAATGTGTCAACAGTGTGGGGCACGTAGAATTCTGCATTTGCGTTTTCACGCATGCATTTGTCACATCTGCGTGAGCGTGACATGAATGCGTTTGTTGGCCGTCTTGTGCATTTGGGCTTACAGGCGCCTGTAAAATTAATTTATTAGCTACAGTTTAAGTAATACTTACTGCCTATCAGATTCATACCCAGTATGACATCGACACCAGCCATAATTAACCCTCTTTGACATGGTAGAGTCTCTGTTCAGCTGAGTCCATTAATGTTCAAACTGGTATTTTAAATGTAAGAGCATCTGGAGGTTTTGAGAGGTGTTATTGGCCATGAGGTATGATAACCTACTGTAAAAACCATGGTACCATTACCATTCTGTTGAGGAACAAGCTGAAGAAACCAGGGGGGAATTGGGCCAAATCCTGGCTCAAAAACAACAACTTGACGGCAACCTGGCTTTGCACAACTAGAATACATCATAAAAGTAAAATACCTGCCTAGAGTGAGCGACTAGAAGCAATTACAGGCGGGAGAAATAGAACTGATCATAAGTCAACTAGTTCAACTCGGACTTGAACGCATCAAACACACCGAATGCAGATTTGTCACAGGACTATCACACACTTGCGTTTAATTTTGGACGCATGCATTTCCAAAAGGAACGCATGCGTGCACTATCTTAACGCATGCGTTGAATGTTTTGAAGCATGCGTGACTTATTTCTGAGGGGCATGAGTCTTTGCGTTGATTTTGGAGGTGCCTGATTTACTCAAAGTCAAGAACAACAAAGGGGGTCCGGATATGAAAAAAAAAAGACATGGGGTCGATTAAATATTTTCGTGCATCGGCGCTGGACCTACCTACCTCCACGTGATGTCATTCTACATAATTTAGGCTTATTCTGACGCTTTTTAGCCCATTTTTTGCACAAAAGTACCTGTATGATAAATATCTTGATGTTTTTGCACACAGACTGTATCCTATTGGACGCATATTGCAAAATTGGTTCATTAAGGTATTTGACATCATCATGATGCAGTAAGCATTGATGCCAAAGAGTGCCGGTGAAGATGTCTATAAAGCCAGTTATCATACTCTCAGAGGTAAATAGCATGCACCATGGTATGCATTACATTGAAATTTATCTGTAACATCCCCCCAAAAGTCATCTTTAGGCCCCAATAAGAGAGGTCAACTTTTTTTTTTCGGGCCTGCCGGCCCAACCTACCTACCTACCTGGTGTGCCGGGCCGACATTCCAGTACCCCCTTGAGAACAACGAAGGGATCACCAGTATTTTAACATAAAACAGTACTATATTCTTTGTGATACTAGAACTGACTAACATGCCTGCATTTATAGCCTTTCTAGATGATTCCCCTTCATTCTTGAGTCATAGTAAGCCATGGAGGCATCTCCAGGGAACTCAGAAAAGTAAGTCATTTTCAACAGAAAATATACTCAACAGGGATCATTGAACTGATGCTGGTTATCAGGATACCATGCATCTAAACATGTCATTTGGCATATAAATGTTAGACCCGACGTCTGAACAAGGGTAAGTACACAGGTGTAACGAGTTGATACGATCACTGCTAAGTCCCGGAGAGTTCAAGTGTCAAGACTAAGGCTTTAGCGCTTAGCGAGAAGTGGAATGTTTCGGTGTGATTAAACATTAGCTCAAAGCTAGGGAATATACAGCTTTGAGTAGACTACTTATATACTAGAATGAAGGTTCAATAATAGGTGCACCGTGTTAGAAAGTGAATAAGCGAAATACACGGTGAGCGAGATAAAACACACGCGGAGCGAGTCTGGAGTAAGTATGACGACGCGATGACATGCGATGACGATGCGATGACATGCGATGACAATGTGATGATGTGAAGATTTACGAAGGCTCCGTGGAGTCGCGGATCTAAAGATGAGATAAGATAAGCGCCGAAGATAAGATAAGATAAGAGGCGCTTAGATAAGGAAAATGAATAAATCGTAACAATAAATGAATGCAAGTTGAACTCATGCACACGCAGATGAATGCAGTTGAACGCATGCACGCAGATGTTGAACGCAGAATTCTCTTGGCCCAACAGCGTGGGTGATAGCGACATGTTCTAACAGTCCAAGCACTGGTATGCATTGTGTGCTGCTAACCATGAGGACTACATGAGTCAGCACGACTGAAACATTTTGGCACACTGACTTGAGGTTGGTACCATACCACATTGACCATGGGTTTTGGTATGTCTTGTTGTTTTTCTTTTGGAGATTTCTACATTTACTGTGCTAAAACCAGGGAAATCGATTGTCGAGCTTTGGAAGCAATGGTGGAAGCCAAAGGAGTCTGGATCTCCATTGTCGCACCGGACTGAACTCAATATTTCCCAGGACCGAGGGCCGTATTGGTCTCATACAGAAGGCAATTCTTCCGTCTGTTATAATGAGCCAAGGCTAAATAAACCAGGAAAGAAGAGTCCAACAATTGAGTATTCCTTGAGTCTCGACATTCCTGATATCACGCTCTCCGCATTTTCCGAGACTGGCCAAGCTGAATCGACCATTTTGGTGGCAAAGCAACAGTCCTATACTACAGTGGGTGGGTCCAAACAAGTGATATCATCTGCTCTTGCCAACACTCACTGCGCTGAGCTCGGCATTGATGGGGTGTTGGGAAAGCTCAATGAGACTCTTAGCACATCATTGGGATCCAAAGACCTTGATCTTCAAAACGTAGTTCAACTACACTCAATTCTTGAGCCATACATGATGCGCAATGACGACTTTGGCACTATCTATGCGCATTTGCGCCCATATTGGTACAACTATGACATCGCCACCATCGAACAGTTATTACGCATCCGGGAAGAGGGGGACAAGGAGATGCGGAGGAAGGTGGTCGTCCATGATAGGATCACCAAGCTGGATGTGCATCCTCAGCAGGTGTGGGATCTATGGGCAAATCAGGTGGTGCCATCCTGGGTTCCATTGAGCTCGCCATTCAGGATATCACATGCTTGGGTGGATGAGATGGACCACATGAATGTGATACGAGTGGCCTGTGCCCATGCCGAAGGACGCCAATCTTGATCTCATCCACATCGAGATGTTGAACCTGTTTACATTTCCAGGAATGGAGTATGCATGGTTGGATGTACTGTGTTTGCGGCAGGAGGGTGGGAAGAACAAGCATCTGCACTTGGAGGAGTGGAAGCTTGACGTGCCTACAATCGGATCAGTGTATCACATGACTAAACATGTGGCCTGCTACTTCAACGGATTGGGTCAGCCCCTGCATTTGACACTATGCGACTTCGAGAGTGATCGGTGCTGGTTCCGGTGTGCATGGACACTACAGGAGTTACCTGAACTCTTGGACATTGCTGGGAAGACCAGTAATGACATCATGGAAGAGGGGGTTCAAATGCGATTCGAGGAGCAATTGGAATTGCTGCGGGAAATACACGTATCCAGGATGCCTTTCAAATTTGTGTCCAAAATGAGGAATCGGGTATCAACGAAGCTGTTGGATAAAGTTGCGGGTTTAGTACATGTTCTTGGCTTGGCATCCATCCCAATATATGACACTGAGCAATCGCCAGAGGATGCATGGGAAGTCCTCACAGATGTGATGCAGCCTGAACTTCAGGTGCAGTTTCTCTTCTTCTACCCTGAGCCTGGGAATGGAAGTAAACGTTGGTGACCATCATGGGGGCAAGTAATGAGAAGCAAAATTATTACACCTCATTACTGGTGGAGAGTTTCCAATCTGCTGAAAGTCCTTCAGATGGAGGATACAGATGCAGACTGGTATGAAGGTTACCGTGTCGATTCAGGATATGTGCGGGGTCTGAGTGAGGTACGTACGGAAAATAAATGTCAACAAGGAGAGCTGGTCCTCAAGGATGCGAACGGGGCACCCCACACATTGAAAATTGTGGCCGACCATGCATACCTAATACCCGATGGCTTGTATACACTCATAGCCTGGGATAATGGTTGGTCCTGGCATTATATCTATGTAGTTGGGCAGCAAAGAAAGGATGGGTATTTTGAGAAATTGTCAGTATTCTGTTCCGTGGGTGATGGAGAAGTGAGCCTTTCAAACCTTGGGTTTGACAGGAAAGTCAAAACATTTCTTTGTTAAATTGAATTCACAGCTTGCTCAGTGCGGGTTTCATTTTTATCAGATGGGATGACAAACAGTAGTAGGATAACCACAGTATGGTCTGGAGTATGCTTTATATATTTCTTCTCAGTTTTGCTTCACTGCTTTTCAATATACTTTGTCTGAGGGGCAGAAAATTTTTGTGACCTCCTCAACATGCTCAATCCATGCCCTGCCTGAGAATTTGTGCTTCTTTGAGGTTGATGAGACGGAGCTGCCACAAAAGAGCAGAAGATAGAAACGACACACCCATGCCATGTTTGAAAGATAGAGGATGTCATACAAAGAGAAGTGACAAGCTAGCTGTAGAGGATTCCACGTCGAGTGATGAGACAATGAGGGAGATGGTGGGTCTCCAAGTCGCATGAAGTATTCCCTTCCATCTGAAAGGAAGTTCAAGTATGATAAGTGGACGAAGAATCGGTTGTCCTTGAAGCATATGACACTCTCAATACTGAGTTCTTTAACTGGATCCAAGGAAAGGCCACATGCAAGAAGCATCAGGGTTCGATCTCTGAATGGTAGCAAAAATACAGGAAAATTCACGTCATGCGAGAGAGAGACGGCCTCTATACCATCGAACCACAGTTTTATCAACTCCTCAACCCTGGATTCTTGATTCTTCTTCTTCTATAATCATGAGAGAAGAGTCGTGTTTGGGCAATATACAGGTATGCCTATCGCCTCTTTCTCCAGTGTCCTGTCACCATCCTTGATAATGATGCTCTTGTGCCATTAATTTTCATTCTCATCTTGTTCTCAACAACAGCAGTCTTCAAAGTCATCATAGCAGATGGCCAGGCTGGGGCATATTTAACGTAACACATCTGTGTTGATGGCCTCCCGTGAGTTAATGCGTAGTAAGTTTGTGCGCTTCCTGTCGTCTGTACACAGTATTTCTATTCTCGCTTTTGGACAAATTTCAATCTAATACCATCTTTAACACAAAACAGAAACATTTTTCTAAGCTGTTTTCCCCATCTCATCAAGGTCATTTCAGCTGGTACATTAGTCAAAACATGGCGAGAAACACAAGGATACTGCAAGCCATTCAACCTTTTCCCTGTCTTTAGAAGAACAGCGAAAAGTCAACGGTGACCATTAAAGTAAGGCATTAGAGATCATCGATAAGAACGTAGCACTTTTAAGTAGAGCCTATGCTCGGGTTTCACCAATTTCAAGGTGCATATGCTGTTGTTCATCAAGAGCGTCTGCAAATGCTTTGCTTATGAAAACAGAATAATGGTGCAACACTCTATTAGACGATCTATTCCAACCGTGTCCCAGTAGAGCAGAATCAAGAATGCGTTTCCCATTCGGGTTAGTTCGGTAGCTCGAACATGATGTCCTACTAGAATATGCATATATCTACAAATATCACAGAGGGACTGTGCAACAGCTCTTTTGAAGGGAACAAGGGCTCTCAAATAATCCAATGCCTCGGCCCCAGGGCCCAAACACCACTAAGCGGGGTTCGAACTGAAGACATGGCGAGCACAAAAAATGGGAAATGCATTAGAGATGGCAGCCACAGCTGCTAAGTCAAATGGCTACGCATATTACATTTCAATACAGATTCTATAGGGATCACTAGATGACATCAATTATCGTCACTTGAAGAGTACATACTAATGTTACTTTTGATGTAAACAGGATGGGTTCTACTTTCCTCTTCCTGTATCCTCAGGCTACGACAAAATGAGAACCAGGTTATAAGCGGGGGCAGGTTTCTTACCAATGAACAAATGTGTATTGCTGGTGGGTGGTTACGCCGTCAAGCTGTCAACTTGGCACCTGAAGCCCCAAAGAACCTTGCTATCTTTAAGTATTCCTGTTGACTGGGGGGCTACTTTTTGTGAGTTTCATCAGAGGACATTTAGGCTCAGGAGGCAGAGGCAGGAAGAGTACGCACCTCATGGGCAGCAAAATGAGGGGGTATTCTTTCGTGCTTTGTGTCGTGTATTCCTTAGTATGTACATGAGGTATCTAATAAACTTTCCCAAATGTGAGTCTCAAGACGTCGGAGAAATAATCAAGAAGGATACATATAAAAAGATTCTGTCAATGGCAAAGAGTAGAGAACATACTGTATAATCTGGTCCTAAAACTCGCTTGGGCAGTGTCGGGCTCGCAAGTACGTCTTGTATTCATTTCTGTCAGACAGAGAAAAATTAGCCTATTCTCAAAATGAAGACCCAAGGCACAAAGGAAGAGCAGGGAAGGTGATAGTTTCAGAGGAGATGGAAGTCAGCTCCGAAGATGACAGTACCTCGTGACCCGGCCCACGGCCCGCCTCTGACTTCGTTGCCATGTTGATTGCCGTAGCTCTCACCATTTTCATCCTCTCCCATCATCCTCTCACCATGAACGTAGTAATTCGTCACGTGCTGTCCAGCCGATGAAGGTATTGATTTATTTGGATCTTATGGATTATCACTCAATTTCTGATGACTTTGGGCTCAGATAGGACGATGCCATGGGTGCGCACTTCGATTGACCTCTCGAATGCCGGATGCACTTTTAGCTTCAACACTTGTGACCTGAGTCTGGGTCGCGATCTTAGAGAGACATCTTTGGAGTACTTAGACTGAAGTTTCACACGAATAAATGGAATAGTGTGTATGCTTACCATCAAGCACTGACTCACCTGACAGGACCTTCTGCAGCCTGCAAAGTCAGCTTGGACCCGGCGGGTATCACAGTTGGCTTAGACTCGGCAGCTATTGAGGCGGCGCCCTGGATTACGCATATATTTTTATTGAGCAGCCCAGGAGACGAGAGGAGAAGCAAACGGCGGACATGCTCATCATCTTCAACTTCTAGAAACCCTCAGTCACGCCGCACACAATCTCTGTGAGTCCTCTGGCCAATCACGGTTCACAACTTTCAGTTAACTCATATGAAATGGCAGACCCACATGGCGAGGCTGAAACGGAACTCGTACCGAGTGGTGGATCTGGTCATCTTGTGAGTCCCAGGTGCATCAAATTCTTGCCTTTCCTTACGTCTGCTCACCTCCATCTGTTGGTATTCAGAAGATCAAGTCCATCATGATCCAATTCGTGCTGCCGGAACTGTGTAACCTTGAGTCTTCTCCACCGAAGATTGTACTAGTGACCAAGGGTCATACAGGCCGACGGTATGGAAGGATCGTTCAACGATCAAGCTACCAGGAAGGTGGTACGTACAACTTAGCTTCCCCTTCACCTTCATCGAGCACTCAATACTCAGTACCCAATCCCCATAGCAGACTGTCATATCATGGTCATCGATTCCCCCAGGGTACTTCAAAGATGGTCGAACACCGCTGTAATAGGAATCTGGATCACACTAGTTATGTTGACTCGAGCAGCTGGTATGTTGTGTTGAATACGTCTCCCACAGAGATTGAGCTAATTGCAGCTGCTCAGAGAACATTTGCCTGCCCACAATAGTCCTAATGCTGGCCATGCCACGTGCCAACATGATTATCATCGACTTGCCTCCCAGCCCGTCATCGATATATTTCAACGTTACAGGCCACAGCTGAAAATCACCGGCGCAGAATAGTATGCACAGACTGAGATTGTGTACCTCGACTCGCCTTATTTTTACCACTGTCGTCGATATAAAGTAGGTGATTGATCCTCATTTTTAACTCTGAGTTAAAAATTACTATTTTGTCCTAGGGTTTTCTGATACGGTCAGCTTCAAGCGTGACATAGCTATGGCATTTCGGGATTCCGTACTCACGTTCAGCTTCTGATTGGGGTCGGAACATACAAGGGTGGTGGCAAGGCATGACATATGTTTCTCTAGCTCCCCATTCAGTGACCAAGGGTCTCTTGTAGATCGTGGAGCCTCGCTCGCAAAATCACCACCGATGTATCGATCTTGCTCCTTGAATTCGTTCCTTCCCATATTTCGCCAATCGGTCTCAGGATTCCTATTGCAATTTGTACATGGGAATTGGGATGTTGGTCAGCATTGCCATGCATCGCGGAAATGAACTTGACGAGCAGACATTCGAGGTATAAATGCACCGTGCCCAGTTGAGCAGACACTTCTCGGTCAACTGTCAGTTTATATGTACACGATCAACTGACTAATGGATATGCATACAGTGTTTCTTCTCAACCTCAAGTCATGATTTGGTACTTTGCTGTCTTTCGTTTAATGAGATTAATTCATATTACTTCTGTCTTTTCCTACTCGGTTGATCAAGACAATAACTGGCACTTTATTAGGCCTCGGATAGCATGCGCAGGGTCTTGGCTCGTTGATCTTCATCCAGCTTACCATCACCTTGAGTAACTTAGATGGTCCTGTGATTTTTTCCATCAAATATGCAGGGCGTCTCATACCTGCCACGTTTCTGAACACAACAAAAAGAAACGAACTCTTCAAGCTCAGCACTCTTACGAATATTGATTGTAAATCTGGGCAAATATGATGCCTTTCCCACATGCGAGAGGCTACACTTTGAAAGACAAGTGCTCAAGGAAAGCCTTCATTCTAGCGTCTTGTCTAGTGTTTGGTGGGGAGGGATGGGTGCAGTATCCACTTTCTCGTAGGCTTGATTCGTCGTTGTTCGATGCCGACTCTGAGCACCTGACTAAGTTCGAATTTTCTTCAATGTTGCCACCCTGGATGTGGAGGAGCATCATTGCCAAGTACCGGAACCGGGTACAGATTCTATTCACTGTTAATCGGCTCTGCACACAAAAGTGCAAAAGAATTTACCAATTGCCCACGATTGCCCATGAAATGGAATGGAACTGCAACCTATCCCACAGATGCACCTCGCCTCACGGTCTTTTCAATATGAAAGATAGGAAAGGGTGTATATGTGCCTACATCAGTCTCCAGGAAGTACAACTCCACTTTGCCGACAATAATATTTCTTTCTCGTGCCCTGGGCCAAGCCTTCGGAAATGGCAGCCTCGAGAAGTATCAATGCAGAGCCTCCAAAGAGTCCAGAAGTTCCGAAATAAATTGTACATCACACCTATCACCAGCAAAGTACCATTGCTCGGACTTGAACCGAGTCCTTAGAGCCAGCCGCAGCCGCTGGCCTGAGACGGGGTATCAATTACTCATTTCAAAGTCATTTCCCTGGAAATGCATCCAACATCCAGAGGACAAATTAATATCTCCCAGCCGTTACCACTGCACATAAATCAAAGTTTTTGCATCCAGAAATACATAAAAAATATTAAAAGTTTTTTTAATATTTTTTCTCTGAAAAAACCTAAAAATATATTTTAAAAACTTTAATGACATTTGCAGTGAAAAAACCTAAAAATTACCAAAACAAATAATACAAAAAAGATTCAAATATTTTCTGGAAATCTATTGCATTTTTATGCATAAAAATACTGAAAAGAATACTCAATACTACAATTTTGATTTGATTTAATCTTTTTGAGTGAATAAAATGGTAAAGAAACAGAAAAATATATATAAATATGTGATAAATTTGTGTAACAGTATTTTCAGCAGTTCTTTTGTAAATTTTCTCAATATTTCATTGTGCTATAAAACTCCCTAAAATGACAGAGAAAAATACAGCTAACAATCTCAGAAATTTTCAAAGTAAATTTATTAATTTTTTTTACTAAAAATTTCCAAAATATCAGTAGTGGTTGATGGTTAAAAAAGTTTGTTCTATTGCAATAGTTTCTATCACACATTGCTGTTCAGCCCAAATATAATAATATTCAACTGACTTTTCTACAGGTGAAAATTCCTTCAGAGTTATAGAATGCACTAATGTGGCAACTATAGCTGGTAGCATAGCCTCAGCATAAAAGAGCACAAAAGAAACAACCAACACTATTCAGAACTGAGCCAGAGGAGAAAGGTATAATAGTTACCAATCACAAAAGATGCAGAATCTAACCACACTTGTGAACTGACAACCACTGTTCTCAGGCTCAAGCAGTGACTGATTAGTGGGATATCTCTTAGCCATGTGGCACTCCAGCCCATCGGATCTATTGAGGTCCAGCAGTAAGAGATTGGTAAAAACAAACAGCAACACTAATCACCCTCTTCATACCTATTTTGGAGAGCAGAATGATAAAAACTTCCTAGTCCCAACACTTTAATGCTTCAGATCTTTGTCTGAGAGTAGGATTGTAGGTGGAGTTGATGCCAATGATAGGGTTCGAATCTTGATAAGGAGGTTTCTAGACATTATGGGATGTGAAACAGCTCTGACCTCATGAAATTGTTGGTGACACAATTGAGGTGGTAAAGTGCTCAAGATTATCAATTTGTATTCCACTGTTTGGGAAGATACAGTTGATGGGGAACTTTACAGAGCAACCAAGTAGAAGAGTTTACATGGTTGTGTGCAAAGTAAATGGCCCATAAGGAAATGCTGCACCCATTAATGCTGTGCTTGAACAATATTCATAGAAACCCAAAAGGCGGAAATCTATGATTCAGTAGATTGATTGACTAGATCACAGTGGTTGCAGCATCATCTCACAATCCAGGATAGTAATACTGAGAGTGAGATTGAAGTGTGGAATTTGCTGGAAGGGATGGCACCCACTGCATTCTCTCCACTGAAATAAAATGCCAGAATTTTTGCATATGGGTATAGATATTTTTTGTTGGCAGAACCACACAATCCAGAATGATGACACTGACTGCGACATTGAAGTTTCAGACTAGCTGCAAGAAATGGCACACATAGCATTTTCTGTGTTAATAAAATACCAGGATGTTGGCATGCAGGCACACACTTTGCTAGGTTGTATTGTCTCACAGTCCAGAATAGTAATAATGACTGTAAGATTAAATTGTGACATTCACTGGAAATATGACACACACTGCATTCTCTGCAGTGAAATAAAGTGCCAGCAGTTTTGTGTTTAAGCATAGATAAAACATGGCATTGTATTTGAATCAAAAGGATGGGGTGGTTGCCATGTCATGCAGCAGGTCTCATAATTCAATGTCAGGGAAAGGAGCACTATGCTGGAGTGTGGGACAGTGCTGAGGAACAAAATCTATGCCCACATGTGAAACTCCTGGTAGTTTATTCCAGTGAAGAGAATGCAGTGGCTGTTTTTTCTTGCAACAAACCCCACAATTCATTCTCAAGGACAGTATCACTATCCAGAACAGGATGGTTGTGCTCCATGACAAGATCTATGCCCGCACCCAAAAATCCAGGGATTTTATCTTAGTGAAGAGCATGCAGTGGCTGCTGTTTCTTGCAACGAAGCCCACAATTCAGTCTCAAGGTCAGGATCACTATCCAGAACAGCATGGTTGTGCTTTATGACAAAATCTATGCCTGCACGCAAAAATTCAGGAATTTTATTTTAGTGAAGAGCATGCAGTGGCTGTCTTTTCTTGCAATGAACCCCACAATTCAGTCTCAAGGTCAGGATCACTATTCAGAACAGGATGGTTGTGTTCCATAACAAAATCTATGCCCATATGCAAAAATTCTGGCATTTTATTTCAGTGGAGAGAATGCAGTGGGTGCCATCCCTTCCAGCAAATTCCACACTTCAATCTCACTCTCAGTATTACTATCCTGGATTGTGAGATGATGCTGCAACCACTGTGATCTAGTCAATCAATCTACTGAATCATAGATTTCCGCCTTTTGGGTTTCTATGAATATTGTTCAAGCACAGCATTAATGGGTGCAGCATTTCCTTATGGGCCATTTACTTTGCACACAACCATGTAAACTCTTCTACTTGGTTGCTCTGTAAAGTTCCCCATCAACTGTATCTTCCCAAACAGTGGAATACAAATTGATAATCTTGAGCACTTTACCACCTCAATTGTGTCACCAACAATTTCATGAGGTCAGAGCTGTTTCACATCCCATAATGTCTAGAAACCTCCTTATCAAGATTCGAACCCTATCATTGGCATCAACTCCACCTACAATCCTACTCTCAGACAAAGATCTGAAGCATTAAAGTGTTGGGACTAGGAAGTTTTTATCATTCTGCTCTCCAAAATAGGTATGAAGAGGGTGATTAGTGTTGCTGTTTGTTTTTACCAATCTCTTACTGCTGGACCTCAATAGATCCGATGGGCTGGAGTGCCACATGGCTAAGAGATATCCCACTAATCAGTCACTGCTTGAGCCTGAGAACAGTGGTTGTCAGTTCACAAGTGTGGTTAGATTCTGCATCTTTTGTGATTGGTAACTATTATACCTTTCTCCTCTGGCTCAGTTCTGAATAGTGTTGGTTGTTTCTTTTGTGCTCTTTTATGCTGAGGCTATGCTACCAGCTATAGTTGCCACATTAGTGCATTCTATAACTCTGAAGGAATTTTCACCTGTAGAAAAGTCAGTTGAATATTATTATATTTGGGCTGAACAGCAATGTGTGATAGAAACTATTGCAATAGAACAAACTTTTTTAACCATCAACCACTACTGATATTTTGGAAATTTTTAGTAAAAAAAATTAATAAATTTACTTTGAAAATTTCTGAGATTGTTAGCTGTATTTTTCTCTGTCATTTTAGGGAGTTTTATAGCACAATGAAATATTGAGAAAATTTACAAAAGAACTGCTGAAAATACTGTTACACAAATTTATCACATATTTATATATATTTTTCTGTTTCTTTACCATTTTATTCACTCAAAAAGATTAAATCAAATCAAAATTGTAGTATTGAGTATTCTTTTCAGTATTTTTATGCATAAAAATGCAATAGATTTCCAGAAAATATTTGAATCTTTTTTGTATTATTTGTTTTGGTAATTTTTAGGTTTTTTCACTGCAAATGTCATTAAAGTTTTTAAAATATATTTTTAGGTTTTTTCAGAGAAAAAATATTAAAAAAACTTTTAATATTTTTTATGTATTTCTGGGTGCAAAAACTTTGATTTATGTGCAGTGTACGCATTACGGATGAGCGGATCTCATACCTACAAATAAAGCAGAAAAATACAATAGACTTTAATAAGCCAACGAGCGGAATCAAACCGCGAACAGCCTCCCATTATGCCCTTGATCAACATCTGCAGGATGGAATAAGACACAGAATAGTTTGTAAAGAAAACCTTTGGTTCTTGACTTGGTAACAGAGGGTGTTGAAGAAAGGGGGCACAGTCCTTGCTGCCAGGGAAAAAAATAAGAGATCTCTTTGGAGTTGTATTACTACCCAATGGACTGGAACCATCGCACTCCTCGACATTTACCGGTCATTTAAGGTGCCTTAATACCAGGGCAAATACAAGACTGTTAAAAAAGTGCTTAGGGTCATGGTGGTACTATAGAGCCAAACTGCCAACAACGATGATCATTACACGTTAGTCTACTTTCACATACAAATGGAGAAAATATGCAATGAACCAGAAGAGAGCGAGTGCATTTTGCTCTCTCCCTGCTTTGGAGCACGTCAACCTCAGAAGTCGACCTGTAACCCATCACGCATAACGAATCGATGGACTCATGGTCCCTTCCCGTACCTAGCCAGGTGTCAAATGTCAAAAGCAGTGTATTGGACTCTTGTAGAAAAGGAGATGCGGGCCGCGAGCCGTTCTTGGACATTAGCACCTGTACTCCGCATACCTGCTTTGGACATACTGGGGACTAACATATTGTTGAAATACAGCAATGGAGCGCACAGTGTCTGCACCATACCCCATTCAATTTTGGTCAGCGAGCCCGATGAACATGAATGTAAACTCGCAGTTCAGACAAACAGTGCACAAGAGAAATTAGTTAGGCTGAGTATCATTATTATCGAGCAGAGTCGAATCATCCAGTGGCTGGGAAATTCTACTGCTCATCCAAGAAGGTATTGGGAGGTTGACGGAATCATTCTGGAAATTCATTTATACCAGGACTTGGGAGTGTATCCATGAGATATAAGATATAATTTCAGGATAAAGATATTCATATTTTGCTACAATGATGGTTACAGTGATGTCGATGATTAAGGATGTAATGAAATAATACAGAGTCCCAAACAAAGGAAAGTAGTCCCAAGCTGTAGCATGGTCAAGTCAATGTGTCGCCATCATGCCACCGCTGATGGCACCTAAACAGGAGCAAAGATGGCCCACACTGCATTTGTCCCATAAAGAGCCGCGTTTGATGATGTTGATACTGAAGTCGCTGGATCGCTAAAGGAAGTAGATGTGCTGGAACGGGTGGTGCTTGCTGAGATGCTGGTGCTTGTCGGCGAAGAGCCGGAAGAAGATATTGATGTGACATCAAACGACAGCGAGGTGCTTGTCAGTGCCAAGTCGCAGAAGCTCTGGGAAAGGCTCTCCAGAAATGGTTTACATTGCCACACTGGTGCAGCTTGCATCCATTATTGGAAGCTGCAAGCAATTCATTACTAAGAAAGACTTGTTAGTTCTGCAATGCTAGAATGAGGATAATTGACACACCGCAGGTTCAGTACACACTCAGACTCAGCATTTTCACCGAAAGCATCGAAGTAGTGCTGGAGCTCCCACTGCTTCTCAAGCTCATACTCTTGCTTGTACTCGACCTCAAGCTTGTTGTCGTAGTGTTGTTTATCGTTGTTGCTATACTTCCGGCAGTGATACTCGTCATGACTCGTCAATGATTAGCCCTGGACAGCCATTACAAAAGAGAGCAGAGAGACAGGTGAAAGGTTAAAGGATTCGAGTCACATCTTCTTCTCCAGAAGCTGTAGATTACAGGAAGAGCAGACACAGCAAACACTGCATGCAATGATGGCGGGAGACAGGAGCTCAGGATGATCTGGGGTATTTTTGATTGCTTGCTAAGGGAATCTGGGCTGACTTCTGATTCCTTTCTTGCCAACATCCCATGCGACCTTTAAGTCATCTGCTCTCTTTGGCCCTCTTTCGCGCTTATCTACCCCACAGAAAATATAAGTTCTGCATTCAATTTGTCCAATTTTTCCTGCTTCTGATCCTACGGCCCACTGTAACGTGAGCTCAACATACAACTGCAGCCGCAATGATTTGTACTCAAAACCTTCAAGGTTTTCGACTACTTCCCGGGTACTGGAATATGTACAATAGTGTTATCAGGCTCCACGCATGTTATTCAATACCAATGATGGGCGCCACTGGCAGAGTAATTAATGCCGCCATTGTGTAGGATACCAACAGTTGTAGGACAGTGAGAGATTTTCTCTATTGCCGTTATCTGGCTAATCTACATTACTTACTATAACGATTGGTACCTATGCAAACTTAAAATCTGTCACTTAATAAAGACCACAAGCATGGGTCACTCGCAGGCTAGGACTGTCGATGAGGTGATTGTCGGGCTGATCATGTGATCTATTGAGATTTGGGTAGCATATTTATACAGGAAAAGCACGCTAAGAAAGTTTACGAACAAGGTATGATTACTTGTTCATTCTTACCTTTTTCTTGCTAACATGATGCATGAAAGAAATGTCAAAGAAGACGCTGACTGACAGATCTCGTCTCATCTGGATCGAAATCCATTGTGTACCTGCTCTCCGTGTCCTTCGCAAATCGACTGGAAGCACAAGTACGAAGCTTGATGCAGGACAATGCTATGTATCTTGTATGCTAGCTGTCTCTGCCTAAGGAACGCTGGATTCTGTTGACGGATACAGATCTTCACAGCATGTCTACCTCACTCTACCGACAGAAGGAGTACCGATGCCATTGGGCCAGTTTTGTGCAGACCTTGAAGGTGGTCACTTGCTACCTCCCTCAAATATAGCGCTTCACAGCGACTAAACATTGTACCCCCCAAAGGTTTTAATACTAATAAAGTCGCTTCAAGACGTCGCTCAGTCTGCGATGGAGTACACTTATGGCGACTGCTATTCAATGCATTCCAACTGTAAAATGAAACACAGCTTTAATACACCCAAGCCCTTCACTGCTGGGGCCGGTTCCTCTTCAGGACAGAAAAAGGAATTCTAAAAATATCGTGACTTTTTGTTACCTTTGTATGCCGCCAAAACAGGATGTGGAAAACGCAATGAAAAACTTGTCCTATTTAAGGCTACTTTCACCTACCCAAAATAGCTGCTTTTCTACCATTGAAAAGCAGTTTCCTTTGTTCTGACTGTGGGAAACACATTTTCCATTCTGTTTTTGGAGTTCTTTTCCTTAGCTTGAAAGAGTATGTAAATGATCCCACCTTTCAACCTATTTTGCTGAACTCGTTTTTATCATTAGAAGATCAAATGAAATGTCACAACATTTTGAGGTCTCGCTTTTCCGATCAGAAAATGTATTGGCCCCAGCAGTGCTTACGGTTCCATTGACACTAGAGCCCGTCTATACGTTTCAGGAGGATAGCTTCATCAACCATCCTCTCATCTTTCACCTAGTAGTAGTAATCAATCACAGCCGATTAAGGTGAGCTTTCTTCGTCCCACTATTATAAATTCGTTAACGACTTTGAGCCTGGTGGACGATGCCATGTGCTGTGCTTGGCCACTCGGACGCTAGATATTACTCAAGAATCAACATACTCTGTTTTCGGACATTTGCAATCCGAGTCAAAGGATATTGTTGGATGACTGTGATTACAAGGTTGTGTGGTGTGTCTGCTTACTGGTACCATCCATGCACTTGCTCATTTAATATGACCTCCTACAATGCGAAGTGGGTTTGGAAGCAGCTATCGAAACAGCCCTCTGCATTGCATGTCTACATCTCGCGAACGAGGAGGCAAGATGACATCAGGAAAAAATCACCAAGATATATAATAGTATAAGGAGTATATACCTCGGATAGCCCCATAGCTAGGTACCCCCTTACATACCCTCCCATAGCTTTCGGTCTGAGCTACATACCATGACATATCATACTGTAGCTTCAATGCTAGGGGTACAGTACCAGTACTATACCAGTACATATTTGAGTAATAACAACTGTTACCTCACCTATTCCTTTCTAGCAGATTAGTGCCATACAAGCATTAGAGATCTGATAACGGCTCTACACAAGCATATGATATTTTGTGAGATGACATGACATGATAAAGCTAATTAGCGTCCGCCTGCTCCTGTGCCTGCTCCAGACCCGCATCCTTATTCCCGCCCTCTGTCTCATCCTCAGCTTCGCTATCAATCTCACCAGTCTACCCCCATAGATCCGCACGTAGTCATGCCCTCTCTGCATCATCGACGTAACCATTAGCAGCTTGTTTGGGTTGTATCTCTGCATGTGTTCTGATAGACGAGCAATTAGACGAGACCACCATATACAGACATGATACATACCTTCCTTTTGTTGTCCAAACCTGGCGGATATTTGCAGTGACTTTCTGATCTTCCTCGCACCATGCTTTGATATCCTTCAGGTGGTTGACATATCGGGCACTCTGCATTGTCTCATGCAGTTCCTGCGCTTTGAAAGTCCCATCCGCCCATTCATTAATGCAGTGTTCAACCTGTGAACAACAACAATGAGACAGTGGTACATGAATGGGGTACTAACTGAACATACCAGGGTTATGATAAGTGCTAGCATTTCGGGCTTGATCGGATCGAAATTGTCTTCCCAAATAATTCCAGGAGCCTTGCGATGGCCGAAGAAGTACTCAGTGATAATTATTGGAATAATCTTGTTTTCGAACCGGCGATGCATGGCCTGTGGATCCTACATCAAACAGATGAGATGCATCTGAGTCGATATCAAGTGTACTACCTTGCAAGTGAATGCGCCACCCATGGCAAGCATGACATACTTTGATTTATTCTGCTTGATTGTTCCCTTGCTAGTGGATGCAACAAACCCATACATGGCCGCAACAAGTGGCTTGATATGTGCTTTCAATGCCCCTTGAACGCGTGGTGAACACTTCTTAATCTGATGATGATATCAGTACCCATTCAAAATACAAGGAATGTCATACCATTGTCTTCATGCTCATGCTCAATTCGTACGTCTCACCCACTTTCTCACATTGCTCCTCCCACAGCTCTTGAATCCATTCGCGTCGCAGGACAGTATCGGGGTAAGCATTGATTGTATAGATTTGTTGTTCCCAGCCTTTACAGACATTGTTGAGTATCTCTCGGACTGTATCTTTATAATCCCGCTGATTGAGGCCCTTAGCACCAGAAGCAACCTCGGCAACACGTGCTTTCTTCGTCTCGGAGGATGGTTCAAGCGCTGAGGGGCTAGGTGGACGTTTTGTTCCGGTAAGCTCAGCCACAGATTCATCATCAGCACTGCCCTCATGCTCCTGAGAAGAGGGTGATGGTGGGGAAGACTCTGTTCCAGGTTCATGCAGAGGGTCTTCTGCATCAGATGATGGGCTTCTGGGCCAGGGGAATGAACTGCGATTGGCCATGGGCTGGCGAAAACCTGATCTGAAGTCAATGTGGGGAATCAGATTCTCCAATGGCGACTCAGGAGGTGGCAATGAGACTGTGAGATGAGCAGCACCTTTTTTACGAAGCCTTGGGGGTGGACTGGATAGTGTTCCTCACAACTGGATCTAAACAAAGGATGATAGATCATAGTTTGATCCAAGAAATTAAAATACCACTAACCGAAGAGGAAAAATTGAGCAATGCGCTCGCAATCTCTTCGTCTTCACTCTCCACGTCGGAAAGCTGACGTCCATTATGGGCCCGAGAGTATTCATTTGCGTAGTCAGCACGAAGTTGGCCTATGTGGATATCAGATACATCAGAAATGAGTAATCAACACGTACGATTGGTACTGTCAGAGAGGACTTGCTTTTGCTTGAGCTGGACATTCTCCTTTTGCAGATTTGCAATGAGAGCTTGAAGCTTGCGATTCTCAGTATCTGCTGCATCTTGGTCTTGGTGGCAAAATATTAGTAAGAAACCAAGCAGGCGCGTCGCTGTACATACCAATCGCTGACTGTTTCTTGCTGGGCTTAGGCACCCGCTTGCTTGCACCTTGGGATCCGGCTTTACCACTACTTGGTCCCTTGGCTGTACCCATGTTCAGACATGCAATGTGGATAACCGTTGAGGTGGTGGTAAGAGACAAGGTTGAGTAAATTGGAAATATATGAAACAGTCAACAAACACTTGAGATAATGTGATTTTGGTAGACTTAGGAGGGAACAGCCGAGCTCCCGCACATTCCACTCGTCATTATCCTGATTTATCACGGCCAAAAATGGTTTGCACCATCTACCACTGTCAAGTGTGCTCATATCAGACACGCTCAGAATCTGGGATGGAGAATCACTACTCACAAACACCTTGTGGTGCTAGGCTTGATGAGAGGCTTGTTAGGGCAGCATCAAAATCCTTGAAGCGCCATCACCCCCCCACCGATGGACCCTACTCCATCAAGCCCACCCTACACCCCAGCATCAGACTCTGGTCCGGTTCCAGACCTTCCCAAACTTCATGCATTTCCCCATGCAGACATTGATCCCTCGGCAGCCCCTCCACCTCCCAAAAGAACACGAGTTGAGGATGTTGAGGATGATGATGATGTGGAGAGACCATGAGAATACTATATCGAAGACTTTCCATGGCCAGCTGGGGATCCTATCATTGACCGAGGGGTTTTACCACCATTTTTTGAGCTTTTCCGCCGTGAGAAGGAAGAGAAGAAGGAAGAGATGTGGGTGCCCTTTAGCTCTAGGGAGGAATGGGAATTGGCACATTGGCTGATGCGATCTAGTATCAGTCAGAGGGAAATTGATGCATTTTTAAAGTTGGAGAGTGTGCATACCTTTCCTCAATATCAGTATTACAAGATCTTATGACTGTCTTCTAGATCAAGAACAATGTTAAACCTAGCTTTGATAATAAGAGGAAATTGTTTCAGACCATTGATAAGCTTCCGACAGGTCCAGAATGGACGTGTGAAGTTTTTGAGCTCCAGGGGGACTTGCTCGATGAACAGGGCAATCCATGAACGGAAGAGGTCGAACTCTGGAAGCGTGATCCTGTAGCCTGCATCCAAGAGCTTATCGGTGATGCACACTTCAAAGACTACATGCATTACACACCTGAACGTGTTTACATGGATGGCGAGGGAAAGTCCAGAGTGTATAACGAGATGGCAACGGCCGACTGGTGGTGGAAAATCCAGGTGCACTGATGCAATGTTCAGATGAGACAATGCTGAAAATGATATACCTTCAGAAACTCTTACCGAAAGGTGTCACTATTGCACCTGTCATTCTTGCCTCAGACAAAATGAAACTGTTGTGCTTTAGCGGGGACAAGTCAGCATGGCCTGTATATCTGACAATAGGCAATATTGACAAGGACATCCAACGAAAACCATCAGAACATGCAACAATACTGATAGGATACCTACCTGTCACCAAGCTGGAGAGCTTCTCAAAGAAAAACCATTCTGTGGAATCCTATCAGCTCTTCCACACCTGCATGTGCTCTCTGCTGGAACCGTTGATTGAGGCAGGGAGAAATGGCATTGAAATGCTTTGTGCTGATGGCCAGACGAGGCGCATATATCCAATTTTGGCTGCATACATCGCCGATTATCCTGAGCAATGCCTGATTGGATGCTGTATGGAAAATCAGTGCCCAAAGTGCCAGGCAAATTCTGATGAGCTGGGGGATCCTGCGTGTTCACCAATGCGAGATCCGAAGGAGATGGTCCAGATCTTGAAACAAGCGTCAGATGGATTGTGTCCTGAAGAGTTTACAGACTGGGGTCTTTGTCCCATTAATCCGTTTTGGGTGGACTTACCTCACTGCAATATCTTCCAATGCTTCACCCCAGACGTTCTCCATCAGCTCCACAAAGGCACGTTCAAGGACCACATGGTTAAGTGGGCTACGGCTGCCATAAACGTTGACAGACCTGACCAATTTGTCAATGCACAGCAGAAATCAGAGGTTGATCATCGTTTTCAGGCTATGACCCACCATCTTAGTCTTCGGCATTTCAAGAAGGGAATATCATTGATTTCGCAGTGGACAGGTAATGAGTACAAGAATATGGAAAAAGTATTCCTATCTGTCATTGCTGGAGTGGCTGATGAGGAAGTAACATGGTGCATAAGGGGGGTGCTGGACTTCATATATTATGCACACTACGAGGAGCACACAACTGAGTCACTGAAGAAACTGGAAGATTCATGGCGCACCTTTCATGATCACAAGCATGTCTTAGTTGACCAGGAAATCCGCAACCATTTCAACATCCCAAAAATCCATTCTATGGCCCACTATGCTTCAATGATATGCTCTCATGGTTCTGCGGGTGGTTACAATACAGAGGCCTCAGAACGACTGCATATCGACTTTGCAAAGGTTGCGTACAATGCCTCAAACAAGAAAGGGTATATCAAGCAAATGACGACATGGATGAGATGACGGGAAGCAGTTGAGAAGTTCCAAATATTCTTGCAGTACTCAATTGATGAGTACATGGAACCAGAGGAGCAGGAGGATGATGAGGATGAAGGTGATGACGTGGACGTTGATGGAAACACAGGTTCTCAGGCTCAGACCGGCAGTGACCATGACAGCATCATGAACATCTTTCCCACTGCCTCCGCTGATGAGCATGGCAATACCAGCGGAAATGACAATGAGATTACTTTAGCAGGCTCAGTGCTCGATTACGGGGAGTCTGTTTACTCCATTCCTAAAACCGCAGCCTATGCAAATGTCACCATTGACGATCTTCAGACAAAATTTGGTGCCTCCAATTTTGTATATGCAATGGAGGCTTTTCTTCGTCAACACCAGCTCTTAAAAGCAGATTATTGGGATGCTGCACCTGCGACGTATTCCATTTACAAACGGTTTCGCGTTGTCATCCCTCCTACTCCCGAAGTCTCTTCATTGCCAACAATCGACGCTATCCGTGCGACACTGCCAGAATCAGCTCATGGTTACAAGAAAGCCAAACCAGCGCATTTTGATACGGTCCTAGCGAGGAAGGAATTGCCTGAGGACAGAACTGTGGATTTGGGTTTGCTGGGACCAAAAGGTGCGTTCTCTTTCTTCAAGGTCCCCAGATGTCTTGAACTCCACTTCAGGCCTTCATGTTGCTCAAGTTCATGCCATTTTTGACCTCCCTTCTGAGCTTGGGGAGTTTGCGCAGCCTCTAGCATATGTCGAGTGGTTTACGCCTCTTCGGAGAATCGATGAAGCGACGGGCATGTTCAAGATCCAGCGGTCCCTTCGAGCTGGTCGTCCACACAGTGTGGTAATCCCCGTTACTTACATTTCTCGTAGCTGTCATCTGTCTCCCTCCTCTGGGCGGTCCATTGATCCCCAATACACGAGCGACAACATACTAGAATCCTGTAGCACATTCTTCTTGAACCCGTACCTCCGACATATCAACTTTGTACTTCTACGAGACAAATGTATCATGGAATAAAATATGCTTGGGGCATTTTGCAAGCAGGGTGACATCTGAAAACTGTGGCAAGCAAAGTGGTAAAAATATAGGTCTTACACCGATATATACCTAGAAACGCAGTGGTACAGACCGCTATGCGAAGCTATATACCCCTGCTGTGATGGTACCTCAGCTACATACCATGGGTAGCCCTACGTAGCACTGGTGTGGAGGTACGTAGCAAATGGCCTTTTTCCTGATGGAGAAGGACAAAGCCAACAAGTGCGTCCTCTTTGAAATCTGGTGGCCCTCAGTCACGCTGAAATTTCCCATTTTATACTGTCTCTGTGGGTACTCTGGCCCATCAAGATGTGGAGCATTGAATCAATACCTCAAAAATAGCCGACGCACAGAGATGCTAAAGGGAGACATTCATGAGAGTTCGCAAGGAGTCACAAGTGAGTTATCTGGTCGTCTCGGCAGGGATCCAGGTATGCCTCATTCACCCGTATTGTTACTTCTGTTCACCTCTGTGTTTAGATAGAAAGTTCTTCATGCTCGGATGACATAACTTTGATTCTTTTCCACCGAAGGTCATATGGGCCAATGAAGGGTTATGCAGGTGTAGTAGATGCGGAACACACATTCAACGGTCAAATTACCAGGCGGATTGTGCGTACCACCTAGCTTCCTCTCAATTATCTTCAAACTCATCAGTCTCCATGACAGGTTTTCATATTGTCAAATCTCCTGGTGTTCGGATCGCCTCCTCCCTTCCCATAGAACATTGATGGCTTGCAAGAGACAGGGTTGTGGATATCATTTATTATTTTTCTTATGCCATTGGTATGCTTCATTGAATACTTCTGCCACCCAAGCGGATTATCTCGGCTTCACAAAGTTCTGGCCTTCATGCGCCAACACTTCTTTCGTTCAACCGGAAGTCCAGGCTGCCTTCAACACATTTCGACGGCGGGTGTAAAGCAGCATGCGCTGACTGTATACCTTAGCTTCCTGCTTCCTTGTACCACTATCTTGGATATATGGTACACGACTTGTGTTCAGTGTAACCTTGGGTTAATCAATTTCCATTGTTCTCAGATCCTGGGCTCTGCCAGTATTGACTGCATTCCTTCTCGTACTTATGTCACCAGTTGCCGTAACGACACACATTGCAATTTCGACATGAGAACCAAGACACTGCTTGCTATCGCTTGGAGGGCTTCATGGAAATGGAATTGATAGGCGGGTGTTTGGGGATCGACGAGCAGTGCAGAATTGAAGAGATGCTCTTTGGTTAGTCACCATTTGATTCATGCACAATAAGTTGACTGATGTATATGTGTGTAGTGTTCAATACTTTCTTCTCATCAGTCTCCAGTCATGATTAGTTGGACGCTCTGCTGTTTTTCATTTAGCAACAGTGATTTATTATATTTAGGTCATTTCCTACTTGGCTGACCAAAGCAATGATTGGTGCCTGATTCTGATACTGAGGAACCATGCACTGTACAACGGTTCGCATGTATTTGTCCACCCCTTCCACCTCTGATTACTGGCCCTCAGTCGTCCATGACTTCAGCCTTCCCTTGTTCGGCCAACGAATATGGTATCTTTTCGTGACATCGATGTTCCTCTAATGAAGGAGACATGCTCTTAAACCTTGTCATTCTGCTGAAAACCTGTTGCTAATTCCCCAGATATGATGCATTCCTTTCTCGCATGCAAGATGTTACATTTTGAATGCAAGTGCCTGAAGGCCACCTGTTTTTCATTCTAATATCTGGGCCAATTCTCCCCTGGGAGAGATCGGCATGTCTTTTCGCACAGGTTAATCGTCACTCGTGTTCAAATCCGAGTCTACCTAGCTATCTCCCTAGCTTCAGGGTGCGGATCTCGAACCATCAAGGCCCTCAACCTTAAGCGTTGTGAACATCGAGGTTCCGATAGCCTCGGTAATCCTGTCTTTCTCTGCCTTGTATGGCATGGCATTAACAATTGTACTGGGGGTCATGCAGTCCAGTTATCATTTATCACTTTAAGCGTGGCCGCCTGCAGTGATTCAGCTACTGAACGGACAGATGAAGGGTTCAAAAGACGAAGAGCATACAGGGATTTTTTCTTTGTTCATGAACTTTTCACGATGCTGCTTTAGTCGATGTGATATTGAGGGTGGGGCTACGGCTTTAAATGGCATGCGTTATCTTTAGGCGTCTATGTGGGCATCTATCTTCACACAGTGCGGCAGATCATAAATGCTCCCAGCACAAGGCTGCACCACTTGCTTCTTACCATACAGCACAACTAACAACCTCTTGTGCAGCACCTAATTACCCCCAACGAACTAATAGCAATCTACACCAACAATGAACATAGGTATGTGGAAATGTCATACATTCAATATGTCACATCCTCATTGAAGGAGAATCCTACTTTCGATGGGACGAAGAGCAAGGGGAATGTAGATTCAACCTTTCCATGGAGATGGGAAGGCGAGCAGTAAGCAAGCACTAACAGTGTTGTCAAGAGGCAATCAATAATATTTTCCATGCAGATGGACGACATGGATGAGTATCATACCATTGTGGTGCCTTTCCACCCCCAAACTCAGGACTCCTGGGATCCTCCCCAGTTCACGCTCTCTGCCTTTGAGGAGACTGGCCAGGCAGAATCAACCATTCCAGTGCTGAAGCAACGGTCTTACACTGGGAAAAGGGTTATAATGTCTGCTCTGGCCAACAGTCCATGTGACGACCTTGGCGTCAATAGAGCCTTAGAAGAGCTTAACACAATACACGGCATGCAAGACATTTTCTTCTTCGCAGCCCATGTTCTCCGTCCCTGCTTCATCCAAGGTTTTGACTTAGGTGCTGTCTACGCTTATTTTCGCCACTATCAGAATAGTATCGACACTATACACAGCTTACGCACCAACAAAGAGAAGGACAGGGAGATGTGACAACACGTGCTTGTTGGTGGCAGGATCAGAACGCGGCATGTGCCCCCTTGGTGGGTGTGGGACCTACATACTAATAGGGTGATCCCATACTGGGTTGTGTGCGAACATCCATGGGGGATATCACATGCGTGGGTAGACAAGAAAGACCACATGGATGTGATGACCTGTATCAATGGATATGAGTGGCCTGTGCCAATGCCGAAGGATGCAAACCTTGATCTCATCCGCATTGAGATGTTGAACCTCGGAGTGGAGTATGCATGGTTGGATGTTCTTTGTTTGCGGCAGGAGGGTGGGAATAACAAGCATCTGCGCTTGGACGAGTGGAAGCTGGATGTGCCCATGATCGGATCGGTGTATGAGAAGGCAGAACAAGTGGTGTGCTACTTCAATGGATTGGGTCGGCCACTGGATTTGACACTGGACGACTTTAAGAGTGATCGGAGTTGGTTCCGACGTGCATGGATGCTGCAGGAGATCACAGAAACGCCAATCATTGCTAGGGAGACTGGAAATGACATCATGGAAAAGCGGGTTCAAAGGAGGTTCAACCAACAACTGATATCATTGCAAAAGATGCAACAACAGAAAACAGCTTTTGACTTTTTGTCCAAGATGCAGAAGAGGGTATCAACAAAGCCTTTGGATAAAGTTGTGGGCTTAGTCTACCTTTTCCAGATAGACTCCATCCCAATGTACGATGCTGAGCAGTCCACTGCGGACGCATGGGAAGTACTTGTGGATGTCATGGGGCCAGAGTTTCAGGCACAGTTGTTCTTCTTTTGTCCTGTTTCTGGCAATGGAAGGAAAAGTTGGCAACCATCATGGGAGCAAATAATGATGGACAAAACTAGTGTTGTGTATCATCTGAGTTTGCGCACATGCAGAGTTGATCGAACGGACAATGCAGATGGAGACTATTATATGGGTTGCCTTATTGAGCGGGGATATGTGTGGGGTTTGAGTGCCATACAAACAGTGCCTCGACTGGGAACAGTGTTCTTCAAGGACACCACTGGGTTGCTCTGCAGATTAGACATTGAGGCCGAGCACGAATGTCCAATACCTGATGGCTGGTATACACTCGCAGGCAGTCATCACCGTGCGGGATCCAAGAACTGGGTAGTTGGCCGGTTAAGAGACGACAGCCAGTTCGAGAAATTTTTGGTGTTCTGTTTATGCTACCATCCACAATCATTGTTTCATAAACTTGATTTTGAAGGACAAGTTGACATATTTCTTTGCTGAATTAATCAGAACATGAATTGGAGAGCCCATCCTGTCTCTGTGGTGTAGAATAAGTACCTGAAAAGCGACCTCAATCATATAAGTCACCAGTGATGACCACTAGTAAGAGTAGAATGGAAAAATATTGGACAGGGTATGATTTTCTGAGGTGCTCCAAGAGCATTAAGGAATGTTTTAACTCTTCAGATAGTAGCCGGCGACTTGAGTGTAGCGACTAAAATTGAAATAAATACAAGAAGGTCAATGGTAGATCAATGAAGCTGAAGGGCAGCGGAGGTGATGAAGAAGGGTTCACTCGTTTTCACTGGTTGCATGTGGGATTTCAAAATCAATATGTGTGTGAGTTGTTTCAAGTTTGAATGGGGTAGATAAAGAAAGACTTCCGTCCATCTGCAGATAAGAAAAGATGCCCGGCTGGCGACTACAGTCGAAGAAAATCTGTACTATGCCTGTGTGATATCTTACATCCTCTATGACTTATTGGGGGACAGGTCAAGCTGTAAAAATACCAGATGTCAGCTGATTTAAAAGTCGACATCAAATGAACTTGCCTGATAGCATGCAGGTACAACTAGGATTGTGCTTTACCATCGCAATGGCAGCTCACATAATGATCGTAAAGTTGTCATAGCGTCAAATATGAATATTAAGTAGGTTAATGAGACAATACTTTCCTGAGCCTTACTTCTTCCAGCTAATCTGAACTTTAGATGGAAGGATCTCGCATATCATAACGAATGTTCCTGGGCTGACATGGCACAGCTCGAGGGCTTAAATTTGTGCTGTTAGCAAAGCCTGTCAGCTACATTCACAGGAGGAAGGGAAACAGGAAGATCACAACTTCAAAATCTGAAGCAAATTCCTCTCCTGATTTCCAGTACAAATATTTGTTCAGCATCTAACAGATATTCCAAGCCGGTGGGATGTTTTATCGTTGTTGCTGAGGCATTTATTGAGATGCACACATGAGCACAAACACATCAGAGATAACGAACATGGTATACCTCGAGAACAGTGAGGACCATGGTTACTGCAATTGATATGGAAAGCGATGGTTGCTATAGTGGATTTGCCTTTGTGCACTAGATTTAGTTCTTCATTCTTTGGTAGCCATTTAGAAGAGTGGATGGCAATCCATGGATACTTAGATGGGGAAAGAATAGCTTGAGACTTTCATACGAAAGAGATGGTAAAGATGCTGGGATGAGAACTGTTGTTCTTGGGACGGTGACAATACAAAACTTAAGTTATATACCATGGTGTCCATGCGTATGAAGTGGAAGGATCTGGGCTTTGGCAGACGAATTCGTTATCATCTTTATTCATTAGCAGATATACAGTCGGAATTCTTGGCTGTTACATGACCGCAATATCTTGTATGTGTCAAGCCTCCTAAGTCCTTCTGAGGTTTGTGGAAGACATAGCATCCCATGTTGGCGAGGAAAGAACTGCTGCTATACTGAACTTGATGAGGGTACTGTTGTTGATACACTGACTATTCTTCGATTTTGTTCCAATATTTAATGTTTCAGACGTCCTTACCTGTTGCAACACGTTCCAATGTGTTTCTATTCCAACACCACCATAAATGTATATTTCCTGCTAGTAATACCTGACCATTGCATTGCAACAAATGTGTTCCAACAAACACTTACCTCTGAATTGGAATATAAAACTACCAAATGCAACAATCATGTTGGAACACAAGTACTTATTGCAATACCCCATTCCATTAGTATATTCCAATGCCTTGCAACCTGGTGCTAGTTTCCGTCTTCTCATCCAATACTTGAAGCTGTTCCAACACAATTCTGTAAGCATGTTGCAACAGTCTTATTGCATGGTCATTCCAACACCATGCTGTTGTAATAATCCTGACTTGTCGCCCCCATTGCCAGATACTTATCCCTAGCAAATGCCCACTCGCTCAATGTACCTGACATTTCTTGATGTCTATCTGCACATAGTCAGTCGGGCGCCTGGGAGACTGCAATACTTTCTGATACCACTCACTTTGTACTGGTAATCCATAGTGTTTCATGCCAGTTATAGGTCCTCGTTTACTGAATAATGCAGAGATAGCTCACCTTATTCAGAAGGAAGCCTCTGTTGCGACAATCATATATCGTGGAGTTGCAGAGCATGGTGGTAGCATAAAGAAATCACCTTCAGAATTGCGCAGAGTCACTCATGGGGTGTCACATGATATCAACCTGTGCCGAGACCAGATCCTTGTCACCTATTGTTTCTGTCGAATAAGCATATATTTCATCTCCTATTGTTCTAGTTCTACTGTAAGCACATTGTCATTATCATCCACTGTTTCATCATCCAGATCATTGTGCACCACCTTCTCCAAGTCATCCAAATTTACCCAATCCTTCACTATGTGCTGTGCATTCCAATCTATGGTAATCCATGGTCGGTGTGCTGCTACAAATTTGCTTAGTTCTTCTTCAGTTGCTGGCCATCCTCCTCCACATGTGATGAAAGCTTTTTCCACAGTCTGCCACATCTCCTGAAACATGTGTGCCTTTTGTGCTGCATATACCACATAGCCACCAATGACTTCATGGCCAGTAGCCTCTTGCAATTGGTATTCTTCGGCCAGGTTATCCTTCAGATCCAGTCCATGCCAGGATTGACACGGTGATTTTGTCTCTCGCATTGCATCCCATACTTGCTCCATTTTCTGGCATGCAGAGATGTGCCGACGAAATTCTTGTTCAAGAATCTCAACTTCCTCAATCCAACGCTGTGTATCTGCTCGAGTTCGGAACCACTGAACTCGTAAAGCTAGAAAGTCTGTCTGTTAATGTCATGCAAGATCCTATACATTCTGAGCACATACCATCAAGCAGGAATTCGTGTTTTTCCACGTCAGTCATCCCTCTCAACCTCCCATATGTCCAAATTCAGTTATCTGTTACAGCACCATCACCTAGTCCTCACACGCTGGCTGCATTCTTAGAATACATGTCTTCCTTCTTCAGCGGCGGAAAGTCAGCTAGTTCATCCACTCCCTTCAGATGAAGAAGAGCTGTTCATGCTTGATGATAGGATGAAGCATGCTTGTTCTTTTTCTTGGCTACCGTGTTGATATACTTCATTGAGCGGAGATTCATGGTTACACCTCATGAATGTTTCCTGCGTGAATCATTCAATACCATTCCATGAATGATTCCTGTACACAGCATTGCAATCGCATCGTTTGCTTGTCCTTCACACAGTTTGTATTCTGTAATCACAAGATTCTTGAGTCCATATGTTTGGTGGTCCGCTATGTTGAAATCCGAGGGAAGAAGGAGGATGTCATCCTCGGTGTTTTCCGCCAGATCATATTCTGCACTGTCTAGCAGAGGTAGCACCTTGATCTGCTGCTTATGGAACTTCTTGATGTCACTGGCGAGAGCCTTTCTCATTTTCTTGATATCATCTGCTGGAGTCTCGTTCTTTGTGATAATGGATTTGAGCTCACGTCTGTAAGACCAGTGAAAACTCTACCAGAACTATACACAAAATCACTCACTGTCGAATCTGCAGTTTAATCCCATTGTCAATGATACACAGTCGATCAGCATCATTTTTGTGCTCTTCCTTCACCAGCTTATCCATTGTGCAAGCATCCTTATGCTTGGTTAGACTAATGAGAACCTCACTTTGCATAGGTACTGCAATGAGTCAGCACCCGCTATTGTGACAGGAATACAAATAAGCTCACATTTTTGCAATGTCATGCGATAAGGACTACTCCAGTCCTTCTTGTCCTTTTCTGACACCATGTAAGGTACACATTCTTCGTATTGCTTTTCCCAGCAAGTTACAAGTTCCTCACCATGGACTAAGCTTAGTCCCAGAAGAAACTCTACCATTTCCTGCACCTTGGCCCAGGCCTTGCTCAGATGCTCACTCAAGTAGTCACCTAAAGCCTAGCTATTAGCGATTGCGACTAAAGATAATGTCCTATCACTTACACATATGTTCCGCCTTCAACCAATTCCAGAAATTATGGAAATCATTCAGTTTGTCATGGCGATGACCGTGGTTCATCTGTCTTGTGCTACCACCCAATTGTTTCGTTTCAGCCCAAGATGGCTCAATACCTTCTCCGTGACTTTGCCCCATTCCTTTAACATAATTCAACGAGTACTCGTATTTGCAGCATTCGATATGGCCATCCAGATGCATTTTTGGTACAAGACAGATGATAATATCGATGATGTCGGCAATGTCCAAAAAGCTGGTGTTGAAACACTTTTGGAGATTTGCTTGATACTGACACGCAACATCGTAGGTCAAGACAATCCTTCGAAAATACTTCGCTCCGGTAAGGGAATGGCCTTGTGTGTATCGTCGCAATGCCATGGCTAGTGTATAGTCACCATTGGCAAACCTGGAATCCAATTAGTGTCAATCCCTATTCTATAGGACAGAGACTACCTTTCGCCTTTACGGAGGTCCACCATTGACAGAAATACACAATGACGACCACATTCAACAGCAATGACACCAGTAATCACACATCCTCGAAACTTTAACTTGTTCTGCATCTCCAGAGCATTAAAGTTTGAGCATGTCAATTTCTGTTTCACGTTTAAGACTATGAATTTGACAAATTGAAATATAGAAACATACTTCGTCGGAAGTGGCTATGACATCCCGCTCATAGGGCAAATAGTCCGAATCTCGAGGGAAAAATCCAGCGCCAGGAATCAGGGAGACATCATCTGGATCATCAACTTTCTGGAATCGCTGGAGACCGAAATGACCATCTTGCATTAAGAATAACTGCACTAGATGCCTACGCAACATTCATTTACAGTCTTTGTGGTTTAGGAGAATGTCACTTACTGGTACTCATCTGTGATGGTGTCCATGACAGTATCTGAGACGTTGAACCCCCGCTCAGGGCAGGAAAAGCATGGAACAGCTACACTTCCTGCTGGTCGACTAGGGAAATGTTGATCAACCCCATGAACTTGGCTGCTCTGTTTGAACATGGTCAGTGAGATCCAGATGTGCTGAACACAAAGAAACAGCGGGTAGATGTCCTGCAGTGTTGTTAATATAGGTCTGGTTCCAAAGACATTTCACGTACTGGAACTCGCTTGGAGAATGCATTGTTGGTCTTCCTTCTGATGGTGAATATATAGTCATATGCCGACTTCTTGGATGTTAGCGTTTGTAGGTGAAAATCTTGTAAGACAGCAAAAGTAAATCCGCTGCATGGCTCGGCAACTGTTCCTGGAAAAATTCGGGATTGCAAACATGATTCCATACGGTCCCTCCATGTCAAAGGACACCGGCAAAAGTAAACCTTCGTCTTGTGAACACCATTTGTGTGTATAAGATGAAATTCTAGTGGATCCTTCACCGCACCATACGGACAATGCAGCGCCTCATGACGGTCATGTCCGATTGTCACAATGTGCCCAAGCTCCGATATGTCTTGCCGCTCGAAAAATTTACTGTTCCAGACCTCCGCCCAATGCCATGGATTCCCCAAGTGCGGTTTTATGAAGCACTGTCTGCAAGATGGTTCAAAATGCTGACAGTCGTTACACAGGCATTCACATAACGAATCTGCTTCTCCACAGCTACATGGCTGTCCAATTGTCACATTGCTTTTGCTGGCAAGGATGTAATCAAGGATCATAGGAAATTTTGGTCGGAACTGATTCATGCTCTTCGAGACGCCCTTGAACAGCATGGTCAGCCTTTGAAATAATCATATTATCTTACTCACCTCTTTGAACGTTTGTTCCCACTTGCTCTGAGCCTTCTCTTCTGCATTTGCATCAATATCCTCCATCATTTCTACCAGTTGAGGTCGCTTGGAACTTGAAGGATCGATGTCGGTAAAATTACTGTTGAAATCCAATTCCGAACCAGTAGCTGCTGGTGTCTCCTCGTCCCATGGCCGTTTCAAGACAGGATCAATATGTATCTTGGAGGACGACGACCCCTTTGTCGGGGAGCCCGTTATCGCTGTGAAGGTTGATGGCGCCACCGTGAATGTCTGAACATTTATGTTGGCTTTCTTGGGCAGTCTGGGTCGCTGCTTTTTCCGATTCATGGTTGGTCTATGACGTAGCTCAGGAGGGTATTCAATGATAACAAATTATAGTAGGTATATATATCTACGGATGATGTTTCTTTGCCACTTCAAGTGATATGAATCTATTGTTATAGTATCGCAACAACATGGCACATGGTAATATGTTATTCAGTCCTTGCACGCTTATATTCTCTATCAGTGCACTCCACCTTCGTCTGTCGTTTACCTGAAGGTGATGGTGAGGCAGAAACACCAGGTAGCACTGGCACTTGGAGTCGCTTGGCCAGAATATTTGACCAAATAATGGTGACTTCAGAATCTGACTCCTCCCTGACAACAATCTTTTCGTCGGGCTGTGGCATGACCACAGGTTGAGGCCCAACCAGCTTACCTGTTAGAAAAGCTTGTTAACATTGTAACACAAAGCTCAAATGAACGTACTAAGATCCGTGATTGTTATGCCACCAATTTTGGCTCCCGTACATTGTACTTCATTGTCTGAGTTGGCTTCGGAAGAACGCCGTCTATCCCTCCGGCTGCAAGTGGGAGGTGGTGTTACTAATGAATAGTTGTTGTCATTGCTATCCTGCTTGCGAGGTGTGGCTGGGGTTGATGTCTTGGTTGACATGTGAGACAATTTCACTGCTGATAGGGAGCTTCAGCATAGCAAAGTCATCTAGCAATGATGCAAACCTTTTTGGGGCTCCTGAGCTGGCGTTATGTCTACGAGAGTGGGATGAGGACGAACCACCTTGATTGTTGGAGTAGGATCATGGAATAGTGGCTCCTTCTCTGCACCACATTCCCTTCTGGTGCACGAACTAGTATAGAGACATTGCGGCGACCCCTTCTCTGAACCTATTAGGCCTTGTGAGAGAAGATAGTGCCTCAATGCTCGCAGATCTAGTTGAAAATGTCAACTAGTGCAACTGCTTCGATGAATATAGCATACTTGTGCAACATTCTACCACGAACAACCCTTCTGATGCAGATACACTGAGATTCCTCTCATGTTGCACACACAGGAGATCCTCTTGGACTTGGATGACCTTGATCCGGGCTGTTTCTTGTTTTATCTCATCACGCCACAAGCTGGTGCCTAAACAAATCTCATGGTTATGCTGTCCGTCGGTTCAGAGAGGTAACACATATGTTTGGCTGCCAGGGTTTTCACCCTTAGATCCTCCTTCGCTTTGTCCAGCTTTATCTGCCAGCTGACGACAGTCTTGGTCTTACCTTCAACTGAACGGGCCAGATTATCTTCCTGAACAATATTAACAAGCTCGACTTGTGCAGCGGGAGAGGGTAGCAGCAGTTCATGGCTAGCACAGCCACGGCTGCACTGACTAGGACGTTAATGTCATCAAATGAGTAAGTATTTCACTACTCACTGAGATGTACTGGCATCCGATTTGATGACCTGGCGTCGTCACCATGTGATGGGTGTGAATTCCCCTCAAACGATTGCAAACCATCACACGGTCATAGTCCTCCTTTGATAACAGAAGGTCATCTGAGGCAAGCCGGAGATGGAACGCATTTGCGGTTTCTTTATAGTGTTTCACTGGGAAATACATCAGAGGTGATGGGAGAGAATTCAAAGAGAGATATTACTCACTGCTTTTCTACCCTCCATTGGGAGCCACCCACGATGATTCCAAGATCTTGAGCATGTAGAGAACAATAAATGATTTGAAATGGCTACAAAGTGGAGAATGAATTAGCGCCGCACATAGCACAATGAGAATAACCTACTTACACGAGGACAACAATAACATACTCTATCTTGCTGACTTTGTCTATCTCTAGCACACATTTTAGAACAGTCGCTATTTCAATTATTGGCGCAATACCGGAAGTTACATGAATATCTAAATTACATATCCTCATCTAAGACAAGTACAGGAAGGTCTCCGCATTGAGCTCGTACATATAGTCGAACTCATTTGCTTGGTTTCTTGCAAGGCTAATGAAGATATTAGTTAACAATATTATTGATGGTCAGTAGAATGAACAAGCCCACCTGTTTCCAATAAAGACCTCGGAGTATGTTCTGTATCAGGCTTGAGCGTGTTGTGAAGAAGTGAAGTGGCTATGACTTGAAGCTTGAGGCCTTGAGGGCTGTAACACTGTATCACATCCATCAGATAGGCCTCCATGTCAGTGAGATGGCGCAACACACTTCTGAACAATCACTGCTGACTTTGTGAAATTCAGCATGAGGACAATCCTTACGCCATGCCCGTTCCACCTGTTCACTGTCCATAGGTTCCTGGGATCGTTTGAACAAAATCACAAGCAGAGTGGCCACGAAATATTGATGTACAATGTGGAGGCATTTCTGCGGAATGACGCAAACTGGATCAGACTGAGAAAGGGCGAGAGAACAAGTCCACACATCTGTTTTCCCAAATCTAAATTGGAGACATTGCTTGTTTCCTTCTGACCCAGATGGCGAGGTGTGATGACGTGGACTAGGCAAAAGCTTGGAGATTTCTGATAGGTGGACAGCAGGAACCCCACTTTATACACAAGTCGAAGCTTGCCTAGAACAGAAGGTGGCATAGTGAGAACAACAGCACAACCAAGACATTAAAAGAGTGGAATGAATGGACGTCTAGTCAATGATCAGATTAACCATGATGGGTGGAAGCGCAAGAGAGGAAAAGACATGGGAAAAGCTGACACAGCACTTTTGTCCCGCTCATTTTTGCTAACTCCATTAAGTCCAAGGCAGCAATGATGTCATCCCTGGTTCAGATTTTCAAACAGAGCCAGTGATGAGGTCATCTACTTATTCTTTATTTTACTCTACTAATTTCCTATGTTTCACGCTACCGAGCTCACCCGTGAGTGTCTGTTGTTTAGAAACAATCTCTCCAGTGTCCTCGTTGCTACACTCAAATTGTAGTATTGTTCGCTTGCGAGGCACCATCCGGTGTCGGAAATCATCTCGGAATGACCAAGTATTGTTGAACACACCTAATAAACTCACTGTAAATAGATATTTCCTCAGCAATCTACTATTTCCATTGTGAAGAGCAAACTTACAAGTCTTAGTTACCTCTGAAATCTTGTCTGCTAGCTTCTGGACATCTCGCTGAGCTGGTATAATGTCCTTTCTGATGTACTTTTGACATGGTGACCAGCCTACTGATTCAATCAGAGAGATGTCACCAGCTGCTGAATGATTGCCTACCTTGCACGGGATTGATGACCTCATGAAAAATAGCCCACTTCTCTTCAAGTCTAGCCTGGGCAGCGGCTAGATCAACCTCAAATGATTTCTGGTGCTCTTGGAGAATCGGTAGGTATTGCTGATGAGTATCCCATTCGAGAGCCAACAATCGAAGTCGCTTCCTGGCATCACCACTCCAATCTTGTGGAATCTTCTGCGTTGGACAGGATGGGTTGGAGCAAGGGATGCACTACATCTATATTAGATATACTCCTCAACGAGTGAGGTCAAAGCGTACCTTGATCACCTGGTCCCCCCAATGATATTCGCCACTTTGTCCAGATACCAGATAGTGATAATGTGGGTTGCTGTTGGGACAGGTCATCAGCTCGTTGTACTGAGACTGGGAGATCAGTAGCTGCAGGGATTCCTTTCTCAGGAAATGCACTCGATCTCGCTCCCCAGGACAAGCAGTAATGGCGATGTCGGAAAGTCAAGGCTGGCAAACATTCATGACAGTAAATGATGAAGAAACGAGCTGATTGAATTAAATGGCTGACACACAAATTACCATGAGGATCTCCATCTTGAGTGGCATTTTAAAGTATTTACATTAGGATGCAAGACAATAATATATGTACAATAAGTGATAAATCAACATGTACCATCTTCACGCAGGTTTTGACTGAATTGCATATTCCGGTTCCATGATTTCTCGTCCTCATCCTCCAGACATAGATCACTGCAAATTAGGTGTAATTCCTCGCCCAGTAACTCGTCGTGACCTTGGGACATTGGCTGGACTACAGCAACGGTCCACCAAAGAGGCATCTTGGGGTTGGGATCTTTTTCATAGCGGATTGAACGAACATATTTTCTGGTGTGTGGCCCTTTAATCACAATCCAGCACTCATAATTTTGGGGGGTGGTGGGATGCATGGCCTCAACAACTTCTGCTGAGATTTTCTGGGACTTTGTCTTGCCTTTCCGCATATAAACTTCAACACGGACATTGTCCCAAGTGTTTTGAAGGTAGACCGTCTTCCATTTACCCCTAATCATCACCCGAAACTCGTAACCAGTCAAACGGAAATTCGAAGTCCAGTGCCCCTGGTGCATGTATTCAGGCAGGCAAGACGAGGTAGTCACAGAGTCATTCTCATTAATCACGGGTGGAGTTTTGGAGCAGGGGTCCCATGCAGCGCAGTATGGCTCATTGGTAGATTTCAGCAGTGTAGGTGGGCACTCCAATGAAAGAGGGCCAACTGTTGACTTCATCCGCTCCTGTATTTGGAGCTCCCACCGGGATTTGATGACAGCAATGGATGGTGAGAAGACCACTTGGGAGGGATCGAGAGGCTTGTATAACCGTAGCGGCAGTTTTGTCCTAAAAACAATGAGTTGTTGATGATAAAGTTATCACATCACTGCGATACATACTGCGTCTCCACTACATGTTCATAGTCAACCGTGTACTCTTTGTTGGTGAGCTCTGGGTTGTATCGATCGAGAACAAGAATCAGTCGAAGGCCACTTGGATTGTCCTGTCCGCAAATGACATCTCTCACACGGCCCCTATGAGTGCGCAAAGGATGTCCCTTCGGAAAAATTACCACTTCTGTTCCTAGCCAAGGTGCTCCACCAGATGAGACCCAAAAGTGTCACAACTCATGAGCAACCACTTGCCTGTCATGGGAGGATGCTGTCCCGACCGATGTCGACCGTTTGGCCACAGAGTTTCTATGGGATGAAAATTCCTGTTAAAATCAATTAAAAAAAACCTGCTGCCGGAAACATCGAGAACGTACATTGACCGTCCCACTACCATTGTTTTCCAAGATAATAACATGAAAGTCTTCAAGTACTTGGACAAAGCCCATATGCCCCATATGTTTGCATCCAAGGCACTCAACATAGTCTCCAACGGAAAATTGTTTGACGACCTGGCAGAATGGAAAGCAATGTATACCCTTGCCCTGCATTTCGACTTCAACATTGGTAGCATGTGTGGCAACAACCATTCCAACAACTTTGGCAAATGAGGCATCTTCAACTTCTACTAACTCTCCCTGATCAAAATTCCATTCGTTGGGACACGGTGCTCAGGCTTCAGCGGCAAGGACGATAGGATGCGAACTCATATGGAACAACCTCATAATAAACAGTGATATGATGCTGGCCGGAGCGATATCGGCATGGTGACATTCTATCAAGAGTAAACAATGGTCATATTCAAATTTTGCGGTAGGAGATGGCTTCGTGATAGCATGGACCTCCGGTTTCATGGCCAAGGGGATTCCCATTACACCACCAGATTTCCATAATCCATGTCGACTTTCTGACCGTTTTCTCATCTTGGTTGTCGGCCATGGCTTGCATGGGAAAAAGCGTGGGATAACGAGGACATCTAAACCCCACTCATGTACTGTAGCTACACACCCAACTTCTCCCCGATATGCACCAGTACAAATGATGATCCATGTCCCTGTGTCAACGGTCATCCTCGTCATATGCACATGAAAGATGGCGACCTGTTCATCCAGTCAGACACGTTCAAACACTGGTCCATTGGGTGTTCGCACCACAGACGGATAAGATAGGAGCTGCAGTCGGAAAACACTATTTGGCTTCGATCCCTTGTTTTCGAAGTATACCCAGTCGCGAACACGAGGCAGAGTGAATATGGTCACCACATTCCAGTCGTTTCCTTTGGCTCCCTTCAGGTCATCAAGGAGGGCAGTCACCAGTCGACCGTGGCTTCCACGCTAGACAAGCAGACGTTGATAAGCCTATGAAGCACAGCAAGGAAACAGTAACGCATACCTTGCACTGCACTCTCCAGATGCACATTGGTTCTGATCCACTCGCAGATTTCACCCGATACAAATCACCCCCAAAAGACTCATCGTTGATGCAACACCATTTACGCAAGCGTTCATGGAGTTCAGACAGGTATCCCTCTATTTTGGCGTCGGATTGAGCTTCATATTCATTGTCTTCAATGAGCGGTGAGGGCGAGACCATGATAGTGTCTGCTTCATCGAGTTGATCATCAACGAAACCTAAGTTCGGTTGTTAGATCCCACTTATTACAAACGAGGGTGCAATGCACCTACCATCGAGATCGTCTGCACCATCGTCTTCTTCTAGATATTCTTGGTCCTCACTATCGATAGCTTCCAAGTCTAGAAATTCAGCGAAACACTGAGTAGAAAATCAGACAATGAAGGTTGATTGAACAGGATGCAATACCTGTGCCATGCTCTACAGACCTTGTATTCAGTTGGGCAGTCTTGAAAATATCATGAGGTTACAGGCAATCCAGTATTTGCGTGAGTCAGAGTCTTGAATTTAAACTCGATGCATATGCGCAGGCAGTAAATGAATGTTAGTATGAGAGGTGGAAAGCATGAGAAGATGTTTGTCAGCCCATGATATGGGCCGATTTTTTTTAAACTCCGAGTGTCCGAGGGATTCGGCTTTTATGGGGTTAAGAAAAAATCGGCCCATATCATGGGCTGACAAACATCTTCTCATGCTTTCTGTCTCTCTTTCTGCTCCACCTATGTTACTGGGGCTGTTCTCGAGCAGAGTTGGCATAAGTCTATGCCTAATTCCACCTGCCGTTCCTACTGACAATCTACTCAGATCGTATCTCCGACATTTGCTGCTTTTCTTTGGATGCCCAGCCGATCTATTTTCTCTGCTTCCCTTCCTGCTCGGCTGTCCCATGTTTGCCCTAGTTGTGCTTGGAGACATTCACGAAGGCTATGACAGCCTTCTCAAGAAGGATCTTCAACCTCAATGGATACTCGACTGTAGGTGAGGTTGGGAGTCCGATAATCCTTGGCCGAACGACTCATTCTCGGTTTTGAATGAACCAATACAACTCCCAGCTCTCGTTACAACTTTCATTCTCATTTCCTATCTATTGTGCCTACTGTCGCTTCTACACCCTGAACTCTTTACGACAAATCTGGGATGATGACATCGTGTGCGGAATGCAATACTGAAACCTCGTTCTTACTCATTGCGGTGACACGCTTGGAAAGTGTTCACACATGTAATTTCGCAATTTGTAGAAATGAGTACAGGCAACAATGCCCAGATACTAAGGCAATGAGAAAAGCAACAGAGCGCAGTGTTTATAATGCCAGTAATGATATTACCAGGGTAAAGCTGGGTGGAGCGCATGGCTTAACCTGAGGATGGTACTAGAAAGGCCATACTAGGTATAAAGTCCCAGTGCTTGACACTGAGTGCTCTGACAAGGCAAAGCATATGCGCACTAAGAATAGAGCAGGACACGCATGTGGGATAATTAAGACTTCGCATAACAGTGATCTATGATGTGCAAGGCACAGCAGGCCCAGAGCTTAGCATTCCAGACCTTATGATGTCAGAACTCGAGTAAATCTGAAGTTTCTGACTTCCGCCAAAGCGCGCGAGGCCTAGACAAGGAGCACGTTGCCCTCACTACAATAGAATTCCCTATGAGAATACTAGGAAGCAAAATGAGAGTTGCGGGGTAGGCTATAACTCCGAGGATATGGCAACCGATGTCAATACACGTGTAATAGTGTTGGTAACCGACGTTGTGACAATCAGAGACAGGATCTGGCCCCGGGCTGGACTCCTGAGTCAGCGCCAAGCTATGGTGTGATAATTGTGACATGCACAGGATGCAGGCAAAGGTGCCCCGCAGCTTAAATAATACTATATTTGGTGGTACTAATTTGTAGAACGTAAAGTAGATAAATAGCACAGTGTAAATGTAGTGTACAAGTTTCGGACCCCTGCTGTAGACGCGCGCAAGTGTTAGACCCGACGTCTGAACAAGGGTAAGTACACAGGTGTAACGAGTTGATACGATCACTGCTAAGTCCCGGAGAGTTCAAGTGTCAAGACTAAGGCTTTAGCGCTTAGCGAGAAGTGGAATGTTTCGGTGTGATTAAACATTAGCTCAAAGCTAGGGAATATACAGCTTTGAGTAGACTACTTATATACTAGAACGAAGGTTCAATAATAGGTACACCGTGTTAGAAAGTGAATAAGCGAAATACACGGTGAACGAGATAAAACATACGTGGAGCGAGTCTGGAGTAAGTATGACGACGCGATGACATGCGGTGACGATGTGATGATGTGAAGATTTACGAAGGCTCCGTGGAGTCGCAGATCTAAAGATGAGATAAGATAAGTGCCGAAGATAAGATAAGATAAGAGGCGCTTAGATAAGGAAAATGAATAAATCGTAACATTACCCCCCCTTTAGGGCAGGTGTCCCAACTGCTAGTAGACCTTGGTCTTCCCCTTTTCAAGGGAATTCTGTTGGTTTGTCCGGTCCTTTGGTGTCTTGTGAAGGGCTATCGCACCCTCCAAAGGTGTCCCAGAGTAATTCTTGGTTGTACCAGACTTTGCGTCCCGTGAATGGGTCTGTGTAAGATTGCCAATCTTCAAATTGCGGCGTGTCCGTTCTGTTTAATCGCTCGGCGAGGTAATCGTCTATTAACTCGTCCGAGGCCATGTCGTTTTCTTTTACCCAGCTGTTTGACTCTGGTCCATAGCCCTTCCATTTGACGAAGTAATCCGTGACCCAATGTGTGGGTTCCCCTGCTTTTCCCCTGACTTTACGCTCTCTATGGTCGAGGACTTGTTCGACTTCATAATGTTCTTCGCCATCGATGAGATCTGGCGGCGGCGCAGGTGGTTGTTCTTGGTTTGGGAATGCTGGTGGTACGTATGGGGTGAGGAGTGATTCGTTGAATACTGGATGGATGTGCCAGCCCAGTGGGAGCTTTAGTTTATATGCTGAGGCTCCGACTTTAGCGATGATCGGGAAGGGACCTGTTTGTTTGTCTGCGAGTTTCTTCTTGGGACGTGGTAAAGAAAGGTTGGTCGTGTCGAGCCACACCTTGTCTCCTACTTGGTACTCGACTGCAGGTCGCTTCTTTTTGTCGTATTGGGCTTTCATTTGGGCGGCGGCTTTTTCCAGAGCTAACTTGGCTTCAGCGTGGATTTTTTGCATCTGTGAAACGAAAGTGGAGGAGGCCAGTGTTCTAAAGGGTGCTCGGGGTTTTGTGCCAGGGAGGAGGTCAGCGTTATAGCCGTAGTTAACCTCGAAGGGGCTTTTGCCTGTAGCGGAGTGGACGCGGTTATTGTGAGCGAAAGCCGTGAGAGAAAGCCATTCTACCCAGTCGTCTTGGAGATGGTTGACGAAGATACGAAGGTATTTTTCAACCTCTTGATTGACGCGTTCTGTCTGTCCATCTGTCTGTGGGTGATAGGCGGTGGATACGTTTGCCTTGATCTGTAACAAGTCATAGAGGTCTTTCATGAACTTGGAGACAAACACGGAACCTCGGTCAGAGATGACTACCTGAGGCATTCCATGCTTGGCGTAGACTTCGTCACGTAAGATTTTGGCCCACCCTTCCGATGACAGCTCTGTCGTACATGCTATCGGTATGATTTCCTTAGAGAATCGATCGACGATCATTAAGATAGCGTCTTGACCGTTGCACTTCGGTAAACCAGTGACCATGTCAACGGAAATATGAGTCCATGGTCGGGAGGGTATGGCGTTCGGATGGAGAGGCGCCGCCTTTGCTTGAGTGCTCGACTTGGTTCGTTGGCACGTCTCGCAAGCACGGACATAGGCCTCTATGTCTTTCTTCATCCTGGGCCACCAGTATTCTCGTAAAATGAGCTCTTTGGTCTTCTCAATGCCAGGGTGTCCCACTGTCCTATGGTCGTGATGCATCGCGATGATTTCTCCTCGTAACGCATGATCTTGGGGAATATAGATACGGTGATCATAGAAGATCAAACCGTCATCTAGAGACATCCCTCGGTCATGGTTGAGAGATGCGGATACGTTCTTGTCCCATCGGTGGTGGTCAAGCGTGGCTTGCTTGATTTTGGTATGGATTTCCTCGATTGTGGGCATGACCATTGCCCGGAAATGCTCGGGTTTGAGGACGATAACCTCATCGTTGTCCTCCTGTCCTTGCTCGTGATCCACTCGTCGACTGAGTAAGTCGGCTTTCTTGTTTGCTGTCCCTGGCTTGTGGTGTAGCGAGAAGTGGTACTCAGCGAGCTCAGTTACCCAACGCGCTTGACATCGGTTGAGTTTCTGGGGCTTTCGGAAATATTGCAGATTTTGATGATCTGTCCATATTTCGAAGTCCTGCGCCGCTCCCATCAGGTAGTGTCTCCACTCGTCCAGGGCTAGCATGATGGCCAGCAGTTCTTTGTCGTAAATTTCGTAATTTCGTTCTGTAACCGTTAGGGACTTGGACAGAAATGCGACTGGGCGCCATTTTCCGTCCTGCTCTTGCGACAATACAGCGCCGATCGCTCCCTCACTTGCGTCCGCCTCTACGCGGAACTTGCCTCCTTCTGTGGGTATTGCCAGTACCACTTCTTCGGCTAGTAGTCTCTTCAACTCTTGGAATGTGTCCTGCTGCGCTTTTCCCCACTTCCACGGATCGTTTCCTGTTAGCTGTGTCATAGGCTTGACGACTTTGCTATATCCTTTGATGAAACGTCTGTAGAAGTTGGTAAAGCCTAAGAACGACTGAAGCTGCTTCTTTTTGGTCGGAACGGGCCACTCCGCTATTCCTGCGATTTTGACTGGGTCCATGCGAATGCTTCCCTCACTGATGATAACCCCAAGGTACTCGGTCTCCAAGGTCTCAAACTCGCATTTTTCCGCTTTAAGGAACAGCTTGTTCTTGCGTAAGACCTTGAGAACCTCGCGCGTAATGCGACGATGTTCTGCCTTGGTTTTGGACATGATTAAGATATCATCGAGGTAGACTGTGACGGCGCCTGATGCAATGAGGTTTTTGAAAATATCATTCATCATCCACTGGAAGGTGGCGGGCGAATTGGTGAGCCCGAAGAACATAACCGTGGGTTTGAACAACCCTCGATTAGTTCTGAATGCCGCCTTCCACTCGTCGCCAGTCTTGATACGCATGTTGTTGTATCCCCATCGAACGTCAAGTTTGGAAAAGTACTTGGCACCTCGTAGTTTATCCATCAGCTCCGAGATGAGTGGAAGCGGGTATCGATTCTTGATTGTCATCTCGTTGAGCTTACGGTAATCTTGTACTGGTTGCAGCTTGCCATCCTTCTTTTTGACGAAGAAGAAAGGCGAAGCCATGGGCGACTTAGAGGGCCTTATTCGTCCACTTGAGAGGTTCTCGTCTAGGAACTTGTCGAGTTCCGCCTGTTCGTTCCGATTGAGAGGGTAGACCTTGCAGTCGAGATTGGCGTTCGCGTTTGGAATAAGCTCGATTGCGTGGTCCCACGTCTTTGGTTCGGGAAGTTCATCGAAACTATCTTTGTCAAATAGATCGCTGAAATCCCGACACCATTCTGGGACCATTTCTTTGAACGTCTTCATTTTCTTGTCTGCGTTGGCCACAGCAGCTAAGTCATTGGCGTGATGAGCGCGTATGAGTATAGCCCGCGTGAAGTCTATTGCGAGAATTGTGTCTCCCTCCTCCAGCTCTTCGTCCCACCGGTCGTCGGGATCCGCATCAGGTAGTACGAATGGGTTTTTGCGGCATTCGCACCGTGCAAACGTTAATCCTCCTGTCTTCCAATTGATGATCGGATTATGCCGGGCTAACCAGTCGTGGCCAAGGAAGATCGCTTTATCGTTGAGATCTGTTACGGCTAGATCGATTCGTTCCGAATGATCTCCAATTTTAAGACTGATCTCGGCGTATTTGGTAATTGATCCTCCCTGGTTCCTGGTTCCGTCGGCATTATAGACCGGGATTGGCACTGCTGTGGCATGAGTCGGGATGTTGTACTTTTCGACGAACGTTTTGTTGATGGCGCTGCTGGTACATCCGCTGTCTACCAATGCCTTTGTAGCAATTCGGGTAAGGGCTCCTGGTATCCCGATTTCTACGGGTAGAACCAGGTCCTTCCCTTCGTTACTTAATGCGCTGATATATCGCTTTGGCTGTCGTAGTTCTTCGAGCCATTCGAGTGCGTTGCTTCGTCCCATCCCCCTCATCTCCTCGAGCATTGTGTTGACTACTTCTCCTGTGCACGTCTTATGAATCCAATTCATTAAGATTGCCTTTGCCTCCTCCTCTGTCTTGGCTTGTATTACGCCACGCAGAGTCCACTCAGCCTCGAACGGTTTGAGCCACCATTCGCTGTAAGTCTCGCCACTAATGTAAGTGCGCGAGAGTTGCGGGGCCTCTCTAGCCTTCGCATCGACCCGTGAGGGCTCGACTACCGTTGGCGAGGTCACCGCAGTTTCTAAAGGGGATAAATTAGCCTTCTTGTTCATCATGAAACTGGTAATGTCCTCGTCGTCAGGTATTTCTTCAATGAAAGCTACCTGATGCCCCCTTTGCACTGCCTGGGCGCTAGCAGCTTCCTGGTCCGCAGCTTTCTGGTCAACCAAAGCCCCTTGGTGTGTGAGGGATTTAGACTTTGGCATCCTTACGAAGCACTCTTTTACCAGAGGAGGTTTCGCCGTAGCTATTCCCTCTAAACCGCCAGCGAGGCTGGGGCTCCGTAGAGTCGTCTCACGGTCGTGTGAGGCGGCGTTTGCAGAGTCGGCACTAAGTGCCTCGTCCGTCCCCTCCGGTCGAGCATTCGTCACTGCGGTCTCATCTCGAGCTGTTGTAACAGCGTAGGAGAAGTCGGAGGACCTCGACTGGTGCTTCGCCGTTGAAAGGGGTGTCACTATGGTAGGTGACTTATCGTCCGATGCTTTCGCCCGTAATGGGTTACTTGCCGAACGTTTAGTCGTCGGTAGTCTAACTACCACGACATCCGGGTCCGGGAAAGAGAGTTGATTCTTGCTTAGTGTCTGGTCTGATTGCGAAGTCGCGGGTATATTCGAATGCGCGGGGGTAACTACAACAGGTATATAAGTACATTGATAAAGCGCGATAGGCGTACCAGCCATAACTAAGTCCTTTGCCGAGTAAGTCGAATCATTTACTTCTCGGCGCTCTCTTTTACTTCTTCTATTGAGGTGAGCGGTGTTTCCTGGGAATCCCAATATGCATTGGCGCGTCGCAAGGCTTCCTCCCGTGATTTGGGCGCATTGGGGCAGTCGCACTTGAAGTGGCCCTTTTTGCCACAACGAAAGCATACTGACGCTGCCCTGGCTGCGTCAACATCCATTGGCGTGCTGCGCCCCCCATAAGTCGTTCCCGACGCTGTCTTCGTTGATGGCGTAGGAACTGCTGTTTGACCACCCTTAGCAGGTGTGGTCGTCTTCTGTGGCGGTGCTTTCAGAGTCGCCGTAGATCCTTCTGCCTGTCTTAGGCGCCAGTTGTAGTCGATGCGGAGGAGGCGAGTCTTCCAGCCTTCGTATGTGGTGGGCACTTCCGCGTCGGCCGAGTATATAGTATTTTTACTCGACTGGCGGGCGGCCTTCTTGATTTGGTGGAGCATGACTTGCTCGTTGTCGCGTACTCCGGCGTGGTAGGCTAGTTCTTCAAATTCTTGGAAGAACTTGTCGCCGTCCTTGTTCTCCGACTGCCTAAGCTTCTCCCACTTTGCATACTTCAGCTGTGCATCCGCATCCTTCCAGAACCTTGCGCGGAGCTCTTTCTTGAAATCGTTGTAAGATGGGTAGAGCTGCGCTCCCGTCGCTTGATCCCTTCCTATTACTTGTGCGCCTAGCTCCCACCATGTCTCGGCATCTCCTGCAAGTCGAGAGACGCAGAAGAGGACTTTATGAGGGGAGTGGCGGAAGTGTCGGTTGAACGCTTCAAAGTGCAATTCGCACTTTAGGAAGAATCGGGTGATGTCGGTAGAATCACCTGTGAAGTCTTCGACCTCTTTGAGGAGTTTTGGTTTAAACTCGTCATAGGGGGCGACGGCTCCGTCGACTAGTTGCCAGGGTACTGGCGGATCTGGGAGAGGTGGTGGAGCGGGAAAGAGCGGGAGTGCGTACGTTACTGGTGGTACAGGAGGGGCGGGAGGTTGCGGTGGCTGTGCGCCACCGCCTCCTCCACCGCCGGCAGCTCCATGGCCGCCACCAGCAAATGGCTGTCTGAATGGTAGGTAGCCAGTGCGGTAGGCCTCCGACGCTACCAATCCCCTAGTGTAGGAGAAAGTCGATCCCGTGTAGGATGGTGCTATTGGCTCGGGTGGTGCTGGTTCCTGGATCTCGATCTCGGCGGCTTCTTCTTCGTAATCAGGGAGCTCTTCCATGGGAGCATCCCGATGTATATCGTTCCATAAGAGGCGAGCGACTCGCTCTGCCTCGTATTGGAGTATGTCGTCAGCTGGGAGTTCTCTGTTTCTCTTCATAAAATAATCGTTCCCGGCTTGGGATCGTCCCCAAGTCCGGTCAAAAGGGAGTTCATAGGCAAAATACGTAAAGATCTCTTCATAATTAGCTTGTCTCAACACGGCTGGTATACTTATATTCGGGTCCTCCAGCGTCTCCTCATAGAACCTAATCGCGTCTGCTAGTCTCATCGGAGGGGGGCTGGGGCGTGTGCTCGCCCGACGACTCGGTGGGCAACTGAGGCCTTCCATCGATCCTGATGATCGGGAATGGGGTCGCGACTCGGGGTGGACGCTGCGGCTCGACGACGGTCTCACCGGCGCTCGACTCGAGCTCCTGCTGCCGCTGCTGCTGGAAGTCCTGGAAGCGGCGGGCGAGTCATTGCCAGTGCGTGTCTCGGCTCCACTGACCTCGGCGTGCTGGGGGATAGAGATGGGAGGAGGGACCGGCGACGGGTTCTTCGGGGGCTGGGGGCGAGTACGGCCGATTCTGGATGTGCTGGTCCCAGTGCCTGTACTGAGTCCCGTATCCGGACGGGGGAGCAGATCGGTGGTCTGGCGAGTCTGGGCGGGGATCGGGGAAGAAGGCGCTGTAGGGGATATCGACATTGTCCCAAAACTCCTCTGAAGGGATACCGGCTGCGGGTGGTGGAGTTGGGTACCTATCTGCCCAAGTATCGTAATTGGTGACGGGGGCGACGGGTCTGGTGTCGCGGCCCACGTCGAATCCCCCGACTCGTGCAGCGAACTGGGTGTAGGTGCCGGGAGAGGGGGTGCGAGGGACATAGGGGATATATTCGGGTGAGGGAGGGATGGCGGGGTGGATGAACGTAGCTCCTCCGGCAGGGGGAGCAGCTGCTCTTTCCGAGACGACGGGATGAATCGACTCAGGAACGACTTCCTCTTCTTCTGCGACCCCTCCCCGAGCGAGCTCATCGAGTGGGATCGGTCGGAATGGTACGGGTGCGAAGATTCGGGGTGAGTGCTGCTCGAGCGAAATGGCATCGACATCGTTGGAGAGAGTAGGGGTGGTAGAGATTGTGGTGTTGACAGGGATCGTGGGGATAACGGGGGTCGTGTTCGCAACTCTTCGCAGCGGCCTACAGAGAGTCCTGAGCGCGATGATGAGAACGATAGAGACGAGAGTAGCGCTGGGGATTCCAAGAGCAATGGCTAGTTCTTGGGCGGTACCGGTAGACATGGAAGATCTTGGTTAGAGATCTAAAGAAAAGCTTTGAGCTAATTGTTAGACCCGACGTCTGAACAAGGGTAAGTACACAGGTGTAACGAGTTGATACGATCACTGCTAAGTCCCGGAGAGTTCAAGTGTCAAGACTAAGGCTTTAGCGCTTAGCGAGAAGTGGAATGTTTCGGTGTGATTAAACATTAGCTCAAAGCTAGGGAATATACAGCTTTGAGTAGACTACTTATATACTAGAACGAAGGTTCAATAATAGGTACACCATGTTAGAAAGTGAATAAGCGAAATACACGGTGAACGAGATAAAACATACATGGAGTGAGTCTGGAGTAAGTATGACGACGCGATGACATGCGGTGACGATGTGATGATGTGAAGATTTACGAAGGCTCCATGGAGTCGCGGATCTAAAGATGAGATAAGATAAGCGCCAAAGATAAGATAAGATAAGAGGCACTTAGATAAGGAAAATGAATAAATCGTAACAGCAAGCCTCCAGCTTAGCGCTCTACCTTTGGGATCAGTTTGTAGCTTCGAGCGAGAGAATAGAACCTTTATTGATAACATCAGAGTGACTTGAGTAGTGCGTGAGGCATAGAAAGCTAATGCGGGACTTGTGTATTGTTTGAGTGATTGGTTGACTGCGCTCTAACCTGAGAATAAGAGATTTGTGTCATTGCGGACGCGCTCTTGAGTTTTGAGGTTTTCTTGTGATGCGCAGTGCTACAGGCGGCAGAGGTTCAAACCCTTTGGTCTGATTAGCACGCACTTAGTTGGGTATACCATCCCGCAAGTGGCAGAGGTTCAAACCCTTTGGTCTGGTTAGTATTCGTGCAGAGGCCTTCATTGTACACGTGGTGTTACAGGTGGCAGAGGTTCAAACCCTGTGGTCTGATTAGCATGCGCTTGAGGGTTCTCATTTCCGCAAGCGGCAGAGGTTCAAACCCTTTGGCTTGTTGGACAGTGTTTATTTGGTTATTGTGTCTCTGGATCGCACGGGTTTGAACCCCGTGGGTCTATGATCGGTTTGGAAGCTTGAGCGTGTAGGTTCAAATCCTGTGGCTTGAGTGGACGTTTTGTGAAGGGTTTCTGCTTAGAGCACAAGCTTTGAGTCGTGTTTAGAGTGTGTTTAAGTTCTTTGAGGTCACCCCGCATGTCGCTCGAGACTTATTGAGGGTTTTGTTGGTGTGTGGCGATGAGTTGTGTATTGTAGTACACCTTGCCTTGAGGCCCAGCGACATCTGTCGCTCCTCTTGTTATAAAAGCCTTTGGACTTAGAGAGATCTAGATACCCTACGAGCGCGATTGCTATATGTGTGTATCGTATATTCTGAGAGTTTAGTTGTTTTGCTTCAGTCTGCTTCTATCACATAATATCCCCCCAAGAACTTGAGGGTTTGTGTGTGTAGTGTTGGGTGTGGTGTGATCAGTGTCTTCAACACTGTTGCATTTCTAGCCTGCACGCACAGAGTCTCTTCAGCGGTTATAGCGATGTCCAAGAGGATGGTTTGGCCCCCATATACATAGAACGGTGAGCAGTAGTCTTTAGTAGATTATTTCCAGTCATTCTGACGTCATTTCAGTCATCTAGTACACAAATTAACACGCCCTTGACAAGCCCTCAAGTGTTTGAAGACCTGTAAGTCCACTCAAAACCAGGAATTTGATATCAGATCCCAGATGGACTGCAGGATGGCCTGTTCAACGACCTGACTGTACTTGTCGGCTTTAATATTCCGTGAGTGAAGGCTCGTATAAGCCCTGTTTGTGTACTGAAACATCCTCATAGAAATGACATTCTCGGGAAAATGTTGAATCTTTTGTTGAAGAGCCTGACTCATGAGCCCATTACATGACTCTGGAAGACAACGCAAAGGAGTTTGGTTTGGCTTTCGCATGAAGGACAAGTATCAAGGTATGTCTTCTGTGAGCCCACAGGTACGCGATAACATTCTACTCTCTGTTTGAACATTCTGCTTATCGAAACTGTGTCCACCCATGGCTCTTTCTCAATGGCATTGTCCCCAAGTCAGATGTTGATCTGTCCATGTTTGCTAGTACTATGCTGTATGTAGTACATATTGAATATATTGAACTATCACCCTTTGCAAAATTGAATATAATGATTAAATAAATTGGCAATGAGTATCAAAACTGTCCAGGAATTCAACATGCACAATTCGCATCAACCGCATGCTACCTGGCAAAGCAGGAATAGGTGTGTTCCAGTTCACTTCCACCCACGTGCCAGCCTGATAAAGTTCGTAGTCATGACCTTTGACCAGATTAGTGCGAGCCAACAGAGTGGCATTCTCTCTCAGGATGACCCATCCAGCTGGGTTGGGTGTAACAAGCAGCATCCAGGGACCATCAAAATTCTGGCGCCCGAACGTAAGTCTCTGCTAGGTTCAAAGGTTTAGCAAACTGACCTCGTCCCAAAGCAGGATTGTAGCTTTGGTAGGGAGGGGCACTTGGACCTGCAATTGTCTCTGAATATCTAGCAGTCGATGAAGGACTTCGGATTGTGTGTTTGATGGAGGGGTAACAGCAATTGGAACGCTGCAGGTGGGTGACGCCGTCGGATCTTGGCACTAATTGGAGGCGGTAAGAGATCATTCCAGGAAGGCAGCAGAGGACTTACAGTCTGAAAATACCGCCCCATATCAGGCCCATCTGCGGTGCACATAATGAAGCAGCTTGGAGAGTGTGGTGGATGCGCGCTGATCTGAACCTCTGGGGGTGGCCCGACCAATTGGATGAGCTCAGCCTCGATGCTGCTCTCAACCTTGAGCTTCAACTGCGGCGACATATAGGCAGGGTATTCGCCTTGCAAGTCGGTGATAGTCAAGACCATGGATGATGAAACTGAGGAGGAGGCTGAGAATTAGTATGTCTTTTTAGCTGCTGGTGGAATGCCACTCTGCAGAGATGAACTGATTGGTGGCGATAGATCTAGTCGCACCAAGTCTTTGTTCACATAATGGAGGTGGTGGCACGTTCTATTCTGTTTTGTTCATTTTTGTTCCTCTTTTCAAGACAACGTGGCTTTACTGAGAGCGTCTTATTTCTAGGGTGTTGGATACTTCCTCCCCCTCCTTTAACAACTTCCCCACTCCACTGAATTTTTTTTTGAAGCCAAACAACATCACCGACTTCCGATGGTGCCAAAATCTTCTTTTCTACAAGCCCAAGAGGACTGGATTAAACCCAAAATTGCTGAATATCTTCTGAAGACAATGTACGGTAAAGAATGGATACACGGTCAGCCACCACCTAAGGATGATTCGGATTTGTCGACGTGGGTGGAGAAACAGGGCGAGGACATTGAGAATGCATTCACGGATTTCTACAAAGATTTGCCTCCAAAGGAGCTCGACAACATCAGAAAGGTACCATTCTTGCTGAAATCTGAGATATCGTCCACTGACTGAGGCCTGTTGTTCAGAAATTTGCCGCAAAGTTTTGCAATGCCAGAAATGATGAGAAAGAACGTGTTCATAAGCATTTTTTTGAGGCGTACTTTGCTCTTCCGTTTATTCCGACATCCAAGAACCCTCCCCTCGCTAAGGCCACAACCACGACATCGCCACCTATCCAAGGCGACAAGCCAGGCTTCTCTCTCCTTAATCCCATCCCACCTCTGTCTGGGCGGGATCTTTTTATCGCTGAAAATAAGGCTACAATCAATGAGGCTGCCAAACTCGAGCGTAAAAATGCAGAGTCAATCATCATCACCATGCTGCAATCTTCCAATCCAAATCGAAGGAGTTCTTTGGCGCTATGAGCAGTGCGGAGAAAGAGGAATGGAATAAACGAGCAAGGAACATGGAGGTGGGGCAAGACATATACTAGTGAGTACACTTCCTTTCGTACCAGTGACATTTTAACCTGCTAGTCAGGAACCAACTTTGACTTGCATATGAAATGACTTGCGCACTTACCAGTCTCATTGGAAACGGTCCTCACCAAATTGGCAATGCCAGTCTGACACTTTTCTTTGGATATCGGGACAAGAACGAAAATATTCAGCTGGGAAGGTATGTTGTTATCAATTTATCGCATTTCCAGCGGTTTGAAATAAACTATCTCTGCCAGTGTTTCATCGGCAACAGATGACTGTGCTCTTTTCAATGACAAAGAGGCATGGGACAATATTGTGGAAAGTTGGGTGAACTACACCAAATCTATCCCATGTATGTTTTGAATTTTCTCGATTGGATAATTCAACCTGAACACACACTAGACAATCGGCCTCCTGAACACAAGAAGGCAAATGTTCATCAGTTCCCGGCAACCACTCTACCGGTGTTCCCGGACTTCAGTGATGCCACACCTATAGAGGAGCTTAGGACGATGGTGAAGGAGTTTTTGGAGCTACAATGGGGTGAGTAATTCCGCATTTATTTTATGCTCATTCTACATTTAATCGGTACCCTTATTTGCAGCCTCGGTGAATGATGGAGGTATTCCTTAGAGTGAAATCCAAGTCAATCCAAGTCAATACATCACTGCCAACATGCCACAGAATCTCCCTTTGGCTGCACCCGACAGCCTGAGCAAGGGCAACGTCATCGATCTGGCTGATTACTTGAAAGGCCACGTTGTGAGCCTGTTTGAACACCAGTCCAAGCCCAATCCTCTGGAAAACCCAACTTCACCGACAAAACCTTTTATGAAGGACCTTTTGAGCACCTCAGTGCAGGCGGTGTGGCGGAAAGTCACTGGGCAGATGCTGGCTGTAGGATGACCTGCCTCGCCCGTACCATTGTCCAAGGGGAAGACCAATCACAACGACGATGAAGAGAGGGAGACGAATAAGCAAGACAACACTGGACCACCTGCCTCGCTTGCACCATCGTTCAAGGGAATTGCCAATCAAAACAATGACGATGAGGGTGAGACGGATCAGCAAGATGGAGGTGCTGATACCGTGGATCTTATGTCCTCTTCGGAAGGTGATGACAGCACCAAGGACAACGATAAAGCAGGTGCAGGCGGTAGTGGTGATGACGGTGCAAAACAGGATAAGGGTGTTGAGGACAATGACACCACGGACCTGGAGAACAATAATGGCAGCAACAAAGAAGGTTTGGATGCCAATCCAGGTACTTCTGGCAGTGGTGTATGGGGTGGTAGAGGTGGCAGGGCACGAAGGGGCAGCCGAGGTAGTCATGTAGAACAGAAGAAGCGTAAAGCAGGAGATGACAATGGAGGTGAAGGACTAAAGAAGCGCCCGAAAAAGTCTGAACCGAAACCGTAAGTTATCAATATTTTGAGTGGCTGTAATGGTAACTGATGAAACTGATTGTAGGCAGCAACCAGAGGCTGAGCCAATGCTACGTTGCAGCGGAAGAAGTCAGAAAGACAAGTCCACGGCACCCAAAGAAGAGTGAGTCATTTTGTCACTTTCCGAGCGCCTGTCCTGATGATTTGGATAGCATTGTATACAAGCCCTATCCTGGATACAAGGGCTATGTGCTTGTAGTGACACCAAAGAAGAGAAAGTGAGGAGTTCTCGGTGTGAGCTTGTAGATGTGCCTGTATATGTTGCAATGGTAATACAATGTCAGTCATGTTGGAAATCGGGTTTGGAACAGGTGTGTTGCAATGACATTGCAAAGGAAGTATTGGTGGTGTTGCATAGTGCTCCAATGCACATTGGAACATGTAGAAAGATTCACAGGTATTGAAATAACATGGATTGCAACACGGTATTGGAATATATTGGAACATCATCTATGTAGTAGTCTGGAGTCCAGTATGATTGAAAAGCTACCTACGGCACTAGTGTTGCAACATGTTGGAATCGTTGGAATCGTTCCATCATCAGGCGATGTCCCAGACGTCAAATGTTGGAGCAAAATCGAAGAATTTTCTGTGATACGGAGGGAGTAGATGACAACAACTGTATGCACAACAACAGCGAACAGTGAACAGATGCATCTATGCTGACGTTGAGTGTCATGGCCATGATATTTAGGAAGAAACTCTTGAGAATTCGGCGCAACTAATATTATCTATAACATCCATAATTAATCGTGCGTGGAAGAAATGAGCTTGTACATACCTTGTATAGCACAGTTATGATGGCAGGGTGCAGCGGGAAAAGCAAATTCAATATCAATTTGTGATATGAGATCTGAGAAACGAGAAATGAAAAGCTGTGTTAGAGAAAGATCCTCACGTACAGATGGACATATGTGTCTGGTCTGTAATGTTTGAGCCTATAGTCCACGACGGCGCTTGATGCCAACGGCCACGGTGATTGCGGAGATGCAGGTTAATCCATTTTTCAACTAGCACATTGCACGGTTTTGCTTAGTTCGAGTCAGTAGGCAACAAAAATCCATTCAACAACATTCATGGTTGTTCTTTGTCCCATCCTCGGCAAGTCCAGCTATGGACGAGCCATGAGCATCGCTTTTTCGCTTAATATGCCATGCCAGATGTTAGTCTTTCCTTTCTTGCTTGGCTTTTCGTAGAATTCGAAGGCCGTCGTGTGACGACGCTGAAAACACGAAATAAAGCTATTGTGAGCACCTTCAAAGCACTATATTGCGAATATACGCGCCCTGTGATCTGATATCAGAGGAGATATTCCTAGGTTCTAATACGTGACACCGCACGTGGTGTTATCAATTTATACATTGCGTGCCGCTCCAAAATGTCCATCGGGCTTGCTCGATCTGGCAGTCCTGCTTATATATATTTCTGTCAAGAGAATAAGAGATAATAAACCCGTCGTTGCTAGTGAGACGGGGCGCTAGAGGATGGAGGAAGTCATGATCGAAGCCTGGCGGCCCACCTACTGACTTGATTGTTGTGGTGTGTTGATTCCCGTAGCCCCCATCCTCTCCCCCATCATCGATCATCCTCTCAGCATGCGCCTTGTAGTCTGTCCCGCTGACTAGCCGACGAAGGTGAGCTTTCTTTCTTCGACTCTTATCACTTCTTCTGTAATGATTTTGGTCTCAGATAGGACGATGCCATGGTGCCCACTGCAATTGATTTGAATGCCGGATGTCCTTTGGAATCAACACTTGCGGCCTGCTGAGTAGTGAGGCGATCATAAAGAGATGTCTTAGGAGGACTTAGACCGAAGTTTGTGCGCGTAGATGTCATGGTGTGTCTGCTTATCATCCTCGCATTGACTCGCCTAACCTGAACAGTCAGCTTGCTCCTGAGACGGCTCCTGGATTATGTATATCTTCATCGAGCGAGCGAGGAGACGAGAGAATAACCGAAATCTTTGCGGTGTTGTTCGCCTGCCATCTCCTGCGGTCCGTCACGGCACGGAGTGAAATAGCAAACCTGTAAAGAGATGGTGAAAGGGAACTCGCATGGCGTCATGGATCTGGTTATTTCATGAGCCATCCAGGTATGTCGTGTCCATCCCTTTGTTACTTCTCCTCACGTCCATCGCTAGCTATCCAGAACAACACATCCGTCATGACTCATTGTGGCTTTGGGTTCACAAACTTCTATTTTTCTCAGATCCGAGAGATTTCTTGCGTCTGGCATGGCATACCTACAGCCTTTCGGGATTCTGAATTTAAGTTTAGCTTTTGATTGACGCCGGAATAACTACAAGCGTGGCGGCACGGCAGAATGTAGGTTTTCCCCTCTCCCCGTTTTCCAGTGGCTGACGGGTCTAGTAGGTTATGGTCCTTCACTTGCACAATCACCGTACATTTACCAGGGCTGAATCCGTCTCTTCTCATATGTCACCACACACTGTAATGACACACATTGCCATTTGGATGCACGGACCGGGATACCGCTAACCGGTGGTTGGAAGGCTCCACGGAAACGAATCCGATAGGTGGTTGTTCGGGGTGAAATGAGCAGTGTCGAGTTAGAGAGATGCTCTTTGGTTAGTTGTCGGTCTATTCATGCACGACGGTAAAATCTATTCCAGAACCCCCTTTGTTCGACGAACCCCAGGGTTCCTGAGGAACCCGGTTCCTCTACAAGAATCTGACCAATTTGCAGCTGCCGTTCCTGCCCCGGGTATCCGGTGCCTGTCCAGGGGTGACATAAGCAGCCATTTTCTTCAGCGACGGCCATGTCATTCCTCGCTCTCCCTTTCCACTCTTTGTTTCTAGTTGCATACATGTTACACAGGTTATGGCTTGCACCTGGGTGTGTGCACTTTGCTTTCTGGTCAGCACTGGCACTCGGGAAAAGCCCCCTTGATGTGTGCCAGCTTCTTTCATCGGATAACATGTGTCACATTGGGAGGGGTCAGAGCAACGGTGTCAAGCGAGGGGTAGTCAAGGTATGTCTCTGCCGCTTGTGTATTCTATACATTTTCTGATAATCAGTAGCTATACTTGAAGCACCTGTACTCTGTAGCCTTTCATTCACAAGCAATCCAATTTCTACTCGACTCATTCCTGAGCTAATACTATCCAGACAATGAATGAGGGACAACTTAGAAAGAAGCCTAACCCCACGAGATCTGTTGTCAGAAATTGCGCGTCTTCCCCAATATTGTGTTGCACAAGTCATCCTGGAGGCCTGAGGATGCTGGTTCACGTATCTCCTCCCACCGCCTCACTACTACATCAAATTCGCCTCAATGCTCGAACTCAGCCCTGAAACTCGAGCCGCATTCACTGCATATGAGACGCCGCCCTCACATGTCTTTTACAGTCAACAACATCTATCGTCTCTAATGTTTGAACAAGCCCAAGACCTCTCTCTCCCTAGACTGGCTCCCCCGGGCTCTATCAGTTTCTGGGAGTTTTCTCCCAATGTCCCATTGTCCGCAACGTCAACCCTTGTTTCCCCCAATGACACGATATTCTGTGCAGATGATTTCAGGCCTGTCATTGAAGCGCTGCGACCTGCTTTCTTGCAGGGTATGCGATCCATCACCATTACTGCGTTTCTTGACAATCATCACCAAATGTTCCATTATCATTTCCAAAAGGTGTGTTGTTCTTTACTTGTCAATGCTTGTGGCTAATACCAGGTATAGATCCGCCTCTCTATGCATGTTAATACTTATTACCATCATATTCGACATGCCCAAGACCTAATGCGTCATATTCGTGATTCTCCAGACAGATGCCTTCTTCCAGATGACGTCTATAGCCGGTTTATTGCATCGCGGATTCATAAGGCTATCACAGGCTTTCATGTCACTGACTTTCCTCTCTGGAAACTTGCAGATCTGTTGGAGGAACACTGGGTTGAGGAGGATGTCATGAATGCTGCAGCAGAGCTGGTCTATTTCCAGCTTTCAGTTCGCCCGACCAGCCATAATTTTCTATTTCTCCCAACAACTTTTCTTATAGATGCTTGCCGTTGTTATAAAGCACAAGGACGACCTTCACCCCAAATCCATATGATCCATCGACGACTACAGCAAATGTCGGGCCCTATTTATATCGGCCTCCTTAATCTCGATGTCCAACACTATACTGCGTACTTCACTGGACCCGATACAGTCTCTTTTGGTGACTCACTCCATGGTTCACCTCAATCCGATGTTCTACCGATTCTTCGCTGGGCCCTCGCTGAAACTCCTATCATTGTTCCTGATACCATTACGGTTGGCGAGATTGCAAGGCAAGGAGTTACAGGTGGCACTGGTAGCTGTTCTATCGCAGCTCATAATTTTCTTGAGAGGCGTCTTGATTCCATGGTTGAGCAATGGACTGGGCTCTCTTCATCCAGGCACCGAGACAGCCTTCTTCGTGATCTTATTGTCTATAATGATATAGCATCTCATACACCTGGAGTAAGTAAGCCACTGTCTTCTTACTGCCTCTACTAACCATGCTATCAGACTGTCGAAACATGGACCGGCTCTTACATAGACCTGGAGACTGAAGAGCAATGGCCGGTTCCTGACTTCACTGGATATAAAGACTACAATATTCTTCGACCCCTGGTCAGTCTTGTCTCTCTTCATAAAGACAAATCCTTCCTAACACTATTGACATGCTACAGCCCACACATCCTATCCACGCCTTTATCGCATCATCAAGTAGATCACATTCCCGCAAAGTTGCTCGTCCCTTATCTTCTCTCTCTCCGATCAAAGCATCTACAGCAAAACATATCAGCATTTCAGCTCTAACCAGACTGCCTCTGGTTGATGATCTTTGTGGTCCTCCCACATTATCATTTGATGATATCTCCTCGATGTCTAGTGGGCTTCTACCGCCTTTTGAGCCATATATTCCCACGAAGAAAGCGCATTCTCTATCATGTTCACAGAGCCCTATTCTGATATCATCTGCTTCGCCTTCACCATTACCTACCACTTTGAAGCGAAAACCATTACGCTTGCCCTCCATCACAGTCATATCACCAGTACGAAGCGTGATTAATCTTATGTCTCTGCCAGATGCAAAACCAGTCATTAATCTTGTCTCACCTCTTGCAGGATCTCCCCCTCTGCCCCGCTCTCGTCCAGCTAAACGCTTAAAAGCGGCACCATTCTTATCTTTTGAATTTGCATCCCCAATAAAACCAACACCCGAATCTTCACCTATGAAGCAAGGAGATGATGACGATAATTGGTCACCACCCTCTGTCCCCATTCGGGTTCATGCTGCAAAATGTTCTCCATCTGTTGAATTGATCTCACAACCATCTCCTGCCAACAAGTATATGCGCACAGGTTCACGTATAGATGTAAATGATGTCCACTTAGACGATCTCTTTCCTTCCCTTGAAGAAGCAGAGGCAGCTGTTTATGCCCGCGAGGAGAAGCTGAGACATAGCTGGCGGAAGAACCAACTGAAGACAAAGGATGGGGTTGTAAAGAAGCGGACATGGCGATGCAACCACTGTGAGGAACCACAGGCCACACATTCGGTTGCGATTGATCCCGCTGATCATCAGAGAGGACGAACACGGCGAACTGATTGCAAAGCACATGTCAATGCAAACCGCCAAGCCGGAACTGGTCTCTGGCGAATAACGCATATTGATTGGACCCATAATCATGTACCGGAGTTTGCTCCCAACACCTCTGTTATTCGACGTCCTTCTACAGCTATGCAGAAAGCCGTTTCTCAGTTGGCTATTACCGCACCAAAGCTAACTCGCTCACAAATTGGAAAGGTCATTACATTGTGCCCTGATTATGATGCTAAGCACCCTCTCGAGCCATGCCAAATCTCCAACATCAAGAACAAGGCACATCGACATGCCAAGCAGACCATCAATGATCTTGGGGGCAACATGATGGCTATTGCCAGGAAGCTCGAGAATTTGAAGAAAGAAGACCCTCGCTGGCACAGTCATCTTCACATTGGAGAGGATGGCACTGTAACGGCACTCTGGTGGCAGTCCCCATCACAATATGGCTTGACTCTACGCTATTCCGACGTTGTTCTTTATGATAACACGTACAATCAGAATGACGCTGATTATCCACTGGGAATCGCGATTGGTATTGATGGATTTGGATCATCGCGGAACCTGTGGTATGTGCTTCATGCCAGAGAGGACAAGGAGACTTTCATGTGGATTCTTCAGAATCATCTCGAAAGTGCAACTCAGCCTCCCGAGATTTTTGCAAGTGATCGTGATGGTGCCCTTATCTCTGCTGTTGCAGCGGTCTTACCCCTCTCATTTCATATCTACTGCCTTCACCATCTAGATGGTAATATTACCACCAAGCTCCGGTCAAGCCTCGGTGATGAATTCCTGAATTTTACTCGGGACTTTTGGGCAACATACAGGGCTGTTTCTCCAGAAGACTTTGATAGGTTATGGGAGCATCTTATTACCCACTATCCCTCGGGCAGACAGTATCTGCATGAAGAGATTTATCCATGCAGAGAACGCTGGGCTTGGGCTTGGATAGGAACCCGTTTTACTGCCGGTGTACGGACAACAGGTCGTGTTGAAGTAGAAAATCAGGTTAGCAAGGAATTTGGTGGACCAAAGACCTCGCTCTATGAGCTTTTTTTAAAGCTCATCGAGCGCTCTCAGGGCCAGGATAAGAAGGAAGCTACACAGGTCCGAGATGTATGTACCTTTTCCTCTCATCATTTGAATCAATTCTGATGTCTTGATTAGTCCCATCGTCATCAGCTTGATCGGCCAATTGAAACAATCTTTCCTGGGATAATCAGTCTTGCACGCAAGCACCTGGGACCCTTTGCTTTGAATACTGTGTATGCTCAAATGGAGCTTAGCGTGTTTTATAAGACCGAAGTTTTGCAGCTGCCACATGGTGTCACGAGTTGAGTATGTTGCTGCTGTAATCTTTGATTATAGAACATTTTCTGACATCTACGTAAAATGAATATGCTATGAAACAAGAAAAGGAAAAGCAGAGTTATGAATGGGATAAGGATGAGGAGAAGGTATAGTCATGCTCTACTGCATACTCACGGAACATTAACCGCCGTGTTCACCTAGAAAATGATCTCCCCATTTACAAATGATAAAACATGCATATCAACGAAATGGTTACTCAGACAAATCAACGGCCGTGGTCTCCGAGTCCAGCATCTACTTCAAGTGATTCATCTAGGCACTGCAGCAGCTCATTATCTCGCACTTCTTCCTGATAACCTATATGTCTGTGATTGCTGTATGGGTCTCAATCTCGGTATTCCTTGTAGGCATTACTTCCAGGCACTTTCTGTGTCTCCAAATATGCAGTTTAATCTTGGGATCATTCGATCAAGGTAGGCCTGTTCTCATATGCCTGTCATGCCTGTGTCTAACGCATCTTAGATGGTATCAGGATCCTATGCTTGATCTGTCCACAGTGCCACTCGTGAGCCGCGACAATACAGTTACGACATATCATACCAATGTGACCTCATCATCAACGTTAAATGGAGTGCTACTCTCTAATCCCTTACGGCGACCTCAGGGTGATCAGCGCAATATTTCTAGGCCTTCCACTGTCTCCTCTCAAACGGTATTTCACGAATTACAGGCTGCGTTTAAGCCAGTTTTAGGTTCAATCCGAACCAATGAACAGCTCCAGTCTATTCTTGCTCAGGTTTCCGATATTCAGTGTGTTTTTCTAATCACATGTCCCATTCCACCGGTGTCTGACCATTTTAATATAGTTGCAGTCAGATTAACAACCCGCAACATGGGCACCTACAGCTACGTGATCCTCCAACAATGAACCCAACTGGCCGCCCAAGAACATCAAGGCTAGCAAATGCACGGGAGGGACGGCATGGTGGCGGTGGTTCTCGAGAACATCAGGGGATATGGGCTTTGACATCAAGGGATAGATCTGTTGATGACATGGTGGATACCACAATTGGTGCTTTGACACGAAAGTGCGGAAACTGTCGACAAACAGGCCATGATTGAAGGAACTGTCCACAGCTACAGCCCCCTCCCCCACCTGCATATTGACCATCAACGGGTTCGAAGTTTGTACATTTGATGGTGCTTGCCACGTTTGGAACATTGTTTTGTGTTTGTTATTGCTGTTATTAGTGTTTTCCGTACTTTCTCCTCTTGTTACAAGCTTCTGTACTATTTTGGCACGATTTTTGAGCAATGATAACCCTTCAAATACATGCAATTGGCTGACTACGCTACAGGAAGAGACTTATATTATCCATTCTTAATAGTGTGCAGTCAGAGCGCCGGTGTGGCTGTGTTCACCGGCCAACTGTTTCCGGAATGTCTTTCCCACGGCTATCCAACGAACCGGGTTCCGCAATAGACTCTCAAGAATGAGAGGGTTCTTTTTTAGGAAGGGGGTTCTGGAATAGAATCATCCATGCACGACAAGCTGACTGATGGATATACATTTAGAGTTCAGGAGTCTCTTCTCACCCTACAGTTATGCTTGCTGTCTTTCGTTTTTCTAGAATAACTTATCATACTTCTATCTTTTCCTATGCACCGTTGTAAGGCGTCGGAAATTGCATGGGTTTGTTGGTTTTCATTCGCCGTCCACCTCAAACGACGACAGTTTCTTTGATCATGATTTGGTCAGACTTTGGCCTTTTTCATCAACTATCCTACACTTTCATAGCTCCGGCATTGCTTGAAGGACTTGAAAACGTCGGACTCCTTTTTATTCTAGCATCTTGTGGAGTGTCCTCCGGGAAGAGATGGGCACAGTACCCACATCTGTTCGGACAGATTCATCGTCGTTTGTCGTCGACTCCGAGATTCCTTTTTGCCTTCCTAGCTCCAGGTCGAATCAACCTGGACCGGCGTAAACGTTGAGTTTCCAATATCCCTTGATATCCCTCTCTTTCTCCAATTTTGCGCCCTGGATAGGGAGGATCTGCCTCGCCAAGGACCGGAGCCGAGTTCAAATTATATTCAGCACTAATTAGTTCCTCCGCAGAGAGCGGAGCGGCCTCAAGTCCAAGTTATCTTCCCGTTTGGCTACCCTGACAAGCTGAACATGGGGAGACAGCGTGTGAGAGGGACGGAGAAGAAGGGGAGAAGGTCGGAGGAAATAATGCTACTGCTACGGTGAGCTCGTCCTTCTTGAGCGAGCTGAGGTTGTTCATCATCCTTTCAGATATTGTGATGAGCGCACCGTTAATGGGAACATCCAGCCAACATTTATGTATTCGCTAAGAGCGAGCAAGGAAGGTAGGGTTTTTGCTTCCTTGGTTGCTGACGCACATCAAGAGCTTCCTGTTTGTGCCAGCACGTCGCACATCGATATAGCTACCCGTTCGTACGCTGATGGGCGGGTACAAAACCGAAACATGTTGGATGAACATCTTGTGTGTTCGCGTTGGAAAGAAACTTCCGCAGTCAGGGAACGGTGCCGGAGGAAATCTATAAGCGCCTCAATAGAAGTCTTTCAGGGTTTCTTTATTAATCGTCTGGTACCAGATACTTTCCATTGAATAGATCAAAACAGGCAATGTTTGAGTGTGGCCTAGCACTCATTTTTTGCTGTATGCTTTGCCGCCCAACGGAGAGTCAGACGATGAACCTAATACATCAGAGAGTGAGAATATTTCTTATCCATTGGGTCGCTTGGTTTTGAATGGAAAATACCAGCTTCGCTCCGTGTACAACGACCAAAATTTCGGTACTAGTAAGGCCTACAACCAAAGAGCAGTGTAGGTGTGGCCCGCTCCCGCCGGCGTTATTGGTGTTTGTTGATTCCCGTGGCCACCTCCGTTCTCGCCCTTATCCTCTCATCATCTGCCCATTCTGTGACTCTGACCAACTCATCGACTCGGTGGAGCTTGCCTCGATCAAGTTTTAGTCTTCCTTTGTCGATTCATTTTACTTCATAGGACAATGCCACGGCAATGCCACAGTGCCTGTAAATTCTTCCATGGCGGCTTCAAGAATGAAGATATGACCTAGGTATACGGAGTCGTGATCGTAAGGAGACAAAATTGGGGAAACTACAGTATGTCTGCTTACTATATCTGTCCAAGTCGCCTAACACGACCTACAGCGGGTGTTCACTGAGCTCTTGAGCCACGCGACTCCAGTCTGAGGTCATTTGGCCACACTTGTTTTCGTTCCATCGTCGCGGGGGAAAAAACGGGATGAACGGGGCTGCGCATCCTCGTCAAGATTCGGTCGTGCAGTCTCTGCTGAAGAGCACCGTCTCCACAAACGATCTGGTCCCATCAAGTTACGTGACCTTGATGGTCGACACCCTTACACACGGAGGTACGGATGAATCCACGTCGCAAGGTATCCAGGTGCGCCCTCATTCTTGTATTTTGTCCCTTTGCTCACTGTCAATTAAATTGGCTTTCAGCACAGTCTCATTAGGATTGCAGAACTTGTTGTCTGCCAAGAATATTACGGGCTGCCCAAGGAGTCCTTTTACGTGGAATGCTTAAGCAAAGCTGACAGGCAAATGGTATATAATATTCGTCTTCCTCCTGAACTTCCGAAACTCATCAGTCCCTGTAGTTTCCGCCTCGTCCGATTGTCAGATCACGCTAGTCGATTCTCCCAGCTCCTTGTCATTTCGTCAGTGGACGTAGATGCCTGAACGCTACGGTAAGGGCAGGAATTACAGAACGTGGTAATTACATTATCTCGGTGGTACGTCATGTTGAATTATGTTCCTACCTGAGCAGAGCTGATCTTGGCTTCGCAGGGAACGTCCACGCACATCGAGTTGATAGCACCATCACCAAGTAGAACAATTGCGGAATACTGATGCTACAAAACGGCGCGACCTGATTCTATGCTTCGATCACTGCGTCGTTTTTATTGCTGTCATAGTTATAGGGTAATCTTTTAGATTGAGGTGTCGTCAAAAATGGGAGAATTTAGAAGTATCTCGGTTCAAAGCCCCAGGAGAAGGGGTGACATAAAGATCAATATGGTCGATTCAAATCCAAGTAGGTACTTAGGGCCGGTCAGGTTAGAAAAGTAAGAATGATGGAGGGAACTTCAAGAACATTGAACGGTACGTACATCAATGCGTACCTTTAATAAAACATACGTCTTGATCGACCTATGGCCTGTCGCATTCGAAAACATGCTAGTTCGGTGTTAGACAGGCTTCCGGCTGAAGGTTTATTGAAAAGGAAAGACGAACAGGCTCGAATTTTATCAATTTTGCTTACAAGGGAGAGTAATTAGCCTGTACGGCAAAAATATTTGTATAGACGCATACGCAGGGAATCCAGGCTTCTAATAATGAATGCAAAAAAATAGCCACACTGGATTCAACCCGGGTTTCAAAGCTGTGCCGTCTTCCTTAAGCGCCCGGGTCATATCGATGTTTTGGAAAGCTTTATTGTCTCGATGGCCGGCGGTGCCAATCGCTTACACATTGAAATGGCCAAATTATTTCATTTTCAGCCGAGTTTCTGAAGAAAATAATGAACTTTGACATCAGTCTGTTCGTCCAGGAATGATGGAAGGGTAACAAGCGCCGAAAGTTCTCCGAGAATCGCGCAAGTACCTGCACACGTATGCAAGCAGAATGTACCTTGGCAACGTCGAGAAAGAAATGTTGAGGACAGCTGATCGTTAAGCGCCATTCTCAATTGCCGTTGCCTGAAAGTAAGACGGTGACAGCAATTTCCCGGTGCTTATCTAGGACCATATACTTAAATACGACAGGAGCACAAAGAGGGACAGCCTCGGTAATATCCCTTACGGAAGAACCAAAGATTATGGGCACCAACATCCCTATAGGTAAAGCTGCGAAGAAGACAAGGATGATCTCAGTCAATAGTCTAAGGACAGGTCCAAAAGGTACCTTGGGACATAGCATCTACGGATCTCTCCGTTGTCCTGATGTTCAAAATGTTCTCGTACGTGAAACAGCACCACGGATCCTCCAGTGTTCTCATCAAATGTGTTTCATCAAACCTATTCATTCCTTCAACGTATTTCCTTTTATCACCTTGAGGTGCATTCCAGCTGAGTATCCATGTCATGCGCGGAAATGCCTACATACCGCGCCCCCGCCGGTCGGAATATTCTATCAATCGTTGTTGGTTGTATTAAAAATGTGCAGAGAGCTCGGAATGATGAAGAATTTCTTAATCAAGTGCTGGTGATCGTTTCAATGCAAGTCGATTTGCTATGCTCGCTCATGGTGGTACTGTTAGATACCTGCGGGGAAACTAATACAAAGAACACATACTGACCTCCCAATAAATTTCCGTTTGCCGCTGTATAGAGGAAAGGATAGCGAGATGGTGATCATCGGAAGAGCATATGTCGGTTGTGGGGAACATGGATGACTATACTGGCAGGGATCTTTCGGCCCGGGGAACCATTGTCCACAGTTTTTCTGGGCACCGATCGTAGTTGGCAAGGGACAATTTTGGCCTCCCGTAATCGGAGGAAGCGAAGTCACCGTGGGATTTGAAGAGGTGGAGCGGGACCATGATCGTTCTCATAACCGTTCTAATAGTCGATGCATCGTCGCTTACTCTGACCCCCCTAATAGACTCATCTGCGACGAATCATGGTGTAATATCGAATGAGGAGCTCTTCTTATGCAAACACTCCCAAGGCGAATATACATCCTGGAATTTACACTCTGATTCGACTCTGAGTTCTTCTGCAAGTCTTATATTGCCTTGTGACTTCTGATATGATTCAAATCTTTTTGCAGATCCTCAACGCCCAACGCCTATCACTCGGCCTCGAAAAGCGCCAACCCACGAGGAAATTCGACCTCTCTAAGATACCGCTGCCTCATCTATCCAAGTCCTCCTTCATAAAACAGTTAAAAGCGCCTTTCAAAGATCACTTATGCGACCTTGTTTGCATAAAGAGATATATTGGGTGGCTGTTTCGCATAAATTTATTGCGGAAGAAAGCCTAGGATCATGCATACTTTCAAATGTATCTTCCTTGTCTTGGAACGTTCTAAAAGTTTATATTGGATTAATTTCCGTCCAATCGACGAAGTACAAACGATAGGCAGGACTCGCAACAGTCTACCGACATACCAAACTGTGACTTTGTGATATTGTGACTCGATACCTCATTTTCCAGGCATATGTGCTCTCCCTACCAACTCCACATGGTCAACACGGATCAACTATGCTCAAGAAAATTAGAAAAGAGATACCAAACCTCAGCGCTAACAAGCCTTGTTGAGGTGATGGGACTGAAATTAAGTGGATCACTGCTACGAACAAAGTGATCCTTCCCGCCGGCACCGTACGCCTTACCTAAATCAAAGCGATCACCAAGGTACATTTTGTCTTCGCTCATTTTGGATATTCGGTGGTCGCTTAGCAAAGCACATAGCCTTCCTCTTTGACTCCGTTTTTACCTTGATGCCGCCCAAGGAAACGACGGGAAGAGTAATTAGCTCAGCAGAGCTTAATGTTCATTCCACGAATCCAGCTGATCAGGAGCCCTTCGAAAACCCCCCTTTCAATCAAGGGCTATCATCAGACGCTGACCCGGCAACATTGGCACTCGAAGACGACGCTCTCACCTCCACTAATATTCTATGGCGACTTCAGCCTTTCTTGGCAAAGCTATGGGGTGCCGTGGTGACATTCCACCACGCCTTTTCGATGGTACGTTCCGCTCCACTTGCTTCGAGATGAGGTAGACGAATTGGTTGTAGTATCAACGATTTCCGTACGATTTAATACGCCGGAAAGGAAATACTTCGGCGAAGGGCTTTGCTTCGGTAGATCCGCACTCAGTATGTGCTGGTCGATGTCATTCTTTTGCGTATACTATAACGTTTTCTCAGGCTAGTGGTACACTTGTAGAAGACCCCCTGATGCAACCTACGGAGGAGGCACATATTGACCACGAAGAGCATCTCCAAGATACACACCATCAACGACTTGCTGAACTCCTTAAACATTCATACAAATACGCACTACGCCTCCCACAAGTCATATCTGATGCTGCAAAGCCATCCTCTAATCCTAAAGTAAGCGAACCCTCGCACCACTGGTACTCTCGCACTGATTGACATTGTTACAGTCACTCCCTGATGCGAAACCCCTCAACGGACATCGGTTTTGGGGTGTACTCATCGGCATTAATGGGTACAAGGATTCATTGCTCGGTTGCATTTCGGATGTGCAGACAATGGAAGATTGGATGAAGGATACTTTAGGGGTGCCAAAGACACAAATCAGGCTGCTTCTTGGAGAACGATCCGACACGTCTTCTGAACATATCCCAGATGATGCTCTCCGTCCTACTCGAGCCAATATCTTGGATACCCTTCATGGACTCGCCACCAACTCCGAGATCAAAAAGGGAGACAGCATCATCATATTCTTCTCGGGGCATGGTTCGAGCTACCAATGTCTGGACTGTCGCCGCGCGATCTTTGGAGACACCGATTCCTCCTGGAAAACGTCATCAGCCCCCGATTCCGCTTTAGAAGTGGAATTCCACAAGGACCACTGTCCTATAGAAGCAATCTGCCCGATTGACCGCGACTCCCTTGAAAATGGGGCCCACATTCCCGACATTAGCGACCGAGAGATAAACAATATCCTAGCCAAGATCCACCAGACGACAGGCGCCTACATAACTGTCATACTGGATTGCTGCCATTCTGGCGGCGCAACGAAGGCACCACAAGAAGGGAGTGTGCGCGCCACCCGGCCGCTGGGGCAAAAGACATTTGTTCAAATGCTTGACTGCGCGAAAGATTCCATGGGAGATTGGTCCGGATATCGTGATGTGTGGGAGAAGAAGTGGTTACCTGACATGGGGTCCCACATCGTTTTGGCTGCATGTCGGGACTACCAGTTGGCCAAAGAGACGGAGCAGGATGGACACGGATACCGGGGGGTTTTCACTTCGGCACTCGTGAAGACCCTTACATCTGGTGTCTTGAACGAAGGATCTACTTATGTAGACCTTATCAATGCGCTCCCGAAATGGGACTCCCAGACTCCTGTTGTGGCTGGAAACCGAAAGAAGGAACGCCTTTGGTGTTAGATCATCCTATAAGTGCTGTAAAGACAGTTTTGAAAGATCATTATGGTATTGTTGTGTTAATTGGAAAATAGGGCTAGGTAGACATTTATTTCTTGGGAGTACTTGGTCGTGGAATGGTAATAAATCAGTGAAGATGACACTTCTATGTATCTATTATCATCACTCTCGGATATACCCAGGCGCTACCACCAAATAGAGCTAGTCGGGTCTGAGGTAGCCTGGTCGTCTAGGCCGAGTCTTTTAGAGCTGTTCAGCGGGCGCCTCGAAATGGTGTTAGTAAGGGATTCATCAAGGTCGACAGGGATAGAAGCAAGGCTATATGAGCCGAGGATTACTATACTGGGGTAATATTTTATACATAACGGTAATAACTCGGGCGGCAAACGACTTCATAAATAAATAAAAACGATTGTATTGGAATAGCTTACGGCATTTTGTACCTCTCACGAGAACAGAGAGAGGACCATCGGACTCAGTTGAGCCTGAGTACATTCTCAAAACCATTGATTTTGGTCCACTACACTGGTAACGGCTGCTAACTAGAAAAAAGAAGTGTAGTCAACGTGTAGTAGTACTACTGTGATTGAAGGCTGTAAAGTGTGTCAGTTTACTAATAGTAGGTAAACCGGCGATTAACATGACCCGCAAAGACCGCTTCCAACTGGTCTGATGGAGACGATAAATAGCTGTGTGAAGCGGCTATTGCTGTTGCCCTCTAACGAAGGATAATGAAGTTCCGAAACAGCTTAAACACAGCTACTTTTGCAACACATTCAAAGTTCAAACGCCGAGATGTCATCATCATCGTTACCTACATCCTACATATTTACATTGTCGTTGTTGAATACTTAGGTGATACTTAGTGTCAAACACTGTCGCTGTTAACACACGTATTGCGTCAGTGTTACAATCCAACAGAAGGAAATACATTGCCCGAATACATCTATCAACGCATAACATCCTTCAGTAATTTTGGGATAGGCATCATGAACCCCGATTGTAGCTGATCTCTTGTTCACTTGTCAGTTTCACACGCAAGATGATAATTGCTATGACGCCGGCTTTTCTCCGTGTCTCATCATCAACAGAAACGCATCTTCTTGGGGTAGAAAATTCAAAAGGCACACTGCCACTCTGTCAATTAGAAGAATGCAAGCGACGACCGTCTAGCAGCAACATCGTCATAGAAATGAGACCGTAGGCCAGAACATGGGATTGGTAAAGTCCAAGACCTGTGATGTGCTTCTGATCCCAAATCAACGCGGCGCTTCTTGACGTTGTTATGGTAGATAAAAGATTCTGTTGGCTTTCTTCACCGTACTTTCTTCCCCGCTAAAATCTATGTCCAGAATCACGGTAGAGATGTGAAACTGGAAGACAAAGCAGAGAATGGAGAATTTCGCAAGAGTACGTTGCATATGGGGAAAACTCGACAACCTGAACATGCTTACCTCCTTGAATATTCTGGAACACGAAACCATTCTGAGACATGTCTCCAGAGGGATATCCGCACTTGTACAAGCGATATCTAGCTTTTTTCTCGGAACTTCGACACATCCAATTATGCTGATTATGAGTCGGCTTTTACGGATGTCAACGATCAGGCGAGTCTTCTCCCGGCCGTTGTTCTTCCTATTGTCCAAGTCTATTAAAGTATACTGATCTTATGAGTTCAGTCTGCTTTGTGGTCGGAAGGTCAATGAATATTTGGACGCTTAGTAATGTAACCAAGCAGGATTCCATTGTTCTCAAGGTGTTAGCGGGAGATAGACTCTGGGAAGTGCATAAAATCAGCTATTGGCCACCGGGAGGGAACCCTACAGCATAGACGCCATTTTTCCACAGTACCAGTCAGTACGAATGTACTCTCTATTGTATCCCACTTATATTTGACCCTAGTGCTCAATGTTTTAGCACAATTCCAATCTATACTTCCTCATCAATACTAGCATTGCTGAGGAACAGTTTCCTCGCCTCGACTCTTCTCAGACTATATCACGCTGCACGGGTTCGCATGAACTGTTTTTTCATGCGCAACTTCTGCTCCTCGACTCAGTATTATGCGGTGGAATCGTCGCGCTGGGTGCAGGAGAGAGAATGCGGATTGCTGATGACAGCCATGGGGTGTAGCTACGAAGAAACGGAGAAGTGCAGAAGTTCTGCGCGAATATCTTAATCACGAATGAACTGGAACGTACCAACGCTCCAGCGGTACAGTTTCCCCAAGTCCTGCGCATCACTGCGACAATTCTTATCAGTAATTTGACTCGTTGTGGTCTCACTATAGCTGCTGTACAATTAATATCTCCTTGACTTTGAAGGTCATCAGGTCTTTTTAAAGCGCTGCGGAGGCTTCGCCTTCTTAGCGTTTTGTTTTTATCACTCATGCAACACTTAAAAAGAAGCAGATCATGCCCCAGATGTATTAAAATCGCAGGGCCGTGCTCAAGGAAAGTGAGTGGCGAATTGGTTTACATCTGTGGCAAACGCGACATGGGGACTAACTACGAAATACACCAGCTTATATACTACGAAATCACGGCGGAAATAAGCAAGCACGTAAGTGAATCCGTACGCGAACCAAACGGCAACTAACTGTCTGCCGTGAGAAGCTGGAATATCCCATAGGATGCGCATATAATCAAGTCATAGTAATATTTTTGACTTCGAGGAGAGACGCCACAGCACGGGTAGGCGTATACTCTCTGCCATATTCGACTGGCTACCGATCCTTGTGTTAGCTATTCAGTCCAGCAAGCGACGACTGCTATGTTGTCACAGATACTGTGCTACCTGTTAAGAATAGAGGGTTGATTCTACGAGAAGGATAGGTAGCCGTAAGGATACCAATGTACTTTCCGTAGAATGAAAAGTCAGGTTCAACTTTACCTCGAAAGATTAAGCTGATAAATTTAGTAAGCTGATTAACCGCGCAGGTTCAGCACGCACTCAAGATCACTCGTAGGTAATGCGTAGAATGCAAATGATAATTGTTGTACTCTAGTCCTACACAGGAGTCATCTTATATATCTACGTGCGTACGTACTAGAATATTCTACCTGTGTCTCGACGAATATGTAGTTAATAAGTAATACAGTCATTATGAGTTGAGAAGGATATGACTCATAACGAATAGACGGGCATCGAAAGGAGATCAGAGAGATAACGGTAATAGTACCATAACACTACCGTTCACGAAGGTAGAACACAATCAAAGGATAGCCAGCTCGCTCTGCTCACACCCAGCATTTCAGGAGCATTGTTCCATTTCTGCATTGTAAGTATACAAAAGTGTTCATACGTTTATGATCCTTCCAAATTTAAGACAAGGATCCATGTGAGCGCCATTCGAGCCACATGTTACAATCATATGACCAATAGAGAGCTGGGCGAAGAAGACATCGACACTGGAGTAACCAGACCTTCGAAGCCCTGGTGCTCTCCTTATAATCGCACCACCCGCATAGACGCATGGGGAGATGCTGTGGAGTGTCGATGCCTATTTTAATTTGATTTGAATGGCCTCCCCTGAGGCTAGTACAATTATAGATCCCGCACATAAAGCTACGGCCGGTCCAGGAACGTCGCTTAAAGGAAGAGACTCTACACGGCCCAAGCCCAATTGAGCAGACAGCCTGCGTCTTTCCGTTTATCATACGGCCTGAATTGAAAGACCCGTACGATCATCCTGTAGTTCTTCCTTGCAAATATTCGTGTAATTCGCGACACTCTCTTCGTATCCGACGGCAACGTTGGCTTCTCAGTTCATTAGAGACTTGGGTTGCTGCTTTGAGGCATGAAAATATAGTAACTATCTTCGTAGATGGGGTATTCTCCCGGCTGGTACCGCTTCCAGAGCGCCCAAGATCGATGTATCAGAGAATGACATTGGGGTCCACGTCGAGTATCACGCTTTCACCGAAATAACTTTCGGATCAAGCCAAACCTTAATATGTCTTCGGTACCCACCAAGATCAGTAGCCCCAAGTGCGATGCTCTGCTCTTTCTCTGGGCGATATCGCATCGGCGGATGTAGCTCTTCAACCATTTCCTTCATTTCATTCCATTTACGCGGGTTAGGCTCGCTGTAGTAATAACACCCTGCATTGTACTTGAAGGCTACTTCAGCTCATCCCTGATGCCGCTGCTGTTGGTGCCACCAAGAGTTAGTCTTTTGAAGGCAAGCATACATTGAGTTCCTTTATATGCTGATGAACGCTGTCTCTTTCATGTTGGACCTCAGATACCACCAGAATAAACCAGCAGCGCAGTTTTTAGTACTATCTATATAAGATTGTATGGCGTAACATTCCCCTGATGAATGACGGCAGAAGAAATTCGCTGTTGCTAGTGGGTCAAGACCAGTAGTACCCGGTGATGCACAACGCGTGAAAAAAACAAAAAAGATCAACTTTGTGATCATACCGCAAGGGGATATTTTGGTCAGTATTTTGTCGCCCTCGAGATTTCTGATTTCGGACGGTTGAATCCTCCTACAGATGGTACACAACTAATACACAGCCGTCTACTCAAGCCCGACAAACTTCCCGCGACTCTATCGATGCTTGATAATATGGACAACAGTGGAAGCACTTCCACGCCGAGATAGAATATCAGTACGCGGTCACAAACTACTGCTTAAATATTTCTCACAGCTGGAAGGTTGTTGACCTACATCCACTAAAATATTTCTCTCGATAATTTCTAGGCAGTCTGTGCATCTTTGTTTGCGTAAAGTATGGATATATGCGTCTTGAAAACACCTGTGAAAAGGTTTTTTGCGGTATTTCGTGTAACAACTGTTCGTGGAGAGGCTCGTGAGACTGTGCCCCCGCTATATCAATTGTAAATACCAGACTGTGGTCCCGTTTTCTTTGTCGACTATTCCGCGTCTAGGTGCTATACCACTGTACACCAGTGTTTTTAACCTCGGGTCCCTGAATCTCGTGCGTTCACCACGAAATCCCTGCGCGATTATTCCAGAGACGCCCCGTGCATTGATTTCCGACACAAGCTACCATTTCGTGTTGTAATCCCACCACGACTCGCCAAGGTGAAATAAGTCGGAATACAAGAATACAAGTAGGTTATAGACAAACGAATGTAAAAAGACCTGCGACATCCTGCAGCGTATCTGACAATCTATCTGTTAGTGCAAGGCAGTGACATCAGTTCTGATACCAAAGGCGTGTGTTCTTGCGCTTCCCGGCGACAACTGGAGTCTGGAAATCTGACCACGGCAAATCATCAATGAGATCAGTATACGTCGCATCTTTCCCCATCCGGCCCGATCTGAGAGTGTCAAGCAGGCACTGCGTAAAAACGCCATGGAAACCCGACGTCCCTCTTCTCTCATTAGTAAGCTGGTACTCCCTACATGGAGCCAAAATAACATGAGAATCCATATTTGGAAACCAATCCTCGTCAATTATTGAAAGATAATGGGGAAATTGTTGCATATTCTGATCTGCGACAAGGAGCATTTTATCGAAGGACGCGCGCGGTAATGGAGGAATCGCGCGAGCTCCTTCCTCTGGGAATGATCGGTTGAGATTTGCTGAATGACAGCAATCTAAAATGACGGTAATTCGATTCCCTTTGGCACGAGATATCTGTGCAATGATGGAGTTGAATTCCCGGTCGCTGATGTCGGGAACAGGCGTATCGTCGGTATCAAGTGCTTCACGGTCGATGGGACAAAGAGCCTCGATTGGACAGAGAGACTTGAGGCAGGCCCTTTCAGGCTTTTCGCCCGTCAATATAGACTCGTGACATCGTGCACATTGGTAGCTGGTGCCATGGCCTGAGAAATATATGATTATGCAGTCGTCGGCCTCGATTTGTGAGTTGCGTGCAAGATCGAGAAGGGCAGAGATGATATTTCTGCGAGAAGGAATTGAGGAGTCCACGTGGGAATTACCTCCGGGACCAAGTAGGCATTGAATGCGCTCTTTCGGCACGTGGAGGTCGTCTGTCAAGTATTGCCGCATTGCTAATGCATCTGATACGCATCCGCGTAACGGGTATGATTTATATGCATCGATTCCGATCAGAACAGCGTATAGTCGACAGGCACTGATGCGAGGCTGGTTCTACAACTGAGCCAGCGACAATACATATAGACCTAGCACTTACAACTGTTCCATCCTGAATTATATAGCTGAGTTGCCAAGATTTCGACTTGTAACCGGGCATCCGTGGGAAAGGAAGAACGTGCTCGGATAACAACGCCTGCAAAGAACGAGCAGTTCTTTCAAGCAGGATCCGAATAAGGCACGGTGAGATGCTTGGCCCACTCCGCCTGTCTAGGGGCCTTTCCTTAAGTGGTTTGTCGCTGCTATGAATCTCCGCATTCTGCGTGACGTCTTCGAGTTTCTCATATCTATCGTTGACCTTATCTTGAATCTGAGTATAGAACCCGAGCCAGTAAAAACAGAGGCATACCAGGACTTCAGTGTCTCCTATGGTCCGTGAGGACGTCTCTGGGGATTGAGTGTGTGTATAGTGAAACTGAAAAAGCGAGCAAGTATGATAGTAAGTTCACCAGAAATGGGAACAACACGCACAACAGGAAGTTGTAGTCTGTACGAGACCACCACGGTTGATGCCGATCCCTTCAATGCTGGTGATGACTGTCAGTCATTTACAAGGGGAAAGTCGATGTCCAAACCGTCTGAGACGAATTTCTTCAATGAACCAGGTTCTGCGTTCACCATTTCGTCTGTGAGGTAGTTTCTCCGAGATGACTGGGAATTAGGTATCCTTCGAAGCCGAGGTTGGACCCTTTTTAAACTGTTCCGCATGGGGCATCACACGAACACCAGCAAAAGATTTGTAGGTGTGGTGTGGTGTGGTGTGTGTACCGGCGCAAGGTCCCAATCAGGAACGGCCGAGTCCACAGCCATGTGCTGTGGCCATGAATGCATGAAGGCTCATACCGTTGTGATCGCACGGTTACGTACGTAGGCAATCAACTTATTTCATAGCAGTTTCACCGGCGGGGCCTTATACCATGACGCCATTTGGGGTTCCTTGGGGTCCTACCACCTAAAAATAGCTTCACAGCATAATGTGGGGACGACGTAGCGCAGGCTACAGCTTTACTTAGGAACTACTTACTGATGTTCTCTAAGTCCAGGCACGTTCCCAGTCTATTTTATAAGATTGAGACCACATCATCACCACCGGAGCCTGAAAATTGGTGGGACGGGTCCTTCCTACCATGGTTAAGTACTCGTCTTCTTTCACCGTGTTAGAAGCACTGGGATGGACGTAAATAAAGACAATAGCAGGATGGGATTACATCTAGCAATGGCTACATGCCAGCTACAAAATATCCAGCGATATATATTCCGATATCCCTACCGAAATAGCTGAGATATAGGCAAATACACACCCTGACGCAAATCCATAAGAGAACATACTTGGAACATACACGACTCTGAGGTCAATATTACAGGAAGCTAGAATCCTCACACGTCGTAGTCAGGAATATTCTTTGATATGGCTGGGATAAAATGCCGTCTTTCCCTGAAGAGAAAAGAGGCAAAGATTTCGACCGTGCGATAGCATCGCCGTGTCTGGTTTGCTACGTTCATATCATACGCCGCTGTCTGTCTCCAGATCACTGGGCGCTTGTTCTCCATCCATCACTCCTGTCAATGGATGGACGGGCATTACCTGATATTTTTCTTCGCAGACGTAGGGGTTAGCGCGTCTGTTGTCAAGGCATGCATTTGATCATCCGCTCATCTACGTGTGAGGAGACAGTCGTATCCCTGGATAGAGGTCACGACCAATACTCCCGGGTATCACGACGAGTCTAGATCCCTTCGATCCAAGCGTTTTCGAGGTCACAGCCCTCAGCAATCGTACCTTTTCTAAGCTCACGCTATCTAGTGATCTCGAAGATAGTTGTAGTAGTTCCAGAATTGTGCCAACATTCACGCAAGCTGAGAAGTAACGGGACTCGGAACCCTGAACTCCTGAAATTGGTCAACCCTTGTTAACAAAGTACAAATTGATACGGATGATGAATAATAACTTCTCGAGTTTGTGCTTCGGAGTAAGCGGAGACTGCTTCATACACGCTATCTTTAGGCTTATTTACTTTTTAGAACCTGATGTAACACTACATAGTCATCATCGAACAGACGTTGCATCGTAGTTGAAAAGACGGATATAGTCCTTGATAAAACGGTTCCGCGGATCGATGCAGTATATCGTTCCTTTCACTCAGTATCTGTCGTGCTAAAAATACTCCTGGAATTCAGTTTCAACTCCAGTCCGAATCGCTCCAACTTTTCTGAATGTTCCACCAGTCTCAGAAGTTAAAGGCCATGAACCACTAAAACGTTCTCTTTGTCTTCAGCTGAGTTATCTTCCTTAGCACACTTTGGAAAAAAACACGGTACGCAGATATTATTTGTTGGCCTTCCATGCCTCCCAGAAGGAATTTTCTGATTTAATATCCGGAATCAATACCAAACTCTTTGTATTGGCTGTCCTCTTGCCAAGGGTTATCAGATACCGATACCCGGTTCAAGATCACTGTTTCAGGGTGCGTCCTGCAACAACTTCCTATCGCCTCAATTGTAGTTGTACCTTGGGCGCCTAACAGCATCTCATGGAAACAAGAATAAATCCTGTTCCCTTCCGTAAAGGAAATTATCACCGCAAGGGTTCGTAGGCTGTTGAATCATGGCCTGTGTCCAAACCACATGAACTAAAGAGTCCTTGCAGCACGGCACCGTTTATATTTGGTTCCAGTCGCCTGACCCATCCGATACATTTTGAACGACTCTAATGATCAGGGTATAAGCGAACTTGAGGCAGGTCTAACAGTTCGAAATTCTGGCGAGCCTGCACATCCTCCGACACTATTTTTGAACGATCCAAAGAAACTAATACTGAGAGTTTCCAACAGAGCATGACCAAGGACAAAGGTCCGGATCATATCGGACCGAGTATCGTCAGATACGATTTGTGAAGGTCGAGAAGCGGACAGTGCAATCGGCTACGCAGAAAACTTTCTCAAATGCCGCACGGTGGAAAGCGTCTTCCTGTGAGATTCGGAAAACAAATGGGTTGAAGAGCTCAGCTGCGATTTCGAAAATACTAGAAAATATTAAACCAAAAAGACACGACGCAGTCTGCCTGAGAGCACCCTTGCATGGACTGTGATCCCACCAGGAGCGACCAGCCTGCTGCAAAACCGTACTGAAATTGGAGAGTAGTGAACGTTAATACGTATTTTCACCAGTTGCTAGTTTTTGCCTAACGGTTCAAGTCATAAAAAGGTGTCGAGACAAGGCAACTGTTGACTATATGCACGTCTGGAACATGATCTGTATCGTCAATAAACAATGAGTTCTTTGGCTGCACCTCGCTAGGGCTCGACGTGTTTGTCGCACCCGTCAAATCAACCCATTTGGCTAGCAAGAATCCCTGCTCCCTCGTGATCCCTGGAGAGTCCCAGCGCTACTCCGTTCAAAGCTCATCCAGTCGTTTGATACGCCTGTTCGAGGGCGAATGCAGTTGAAGCTTTCCCCCTCGCTGAAGCGACAGGCGTATTGAAGGATGCTAGGCGGATGACAGACCGCACTGGTGCTGTGAGCCATGGGTCGACGAGTAGTTTGAATAAAAGGTTGCATGGACAAGTTGGAGCGGACTGAAGGGTGAGGGGTGTGACCCGAGGTGAACAGATCCACACGTAAATATAACCGTTGATAACCTGGATAACCCGCTGAGATACGTTAGTGGAGACCAAAAGAAGTACGGCCAAGGGACGAACATATAGTAAATATGAAGACAAAACGCCTCGTCTTCATGAATCGCTAACCAAAGGCCTTGTGCATAGAAGAACACTCGCAGCTACGATATCGCCGTTGAACAGCAGTATGGAATTCGAAGACATCTCGACACGTCTTCTCTTCGGGGAAACATCATCGAAATGCAATATTAAGACTGAACATACCTTGAGCGTGGTTCAACAGAATACTTAGACCAAACGAGCACATGCACTGCAGAATCATTCCGGCAGCACTGTACCAAAACTTGCAAAGCCTTTAAGAGGTGATCGAGATGGTTCGAAGAAATCCACTTACTGGATATCTCCATGACTTGTGGGACAATGTCTTCCTTTACTCTGGCTGACGTCGTTGTATCTTACGGGTGAAAAACTAGCAGCTTTGATGAAAAGGTTGAGGTCGAGGGCCTCGGTAGCGCAAACTGTGGAATTCGGCTTTTCCCTCGACGAGTAGTAGATATTTATAGGTGACATGTCGAGTGGCCAAGGAGGAAACTTGCTGGGAGGTGGTGATTGCTGGCGCGTTAACTCTACGCTTCCAGCGAAGGTGCAGTTTTCATCCGAACGGCCTAGCGTAAGGATGAACATTGAGCGCTGAGCGCTGAGCTCTCAGCCAGATGAGACGAGGAAACTGTACGTACCAGCAGCTACGAAGCTCACTATTCTCGCCCTTATAATGCACCTCCTTTCAAACCCCATCAGCACTATCTTCTGCTTGTATGTGCATTGATAATATTTCTACTTCATAATAATGAAATACGTACCTTGTTACCGTAATATGACTCCCCTCTGCTCTTGCACTTCATCGTTGTCACCGTCAACGGTATTCGAGAGATCTATTGGAGAAAGAGGAGATGGCTTGAAACGGACCTGAATTTGGTCAAGTCGGCATTGACAATGTCGAAAAAGCCGAGAAGTCGAGTCGGATAGGGGCTCCCTTTGCCGCATCGTTCATGGTTCTGGAAAATGAGGTGACATCGTGTTGGTCACCGCGTGGTCAGAAAGTCCCTAGTAAGAAGAAATACCTAGAGCGTCCTTCACGGCAACGACGGCGATGTGGTGAGACTCTGATATCGGTGAAGAGTTTGCCATGACTGACTCGCTGCATCACAATGGAACTCGGAGTACGGAGAGCATGACAGAGGTGATGGAGTTCAAAACGTGTCAATGTCCGGCCCGGCTGCCGGTATTGGCGTCATCTTTATTCGTCCAAGAAAGTATTTACTTCCTGGTCCTCACTCTGCAAGAATCTTGCATGTACGATACCTCGTCCCCTCCTATATTATGCGACCTCTTATCCTCTCAAGCGTCGACTCCCTCCAGCTGAAATCCACAAGAAATTGAGCTCAAAGCTGATGTCCCTGCGCAAGTCCCTGCATGTAGATTGACGGTACGGTGCGTATCATGAGTTTCAGTGTGCCACTATGCTGATCTTTGCAGTTGTGGGTACATCCATTTCTCATTTCTATTCCCGCTTGATGCGCACTACTCACGGTATAATGGTCTGCTGGTCAGTCGGCGCTAACATTCTTCGAAGGATCAGGGTGGAAGTGTGCCTCTTCTATGCCAAGAACAGGTATGATTATTGATGGCGAGACACAGAGTGCAGCTAGACCTCATAGGAATCATCATCAGGCCTGCGATTCCCGCAAAACTGGAAAGTCGCCGAGCCATCAGCTATAAGTAAGTAATCGGGGTCGAAGGCGCGAAAAATTACTGCAGGGTGATACGTGTGATAAATAGATTTGGGTTATGTGCTCCGTTCTGTTAGATCATAAAATGAATTGGATTGCAACGTTTATGCAGTCCATGTGTTAACAGCGGCAGCGGCAGCGTTTGACGCTATTCAACATCGACAATGGAAGTATGTACGTAATGATGCATATCTCGGCGCCTTGTAGCTGTGTTTGAGCTGTACGGAAACTATATTGACCTTCGTTGGAAAGCGGTAGCGATGGTCACTTTGAGCAACTGTTCATCGTCTATATGAGAACCGTTGGAAGATCAGTCAGTTACTCGGTCTTGGCAGGTCATGATAATCGCCGCTTTACTAGTAAATAAGCGTGGTTCACAACCGTCAATCACAGAAGTGGCCGCCTACTACACGTCGCTTTCGTAGTTAGCAGCTGTTGCTAGTGTAATGGAGTACACTTACTAGTTCTGAAAACGCACTCAGGTCCAACCAGGTCCAATGTTCCTGTCTCCTTGTTCTTGTGAGAGGTAATAAACACGCCAATACAATTCCGATGAATACATACGATGCCTACCAATAGTTCCGTTTTTGATGAAGCAGATTGCCGCCCAAGTTATAACCTTAAGGTGAAAAATAATATCTTAGTACAGTGATCCTAGTTTCTTTTGGCATCGCTTCCATACCCCTAGCCGGGTTTTAAATCATTTCTATCACGATTTTGAGGCGTCCACTACATAGGTCTAACGGATTAGGCCGAGATGGCCAGGTTGTCGAACAGTCGTAGTTGGCTTCGTTCCTGTAAGTATTTGCAGCTGATGTCTGGGCCCTACCATGGGTAACTGATGCATAGGAAACCTGAATTGATTTAATATACCATCCAATGACCGTTTACACTACTCCCCCAAAGTAAAGATGTTCGTAACAATATTTTACAATCAACCCGAAAATACCATATAATACTTACCGAATGGCCTAGTACCAAAGACGCTCGTTCTTTCTCCTTCCAGCAACAACAGGCGTCTGGTAATCCCATTGCGGGAGCGCTTCGATAAGGTCTACGTAAGTAGATCCTTCGCTCAAGCTACCAGACTTAAGGGTCGTTATGAGCCCTGCTGTGAAAACCCCCTTGTATCCGCCTCCACCGTACTGCATCTCTTTGGCAAACTGGTAGTCCCGACATGCAGCCAAAACGACGTGGGACCCCATGTCTGGGCACCACTTTTTTCCCCATACATCACGATAGCCGGACCAGTCTCCCATGGGTTCTTCTGCGGAGTCGAGCATCCGGACAAATGATTCTTCCCCCAGCGAACGGATGGCGCGCGCATTTCCATCTAGTAATGGTGCTTTTGTGGCACCGCCAGAGTGACAGCAATCCAGGATGACAGTAATGTGAGCCTCCGTAGCCTCATAAATTTTTTTTAGAATGTTGTTTATCTCTCGGTCGCTGATGTCGGGGATAGGAACGCCTTTATCATCAAGGGTGTCGCGGTCGATCGGGCAGAGTGCTTCTATGGGACAACGATCCTTGTGGGATTCGAGTTCTGAAGCGGAATCGGGGGATGAGGACGATTCAGAGGAGGACTCGGTGTCTCCACAGATCGTGTGGCGACAGTCTCGACATTGGTAACTCGAACCATGCCCCGAGAAGAATATGACGATGCTGTCGCCCTTTTTGATCGCGGAGTTGGTGGAGAGTCCGTGGAGTGTATTCACGATATTTACTCGAGTAGGATGGAGACCATCCTTTGGAGTAGATTTTGAAGAAGTATCGGATCGTTCTCCAACCAACCGCTGGATTTGTTCTCTTGGCACACCTAAAGTGCCAATCATGTAATCCTCCATTATCCGCACGTCTGCAGCGCAGCCATCCAACTTGAATGGATGGTTATACCCGTCAATGCCGATGAGTACACACCAAAATCGATGACTGTTAATAGGTTTGCTGCTTCCCGGGGACTATGAAACATTCATCAGTATGAGAGTTCGTAGGCACCATAATTCGGGGCCTTTACTCACACCATGACCAGAGAACGGCAATCGTCGCTTTCTTATGTTCGCTATGAGTTGTAGGGGATGTAGTCGAAATCTGTTGGCACGTCGAAAGAGTCGAGCCCATGCCCGGTGGCGGTCCTTGTACTCCTGATCAGCGTGAGCATCATCGGGCTCAGACAGGGCCTTCAATCTCGCTTGCTGGAGAAGCTCTCCTTGGTCTGTGTCGATCTCTTCCATTGTATGCTGCATTATGTGGTCATCTGCGAGTGCCTTGCCGGACTAAGAAATAGTTACAACGGGGCCCGAGGGATCGAAAACAATTATAACTTACTGAGTATGAGTTTACGGATGCAAAACCTTTCAATACTGAGGCATTATTGTTGCGGCGCAATAAATCATATGAAAAGCGATGATCCTACAGCTGATTAGTCTACCTCATCTCGAAGCAAGCGGAAGGGAACGAACAATCTGAAGAACGTGTTGGACTGTCGCAGCGATGGTACTCCATATATTCGCCAAGACCTGCTGAAGTAGCCCTAAGAATTTGGAGGTGGTGGTGTCGTCTTCGTGTGGCAGTGGTTTTCCAGCGTCAGCGTACGATGTTGGCCCTTGATCGAACGGGGTGTTTTCGAAGGGCCCCCGATCAGCTGCACCCGTGGAATCTGCATCGAGCTCTGTTGAGCTAGCTGCTCTTTCCTTCGTTGGCTTGAGCTGCATCGAGGTAAAATAAGAGTGTAACAGCAGGCGCTATGTGCTTGCTAATCTAGCGCCGAATGAGTCATGACCGAAATAGGTAAACTTCGAACGTGCCTTGCTGGTTTCCTTGATTTTTTTGGAGATTGTAGTACCGCGAAGAATCTGTTTCTTGTTGACGGCGGTCCGTTTAATTCCAGCTCCGTTGTGTTAATAAAACACATTTGCGTCGGGGTTCAGTAAAGGCTTTCTGATTACTTTAACATGACTCCCGAATAGTTTGCGTACGGAGAATCGGGCAATATGCCGCGGGAAATCGAATATCGAGTCACAATATGAAAATTTCGCATTTGGTAGGTCAGTGTATTTCTGCGCTTGTGCCAGAACTGTCGGGATAGTGCCTGGTTGGACTCAATTAGTCCTAAGTAAACTTGTAGAAGGTTCTCAGACGAGGGAAAGCCATCTTGAAAGGATACGCGAACCTGGGCAGTCACGAGGTATATATTTGGTTATTTTCTTCGGCGGCCGAAGAGATACAGCGGCTGACATGATTCCGTACGCAGCTAAAGGCGCCTAAGTGACAAATAAGTGATTTCCGACCTCTGCCTTCGAATGACTGTTTTATGAAAGATGAGAGACGAGGAAAGAACACTGTACAACGTGGAGAGGAAAATTGACTCACAGACCACGAATTTACTTCTGTAGATCAATGATACACTTAGCTAATTACCTAGCGTAATTAGTAGGCGGAACTTGTCCTTGACATATTTCCTCGCATCCGATTTCGAAATCTGGTGTCCAGACTCCACGGGTAATTTTCTCTAGTTCTCTGTAATGTCTGGCTGTGTGCTAGGTGCTAATGCCTGAGGAAGTGCAGAGATTTGAGGGTTGCATGAACAGTTACATAATAAAAAAAGCCGTGTAGAAAAACTCAACTGTGAGGCAGAAATGAAAGGTTGATCATAATGGCGGTTGAAAGTCAATCAATTGACATATAGTAGCATTCATAGTGTGCACCAACGCCGAGATGTCCATTATTCAATCAATCTACGCTTGATTCACGTCGATTCTATGCGCTAACTAATGAGACGGCAAATCAATCGAAAGCTGTGCACGTGTCCCGTACCGACCAGGTCCGTGCCGGGACACTCCGACAGAAGCTCTTCCTCGGTTTACGAACACCAATGACACTATCTCGCCGTCCTTTTCTCGTAGGAAGGGTAATAAATTTCTGAGAACTGTACTTTTTGAAAAGCAACTTTCTGAAGCGAAGTTTACGATCACGCTTCTTCTGCTAGCTTAGGGTGGGTCTCTTTCTTATTCGCAGCCTCTCTGGACTCGCTTAACGAAGCGAATTTAGTCAGGTATGGAACAGCGTAGTTCAGAACATACCAAATCTTCACACGAAAACATAGTGCCAGAGCAGTCCGTGGCGGAGAGCTGATGGGCATGGAGTCGTCTCTTCGAACACAGGTGCGCTATGATCGACCTGGCCACTAATTCCTTCTTAAATTCTTATTTCTTTGCAGACCCTGCTGATGCGATTATTGTAAGACTCTAGCATGCAAATCTAGTCGTTCACGACGATTCTCGTCTGTATTCCTTATACCGGTTTCAGTCCCTGCATCCACATCATTGAGTGCAAGGGCAGCGCTGCGCTCATCATCGTCCTACCGCAAGCTCCATCAGTTATCTCAGGAAGAGGTCTACTGTATGGTACCGAGGTCAACAGGATCAAATCTCTCCCCAACAGCGTGCATTTCTGGAACGATGACCAGCATTTTCAATTCCTCGGCTCTCTCACTACAAAAAGACAGTCATTGGCGCAGTACATAGCACGCCCTGCTTTTACGATATCCACCATCGTGCGCGTCTAAAATCAATGCGTGTCTCGAGTGACGATGGCCGTACGAAGCCGCCGTTAGTATCCCCATCTGAACGATCCGGGACACGTTCTAAAGCCGATGCCTTCTCTCACGCGTCTCCTCTCATTCGACCTTCCATTCCATCTTTTATGTTTCAAGTACACTATCCAAGGCTTAGCGCTCAGCTTTCAGGTTGTGATATTCACTTTGGGTCGGGCCTCCTTATATCACCCATTGCTGTAGGCAAGGCGCTACACTTTACGCTTGGCGCCGGATTAACTACGGGAGGAGACATCTCTTATGAATCTTATTCATTACGGTCATTGCTGTAAACAACATCAAGATCTTGCGGCGCGAGCACCATAGGGTCCACTGGGATTTCAGTACGTATCCCTCGTCTTAGTTTCTTCACAGCTATCTGACAGCGTCACCAGTATCGAGAATGGTAAAGCGACTTTCATCTAGGACGGTCACCAGAAATTTGTCAGGAAACCAGAGTCTGCTCAGCGTCATTCGGAGTTCTCCCCACGTTTCGGATTCGACCGACTATGATTGATTGAAGTTCTCGGCGGGGTATGTAGGTATTTCCATGTATGATATAATTTAAACATCAGCTTATACTGCAGGTATTGTAAGAGAACAAAGGACATTGATACTCGGCCAGAAAATACCGGGGAGCGATAATATGTTGAAGGCATGGTGTCTTCCAATGTGTTGTGTACCTTACTGATATTGCAGAGATTGTAGGTCTGATGAAGCGCATATAATGCGAATGTTTGAGGGATCATGCTTCCATTCCATGTACGAGAGCATTTTGAAAGTGGGGTAACGGAGAGATCCGTAATTGATATGTCCCAAGGTACATTTTTGAACCATCCTTCGAATTTTGGCTTACCCCGTGTACGCAGATGCTGTTGTGTGATGTTGTACCATTCCGTTACAGATCATCTTTATTTTTCTCTTAGCTTCACCTATGGGGATTCTGCTCCTCGCAACCTTTCGTTTCTTCCGTATGGGCTATTTACTGAAGTGTTCCCTATTTGTGCTGATGTCGTCGTAAAGTAAATGGCCCTGGATAGGCGCCGAACAATTGCTGTAACCGTCTTTCAGGGAATGGCAACCTCATGCGAAAGCAATTCAGAATGGCGCTTAATGATCAAAGGATCTGAACACCCGTTCTTCCCGGTTTTCCAGGCACGTTCTGCTTGTATACATGTGGTCATTCGAGATCTTTCGGCGCTTGTCACCCTCCCGTCATTCCTGGATGAACAGACTGCCCTGAAAGGTCACCATTTTCTTCACAAACCCGGCTGAAGTGAAGTCATTTTTTTAACGTGTCCGCGACAGGCAGCGCCGGCCATCGAGAAAACATTGATACGGCCCGGGCGTTTAGAAAAGAGGGTGCACCTTAGGAAACTCAGGTTGAATCTAGTGCGGCTTTTCTGCGTCGATTCTCCGAGGCACCTGGATTCATCGAACACGAGTCAATTAAATATTGCTGCCGTACAGGCGAACCACCTCTGTTCGATTCCTCGTCGCCAAAAAATGACAAAATCACAGTATGTTTCTCGTTCCTCTTTCTATAGACTTCTCATCTAGAGCACCGTCTAAGCACAGACTAATATATTTGCGAACGCGACAGGCTGTGGGCCGATCAAGGTTGACAGTTTTGTGAAGGTACGCGGTCTTGATGTCTGTATTGTTCGATGTTCATCAAGTTCCTGGAGCTAAGCGCCCCTTGATGTTTCAGCAAATGGCAACACATTCGGTTTGGCTACAGATTGGCAGCCTAGTGTGCATGTTGACCCTGATACGATGAAGAATGACCACTCAACGTTCAACCTGCATGCACGAAAAGGCCCCTAACGAACCCCGGACGTTCTGCCGCATATCTGTCTACTCAAATGCTATTTCACAGATTCGTCGTCGCCTGCCGACTTGAGAATGAAAATGAGTGCCTGAGTAAAAACTTCATTGTAACACTCTTTCCATCTTCCCTATTTTGCAAACTCGTTTTCCTTACACACTGCCATGGGACACTAATACCGTTGGAATACAATCTTATGGCGCATCGTACCCTATTCGACGTACACTCAGCAGAAATCGGGCGGATTTACATAAAGGCAAACCCGCAGTGCAAGAACAAACAGAACCGAAAAGGACTCGGCCAAGATTATCATCATTACTATTGGGCGGAGTCGAACCGTCCAGTAGATAGGAAATTCAACGATTGATCGATATCGCTGATCCACAAAGGTATTGGCAGTAAAGTTCTTGACGGAATCATCCTGGAAATTAGTCTACACCAGGACTCGGGAATGTATCCGTGAGATGTACGCTACAATTTGAGGACAGACGTCTTGGTATTTGGTATGGTATGATACAATGATGGTTCCGATATCAATTGTTAAGGATCCAGCATAAGCAATAAAAAATACACAGTCCGAAACGAAACAAGAAACAGTCCAGAGCTGTAGCGCGTCAAGTCAGTGCATAGCCATTCTGCTAACGACAACACCAAAAATAGCAGCAAAGGTGCCCCACGCCGCCTTCGTCCCACCAAGAGCCGCGTTTGATGATCCTGAACTTGCTGGATTGCTGACGGTGCTGGACGCGCTGGAGAGGGTAGCGGTTTCCGAGAGGCTGGTACTTGTCAGCGACGAGCTAAAAGACGACATTGACGTGACGCTAAAGGCCAGAGATGTGCTCGTAGACGCCAAGGTGCAGAAGCTCTGGGCAAGGGTCTCCGCTGTAGGAAGCTCATTGGGAAATAGGGGAATGACACGGACTGTGAGTCCAGTCGTGAATTCGGTTCTACATGAAATTTGTTAGCTGGAGAATAGTGAAGATGAAATGCTCGGTCGCACCTGGGGCAGAAACAGTTTACATCTGCCACGCTGGAGAAGTTTTCATCCGCTATCGATAGCTGCAAGCAATTCGTTACTAAGAAATACTCGTTAGTTCTGCAATGAAAGAATAAAGATAATTGACGCACCGCAGGTCGAGTAACTACTCAGACTCGGAAGTTCGGCCGATAGCGTGGAGCTGGCACTGAGATTCCTCCCACTACTCGTGCTGGTGATCTTGACTCCCGTTGAGCTCGGGATCGTCATCGTTGTCTCGCTAATCGTTGTCGCTGTAGAGCTTCCGGCGTTGACACTTGTCGTGGTTGGAGACTGCTCCTGCACGGCCGCTACGAAACGGAGCAGAGACACAGGCAGAACAATAACTCGCATTTCCTTCCCTAGGCATTGCCGGTGTCAGGAAGAGCAGACGCGGCAAACGCTGCGCGCAATGATGGTAGGAGACAGGAGAGCTCGGGATTTCGATCCTGAGTATTTGTGATTATTTGGTATCCTGGCGAAGACATTCCGGGCCGCGTTCCGATTCCTTTCTTGCCAACCTGCATGCACCCTGTAAGTCGTCTGTTCTCTTCAACGCTATTTTGTGCTCATCTATTCTATAGGAAATACAAATACAATTTTAATCGTTTCATATTCTTTCCGTTCTCAGACTACAGCCAACTGGAACAAGGAGCTTAACGCGCAACGGCGCGCGTACTAACAATCTGTACTCAGAATCTTTAACATTGTCGAGTACTTACCAGGGACTGGAACGCGTACGATGGTGCACTAAAGGTTCCGCTATGCTACTCAGATACCAGCGATGGGCACCAACGGCAGAGGAATTAATGGCATTGCTGTTTGGGACACCGCACAGCCATAGGATGGTGCGAGTACTTTCTCTCTGCGCGCCGCTATTTAGCTGATCTCCGCTGCTTACTAGGACGAGTGGGTACCTATAGAAGATGCGTTGAAGCTCTGTTAATAAAGGTCACAAGCGAGCCAACCTAGATGGACTACTCACGGACTAGGCAAAGGACATTGCTCTCTTAGCCGTGGAAATGCACATTATCATGCTCTGTATCAAGATTCAAGAGGGATAGACGTACCGCCTCTGGATAAAAACTCACCAAGAAGAGCTACGAACACGGTACGCCGACTTCTCATTGCTAAACTTTTCTCACTGACATGATGCAAGAAAAGAATGCCAAGGAAGGACGCCAACTCGCTGGTGTCTTCTCAGTAGCATCGAAACAGGTTGCGCACCTTCTCGTCGTCGCCTTCATGAATCCATCGGAAGCGCAAGCACAAAGCCTTGATGTCCCAGGTCCAGGACCATCGTATTCTGTTTATGGATACAGAGCCCTGCGATATGTCTACCTCACTGTACCGAAAGAATGATGACAGGCGTCAATGCCATAGGGTCTGCTTCGTGCAGATTTTCGGGAGGACACTTGCTACCTCCATCAGCTATAGCATTGTACGGTGAGTGAGTATGATACTCGCCGGGACTTCTAATACTGATGAGGTTACTTCAAGATGTCGCTCAGTCTGGGAAGAGCGCAAGGGATGGCGAACTGCTAGACAATGTCTTCCGACTGTAAACAAGAACGTCGCGTCGATATGTCCGCGTCGACGTCGAATCCATCTATGCTTTCCATGAGGACAACCAGCCCGATGAAATGTCGTCTGAGGCTTGATGTGGATGGCGAGTAACAATTGCGTGCTAAGCCTCTCCAAGGTTAAATGCGATCACCAAAACATTCATTCCTCCGGCACAACGCATGAGTCCCATCACGAGGAACATTTCGTGTCCAGCCAACCTCCAAGTATGTCGTCCTCTTCTTACACGAAGCGCCTGTGCCGACTCTTTTTACATAGGTAGCTGTCGAAACTCGAAATTTACAGACCCATTATTACTGCAAATCACAAGAATAGAAGCTCTCAGCGTCCCTGAAGAAACGAACCCGCCTGTCTCGGAAGGGCTAAGAACAAGGTACGACGACTTCTCATTCCTATACTTTTCTTACTAACATAGTACATGAAAGGAATGCCTAGGAAGACACCTACATGCTACCCTCCTCCTCACTTGGATCGAAATCCATCTCATTACTACTCTTTGTTATTTTTTCAAACAGCTTCGACGGCACAAGTACAAATCCCTGATACAGGACATCGTTAAGTCTCTCGTATGCTAGCCGTCTCAGGTTCAGATACCGTAGGGCCAGTTTTGGAGCTTGGCGCGCATCAATACTATGGTGTGTCTGCTTGCCATCTATGCACTGACTCGCCTAACATGATCTGCAGCCTGCACATTCGGCTTGTACTCAGCATATATCGAGACGGACATTTAACGAGCGAGGAGATAAGAGGAGACGCCATCAGCGGACCCACGTATCATCTTCGACTTCTGGGAACCCTCGCTCGCGCCACACGATCTCTGTGAGTGCTCCGGCCAATCACGGTTCAGATCTTTCAGTAAACTCCTACAAAGTGGTCGACCCGCGTTGCGAGGCCGAAACGGAACTCGCACCGAGTGGCGGATCTGGTCATCTTTGCGAGCCCCAGGTGCGTCATATTCATGCCTTTCCTTACGTCTGCTCAACTCCATCCCTGGTGGTCATAAGATCAATTTCATTATGGTCTAATTCGTGCTGCTGAACCGCTTAACCTTGTATCTTCTCCGCCGAAGATCTTACTGTAGATTTCTCCTTATTCGTCGTCACTCACTGTAATGATAGTCAGCGTAATTTACACGTTAGGAACAGGGACATTGCTCGCCAATCAGTGTTGGAAGGGGTCATGGAAATGAACTCGACCAATGGATATCCGGGAGCTGAACGAGCGCTGCCGAGTTGAGGAGACGATTCGTGGTTCGTCGGCGCTTTATTCATTCATGATAAGCTGATAGAATGACACATATTTAGCGCTCAAAAATCCATTCTTAACCTCCAGTATTGATAGGTATATTGCTGTCTTTCGCTTAACGTGAATAGCTGATCATTTCTTTTATCTTTTCCTGCGCGGCTGAACAAGACGGAAATCGTGTGGGCCGTGTTTCCTTGGTATATGTCCGTCCACCGTCTATCTCTGCCCACCTGCTCCGTCAACTATCGGTTATTGTATCCTCCTTGTCTCATTTATCCAATATGCTACACCTGTCATAACACAGTCATTCCTCTGATAAACGAGATGGGCTCTTCAACCGCAGCACTCTGATGAGTGTCGATATTGGACCAGCAATATATTACACCTTTCCCGAGAGGTTTAGGAAAATGCATTGCCGCTTTTCATTTTAGCATCTTACCTAGCCGGGGAGGGTAAGGATGGGCACGTCTCATGATAGATTCGATAGTGGTAGAATCCGAGTCTACCAATCCGCCTCCCTAACCTTGGAGGGCGGAACTCGAACTATCAAGCCTGAGTTCGAATCAGCTTCGACTGGCGTCGAAGTCGAGCTTCCGATATCGCCGGGCTATTCCCTTCTGTAACTTTGGAGCGCTGGTACAGCATCGTTATCAAGGTCCAGAACCGAATACGAGTTTTATTCATCGCCAATCAGTCCTTCCCCAGAGAGCGGAGCAGCTCTAAACCCAACTCGACTCTGTTGATTGGTGAAGCTGTGTTGGCTGTTCACGGGCCTGAGAGATAGGCCAGGGTGGGGGAAATATCACTGCTATGAGCGTGCTGTAGACAGGTACGCTGGTTGGCCCTTGGGCGAGAGAAATGGCGGTGTTTTTGATCGTTCCGAGGGGGGAAAAGGATACGTCTTGCTTCCCGGTAGCAATCGTGCATCAATTAATCGCCTAAAGAAGGCTTAGTCAACCTCTTCGCTTCCTACTGTCCACCTCAACTGAAGCTACTTCCTATGACATTCAATTGACTGCAACAGACACCGACTATGGACATAGGTGTGTGACTGTGTTTCTTTAATTATTCATATCCTCATTCTGCAAATACTGCAAGGGGAAGCGCACCGTATTTGGGAGGAAGCGTTGAGGCGTTACGATGACAAGGACAATGGTATCCCTGAATTCAACACAGAGGAAGAGGTGAGCTCGCAGTAATGTTCTAGAGAAGCCAAGAATAATACTTTGCATGCACATCCCTCAAGTACGACAATCTTCCCACTATCACTCTCTCTTCAGTCACTGAGGCAAACAGAGCAGAATCGACCGTTCCAGTGTTAAAGCAACAGAGATATACTGGGGTAAAGGTCATACCGTCGGCTCTGGCTGATACTCCCTGTGCCAAGCTTGGTGTCAATGGGGTCCTGGATAGGCTTAACACCTTGCTCGGAACCTCCTACGTTCCGGGCTCTGTGTTCGAGATTCTCAATTACTACGTCAGACGCAATTACGACTTTGGAACTGCCTATGCTTACTTGCGCCCCTATTGGAATGACATCCATACCATAGAACACAAATTGCGTATCGGGAGAGTGGAGGACAGGAAGTCGCGGAGAGGGGTGCTTGTTGATGGCAGGATCACCACGCGGGATGTTCCCCCTCGGCGTGTGTGGGATCTGTGCGCTAATCGGGTGGTGCCATACTGGGTGATCCCAGGCTCAGATTGGGTGGGGGGTGTTGTAGCTGAAATGCCATGGGGGATATCACATGCGTGGGTAGATGAGAAGGAGCACATGGATGTGATGTCGCCTATCAATGGATATGAGTGGCCCGTGCCCATCCCGAAGGATGTGAACCTTGATCTCATCCGCATCGAGATGTTGAATGCTCGATCCAAGTATACACCACCCATGGGAGAGTACACATGGTTGGATGTTCTGTGTTTGAGGCAGAAGGGTGGACGTGGGGAGCATCTACGCCTGGAAGAGTGGAAACTGGACGTGCCAACAATCGGAGCCGTGTATGCTAAATCTTCGTTTGTGGTGTGCTACTTCAATGGACTGGGTCGTCCACTGCGTTTGACACCAGACTACTTCAAGAATGATCGGTGTTGGTTCCGACGTGCATGGACCTTGCAGGAGATCACCGATGATATGATGATTGGTGGGGAGACCAAGTATGATGGCGTGGATGAGGAGGTTGAAAGTTCGTTCAAAGAACGACTGAAGTCGTTACAGGAGCTACGAGGATGGGCCTTGACTCCTGACCGTCTCGTCTCAGAGATGCGGCATCGGGTGTCAACGAACCCATTAGATAAAGTTGCAGGCTTAGTATACCTTCTCAAGACGAAATCCATCCCGATGTACAACCCTAGACAGTCCCCAGAGGATGCATGGGAAGTCCTCATGGATATGATGGATCCTAGGTTTCAGGGACAGTTGTTCTTCTTCTACCCTGAGCCTGGGGAAGGAAGAAAATGTTGGCAACCATCATGGGAGCAAGTGATGAGGAACGACACTATGTCTCCTCGTCTCTATCAGGCCCGACCCAATGTCCGTGGAATTTATTGGGATGCAGATTCTCAGCCTGATTCCGTCTATTTTGGGCCTTCCTATATCTTGTCAGGAAATGTGCTGGGTCTGAGTGAGGCACCAGAGAAACAGAAACATCGACAAGGAGAACTGGTCCTCAAGGATGCCAAAGGGTCACCCCACAAATTGAAAATTGTGGCTGACCACACATACCCAATACCAGATGGCTTGTATACACTTACAGGCCTCGCTGGCTTCCTCAGTAAAACTTCAGATCTCTGGGTAGTCGGGCAGCTAAGAGAGGATGGGAAATTCAAGAAATTGTCAGTGTTCCGTTCAGCGGATGATGAAGAAGTGAAAGCCGAGCAACTTGGACTTGAATTCACTACAATTTATGTTTGTTGAATTTAGTTTGAAACTTCTGCCTACCACCCTGAACACAACAGGCATGTAGAACTCGTTACGCCTTTCTTCTGGTGTCTAAAGGTGCATGGCGGCCGCTAAACCCCATTAGCATACAATGTCGAATATTTAATTTTTCATACTGAACGTAGTCTCTCAGAGTCGTGCTGACATTGGATTTCAGAAGTACAAGGGAAAAAGCTATTCCAGTTCATCTTTTTCAAAAGGTATTCTGCTTCTCAACGCTGGACCTCTGAGTCTTCATGCCATTCAGTTATCGTGTTCGTACTTCTTTTGAACTGTGTTCGCTTGCCTGATCTTTCAAGGTCGAAGCGGCAAGTCCCCCGTTTAATGCGACGAACACTGGTACGTTTATATATATTTATCTTGTTAATTTACACAGTCGGAAGCAAAGACGGCCCTCCAACGACGTACCAATGCAATCTCATCAAGGCACGGCTCAAAGATGCGAGCGTCATAGTTGGCGGGCATGTCCCGTTCACACCCGACGCTCGTAGATACGTTGACCTACGGGTAGTTATTTTTGGTGAAAAAGGACTCGCTCGTTGCACTAACAGTCTGTGGTGCCCGTCATCCTAGCAGGACCACAAGCCACGAAGCAAAACATGCCGCCTCCCACGGAAATCTATCAAGGAGTGAGGTACGAGGGTTCACGCAGACTGAGCCGTTACTCACTATTCACTTAACGACCTGCATATCCGCACAAAATGCAGACGAGTGGATTAAACCTCGAACGGGTTTCCTGATTTTAGAATGATATGGTTTTCACGCAGAGTCAACGAAATGAAGGCCTTACTGGCAGACTCGGAACCATTAGGATCAAGCTCTCCGTCAGAATTGCTGCTGTGGATGTTAAGCTTCGTAAAATTTCTACACCTGCACAAAGGTGTCTTCAGAGATGTCTATGAAACGCAAGGAATGCTCATACCAATAATCTGCACAAAATCAGGCGTCTGCACGATTTGGACTGACTTGATTGTGCCTTCAGAAATGACGTGAGTTCCGAGCGCAATCTATAGGTCATTGAGCAAAGGCGAGAAAGGCGAGAGCTGGAGAGCACAGACCTTGCAGCACCACGAAACATCGATACACTGTGTAAAACATCAGCATCCACACGGCGTGAGATGGGTGTGACAGAACTCGATACCGAAATGTGGGCTTAGGGTAGACGGGGCGGGCAAACAGCAGTAGTGTAGATGCACGATGAGCCTGAGAGCTCAACGAGGATGCAAAACGTACAGGTTGTCAATGGCGTTGACTATAACAGTAGACGCGGCTCTATCTCGCTTAGGACAAACAGAACAGAACGCAATATAAAGATTCTGGCACATTGAATCCTGGCGAGGTGTCAACCTGCATTTGTTGGTCCCAGTTGGACCATATGGTTCAGCTCCGCACGAATTTGGGCCCCGGAAACTTGGCGTTAAATGTGAGGCTTGAACATTCTGCACTGTTAAAAGGATTAGTAAAATGCCGATTTGTGTTAGAGTTCGAGCACGGGAGGGAACGAAAAGAGCAACTCGTTTAGACCTAGTATGTCGACATGGTGGTAAACGGTAAAGAAAAGGAAAGCTACGGGTACGGTAAATAACGGGTTCAGAGCCGGTTGATTCCGACGGCTCATACAGCCACCAGTAACTCCAATAATTTGTATAGCGCTCTACCCGACCATGGCGTGGGCTCAGTGAATTCAGAACGATCTATGTTGTGCACATTCCAGCTCGATTCCGAACATAAATGCAGGAAATGTTAGCAAATAATCTTTAACAAAGCACTACTTACTGGCCGTCACTCTGACTCCGCAAGGGTTCGCTCGCGGATTACTAACCGATGAACATTGTGGATGTTTGACACGAAGACGAGCGCATATAGAGATATTCTACAAATACTTATCATCGCCAATCCAGGAATAAGGGAGTCGCTTACTACTTAGTCATGTTTGGTTTTGCAAGCTTCGATCCTGGAATTTGCGGGCTTTATTTTGCTAAAGTGAGCATTGCAAAGGGATACAAAGAAAATATGGGAATGAGCGACTAACGATGAGTATGGGCGTGGCGTTGCCTCCTACGGTAGTTCTATCATTAAATGTTCAAGCCATATGTGTGAATGTAACGTCACCGAAAAGCCATAATGTAGACTTGCATTCTTCGCAACAGCTTCACCGGTATAATAAGAGACGGCACTAGATCGAGTTTCATTGAAATTGTCGTCGTTAACAGTGCGCCAGTGGGTAAAGTGCGGCGGCAAATCAGCTACCTGACATGAATCTCGCCCCGAGACTCTCGGGTTGAAACTAGAGTAATTTAATACAGGGAAATATGGTGCAGACTTCGAAATAATCACACTTACTGGCGAGACATCGATCTGTCGAGGACCTCGCACCGTTTAAAATCGACCGCTATCACAGTGAGCTGTTGTATGAACAACAATCTTTCCGCAGAGAGGAGAACACAGCTTGCTTTATCTAGCTGGTATCACTTCTGAGTGTTCCATTATGTCTGATGGCTACAGATGAGCATGCTAGCAAAAGAAGACCTGGAGGAGTATACCTGTCGTTTATCTTCATCAATATTTGAAAGTCCATCGTCTCGTTCAACCAGGAGGCACAGAACCTCTCGTGTGTACTCGCCGAACAGCCGTTCATCCTCTGTACATGATAACAGAACGTCTTGGCCTAGTCATACTCTCTAAACTCGTTTCCTAGCATTTCCTAGTGGGCTTTGAGATAAGTTACCTGTAGATAACACGGCAAACGTACCTCAGCTCGGAGTAATTGGATGGAAACTAGATCGGTTTACCCTTGTCAGATATTTCTACCGCTCGAAGAATAGAGTTACGCGCCTTTACAGTCTCATTTGAGAGCCATGCGTCGTATTGTACCACAACGTGTCTGGACGACGAGCATCTGTGGATATGAAAATACATCAGTCAAACATCATGATCTGAAGCCCGTAAATTACGCATCACATTTAAACATGGTCCTTCCCGTCATAGAGCCATACGACGATGAGATCATATTCTCTTTGGTTCCTGCAGTATCAGCTGTGTGTGGGTTTGGTGTCGGTCGAAGGAGGGGTTCTTCGTGTCGAATTGTTAGGAATTCTTTGTCCTTGGAATCAGACTTGAGTCGTGACAGAGAAAGAGTACAGCAGCAACATCAGATCACAGACATGGTGGGAGGCAATACTCGACGGCCAAGAGACGGCGTCGTAAAGGACGAAAGAGGAGAAGCCATAAATCGAAGGTGATGGCGATTGCAACAAGTCCGGCCCGCGGTCCGCATTCTGACTCGGTTGTTGCCGCCGTTTGCTGATTCCCGCAGCTCCGGCCAATTTCATCCTTCCATACTCCTACCACGAAAGTATTCACTTGCCACGCTGCCCAGCTGATGAAGCGAGATTATTTTCCCAGATCCTTATCACTCAATTTCTGATGAATTGGTGCTTATGTAGGACGATGTCATCGTGTGCACTGTCCTTGACCGGGACCTCTCGAAGGCCGGCTACAGTTTACAACCAACACTTGCGACCTACTGAGTGGCAATCATAAAGAGACGACGTTGGAGGACGTAGGCCGAAGTTTTGCGCACGTATATACCATGGTCTGTCCACTTACCATCCATGCACTGAGTCGCCTAACTTGACGTTCTGCAGCCTGCCAAGTTGGCTTGGACTCAGCTGCTATCGAGACAGTCTCTTGGATTGCGAATGTCTTAATCGAGCGAGCGAGGAGATAAGAAGAGGAACGAATACTTTGCAGTGGTGTGCATACGACGTCTGTGATTACTCCAGTCCGTCACGCTGCAGACCTTTGACTTACCGCGTATGAAATAGGAAACCTGTATGGAGCCGCTGAAAGGTTGTGGATCTGGGCATCTCACGAACCATCCAGGTGCGTCATACTCATTCATTTTATTATTTCTTCTCACCTCCATCCTTAGGTATCAAATTCACCGTGATTCAAATGCGTTCTTTGGCCGGAGATGCTTAAAGGTTATAAAGGCCTACGATGCCGATGCCGTGTGTACTACTTGGATCCCTCTCAGCCTCTGTAAAATTCATCAGTCTCCCTTGCAGATTGTTATATCGCGGTCATCGATTCCTCCAGTATCCGGATGTCTACGTTTCATAGATTTCCGAATGCCAATAGTATATACGAAAGATCCTATGACATTACTTTGTCCTCTCCATCTCTGCGTTCACCTTCGCGTTCACTCCTGCCTCCCAATCATCCCAACAGACACTCAAGACAGCCAAGTTCCGTCCGTACGCGAATTCTTCAGCCCTGGGATCTTCCTTCCTGACCCTGACCCCCCCAGAACCGCGAATCTTCGCTTCGGGCCAGGCGTTGGCCCAGCGCAACACCGCCTCCATCTGGAATCCCAACCTCTTAGCTGTTGCCATACTAGGCATGTTCGAAGCGTTTGCCGTCCAGACAACTCGCTGCAGGCCTAATCCACCATCCGCAGGATGATTTAACGCGGAATTCATCAGGATCCCGACAGCGTTAGACGTGAGATGAGTCCTCTGGAATGCTGGTAAGATCATCAGGAAGCCAATTTCTGTCACCAGATCCTCAACGGAGGTGTTTTTGGGGCCAAGAGAATTCTGCGTTTGCGTGCTGCGTGGATGCGTTCATCTGCATTTCTCACGGGTTTGGATGCGTTCATTTGCGTTTACACAAGTGCGTGTACGTCGCTATGTCTGCGTGAAATTATACATGAATGCGAGTGAGAATTTGAATTACTGAGCCTTACCAAAATATCTTGATTTCCTGACAGTGTACTCGATCATACCAAGTTGACAAGTACCTAAGAGTGCTATGATGTGTCTTTGAGCCTTAGTGGACATCGAATTATGTATTTACAAGACCACAGAGGATGCTCCAATGGCGAAGTAATGCTAAAAAAGGCCTACACATGCCAACGACAGTGAACGCATGTCACGCACTTCACGCACTTTGAGATTTCTGCGTTTACATCTTGAACGCATGCGTTAGCTTTGTTCACGCATGCGTTCATATGTGAGCGCATACGTTATAGCATTCCACGCATGCGTTCGTGTACCAACGCAAACGGTAAGACATCCCACGCATGTAACAAGATAAGAACGCACACGTTATGAAAAGAACGCAGCGAACGCAGATGTGTGACAAGTCTGTCACATCTGCGTTTAACTCAAGTTTAACTTAGTTTACTTTGAGAAACGGGTGTTTCGTCGTCGCACAGTCTCTGATCAATCTCCCTTATAAACCAGATACCTAAGATATCAAGTGATCAAAGGAGCACACGCTCAAATATCATAAATATCAACTACAAGGCTTCTCTTTTGTCTACAAGTCAGGATCTGTACCGTCCGTTAATTTCCTGCGACTGCGTTTAGTAGGTGGCGCGGTATCTTTGTCAGGACTACCAGGCCTCACAGCACTCGGTTCAGCCAGAGTATCATCCAGGGCTCGGCGCTTTCCTGCATGGCGAGACAGCATCCTGGGTTTTGGACAGGTTACCTCATGTGCTCGCATGCTCTCTTCTTCCTTCTCTAATTCTGCTCTATGCCATTGCGCAAGCTCTTCTGTATCAAATTCTGCCCCCGCCTGTAGTAGAAATTCAGTCCGACTTCGCTCACGACAATTGGAATGATCGTGATGGGCAATCGAAATGCTTCAGTTCATATCCGCAACAGCATGGCTGCTCGAGTTGCTTATCCCGAACTCCTGGACTGGTTCCAGGACGACAGACCACTTTACATTCTGGATTCTCGCAGCGAAGGACGCCGAGACATCGTCTGTTGCTGATCTTGCCATCGCGAATCGTCGAAGCCGTCTCAGACCCTTCAGGATCACCACCATTATTACGCATTGCCCAATTCACTTGTAGCTTCTTGGTTTGTTTGAAGTCTTCGAATGATACATCTATTGCAAAGAGGCCTGATGGCCAGCCGTTCCAGCCACCAGGAAAGTTCGATAGAGTGGTGAATACCACACCATCATCAATCCCTCGCCGTGCCTCCGGTTCTGGGTGTGTTTCGAGGGGTATATACACAGTCAACGGTACAGGATCCGAAAGATCAATGTCAGGCCAGCGAGTGAAGCCGTGGGGAACATTTTCCTTTGATAGCTCTAGAGTGGGGCGTTTGATTCCTTGTAGACGAGCTGTGGATAAGGGGAGTGCATTCTTCTGATCCGAGGTCGAAAGGTCTGCAGATGGTCCTTGGAAACGGACAGGGCCACTATTTCTATGCTGATAGGGCGGTACACGAGTGCGTGGATTAATTCCTGTATGCGAAGCCTCTGCTGAAGGGTTACTTTGGGCATGACTAACATCTCTAATGACGGCCCCTAATCAACGGAATAAGTTAATAATTTTCTAGATGATGGATCAGTTTAAAAGGACGTACCAGTTTTATGACTATAAATAGGAACAATTCTGTCGAGGTTAGGTACTGCTGTCGGCAGCGTGTCCTCAGTACTAGGAGCAGCAGACTGGTTCTCCTCGTGGTCTATGTCCTCAGACTCGGAGTCAGTTTCCAGAAGCCAGGTAGCTATGGCGCGCTTGATTTTTTTCTGTTAAAGGTACATTAGAGTAGTGTCATTCAAGAATGCCACTGAGACTCACGATAGTACTCATGAAAGTTTTGTGGTAAGGTATCGGAGCGACGGACTCCCACCGTGGCATGATTTCTGGCATGATTTGAAAAACGAGGCGGAATATTGGATATCGAATAATGTTGATCACGATAGCATGCAGGTTGGCCTGGCAAAGTATATGAATGTATCACGATATCAATTTATTCGGTGCTATCCTGTATGAACTTGGTACGTATCTGCGGAAAAATTAGAGGCAATGGCAAGGGAGAGACAAACTGACATACTAACGAAAGTAGACACGAGATACTACTGCAAAGAGAAGGGTATGCAATATGAAGGGAAATAAGAATTAGGCATGGTAGCCTGCATGGCTGGGTGGTTGCGCGGAGCGTGGCTGCATGGTCGACGAGCGACGGACTCCTATCAAAAGTTGATCGAGTCCATCAAACGCGACGAGAGTTGACGCGTTCCATTCTTTTTCGTCACTCCTTGCACCGAATCAGCTTGACCATGAGATGTATAGTCTAGGTATGATTGCTAAAGAGATAGGTGATTCTGCAGGACTTTCAAACCCTTCAAAGTTTCGTCAATACAAAGAAAATATCATTCCGAATTCATTCAAATTGGATTGCCTGGTTTAAGAACACGAAAGGCTATGTAGCTGGAGTAGATACTTTTTCGAGTATCCCAATGGTATAAAATAACCTTAGAGACATTCTTATAAGCTAGAATTAATATGGTACACGCTGTGGGGTTCCCATTTTCTATTTGTGTCACGCACGCAGATGATGTCACACATACGAACGCAAACGCATCTCAACTAACGCAACTGCTATTTATAGAAACGCATGCGTATGAACGCAAACGGAAACGCAGGTGCGAGAACGCAAGCTAACGCACTCACGCATCTGGATAACGCAGAATTCTATGTGCCCGTGTTTTTGTATGTGATGATCCCTGCGTAGGCATGTTCAGACTTGGACTTGTTGTAAACAGCGAATGCGGTCTCCCCGGCGCCATTGTTTATTCTTTTCTCCCAAAACGACGCGATGAGCTCTTGTTCATTTCTAAATGGGCCGACAGGGAGGAAATCATAGAAGGAAGCTGGAAGAGCGGCATCGACGTGCAGTTTTGGGTGGACGGAGATCTGAGATCAAATCAGTATGGATTGGCGACAGATCGACCGACCAACATCAAAAGGTACGAGTTTTACGCGTTCGTTTTCCAAGACCGAGGGAAGTGGGAAACAAAAGTTAGTGAAAGGCATCTGGTTCACGGGAAGTTGGGACAGAGACTTAGGTTAGGAATTTATGACTTGACAATCGTCTGACTCGATTTGCGGAGTAACCTTGCGGCACGGATATCCGGATTCCCGCTGAATTTCGAATGGTTGAAGGTGCCCGTACTAACACGACGCTGGATTTACAGCCCGATATGCCACGGCGTAAGCAAATTCTTCAAATATAAGAACAGCACGGACACTAATCTCCCGATATGAATGCCAAATTATGTCAAGGTAATGCGTCAAGATTTATTCCTGATACGAGTTGAATCTTATGCTTGCTTAATCTAGGAGTTTAAGGAAGAGAGGAATGCTTCACGTTAAATATAGCGATGCCAATGTGAACACATCTGCTCAATTGCGTCAGAAGAAGAAATTTTTCGAGCTCAAATTGTGCGATGGACAACGGTTTCACGAGGCAGACCGGAACTCGGCCCGTGGTCGCGCCACGACGCGTTCGTGACAATCTGTCATGTGACAGTGACACCGTCGCCTTCAGCGAGAACACCGATAGACTATCGAAGAAATCGCTTTTATGAAGGCAACGCTGCTTCTCCGTCAAATACTGGGCATTATGCCTGTTCTATTCACGATAGTACTGCAAACTCCAAACCTACTCCGATGCAGTGAAGGAAGAAGCGAGCCAAGGACGGTATCAGGAAACGGTTCATGCCGTCCAGGGGAACCCTGTAAATGTACCGAGGAAATGGGACGCGACGATGAAGACGAGTTCTGTTGGCTGGGAAACGGGTCAATCGAGATCCATGTCAACGCAGAGATTTATCAGGTACGATTCGTCAGTCTGTTCCGAAGAGTCATGCTCAGTCTCCAGCTCGTGGACAACGGCGGACAGGACGAAGCTTCAAATTTGTCAAAGCTGACTACTTAGAGATTCATAAAACCCCTAGGACCGATGGAAAGATCCTTTCAAAGTTTGTGACCAGCCTTTTGTCGTGTTGTAGCTTTCTCTGTTTCTGTCCAACATGCAAGGGGGCCTCTTCACTGAATCTCCGAGATACAAATCCGCGACGAATCTGACTGTGTATTTGTACCAGACGTATCCACGTAAATTTACTCTGGCGAAGGACAGGTAGGCGTTCTCTCTCTTTATATGCCAACCGCTGGTTGATACTACAAAATGTCAGGCTGCACTATTCTTCTCAACAAGAAAATGCCATTTATCCATGACAGCCAACATCGCTACCCCTTGTTCACGGTGTTACACCTATCTTTCATCACGTCACTCCGCCTAAGGACCCGTCTCCGTTACAAGCAAGTATTATTCATCCGTGGGAGTGCCAAAGTGAATAACACCGCTATAAAATGGTACCCTGGTGACTACGAAGGTGATCAGGTGACAAAACACGTATATTCAACAGTTACGCGACGCAGGCGCTTGGCGAATGATAATCGAACCCTCCGCGTCGTTGATCTGGTCAAGAACGATGACGGTTTCTGTCATTTCGGAAGCCGATCCCATCGACAATGTATCGAGCTATGACTCCATCACCGAGGTCAACCAAGGACCAAGTCACAGTGTTTTGATGTGATATACTCTTAGTGGTGGACATCTCATAAGAATGTAGGTTCGGATTTAGTTCCAGTCCGCAATACAAAAGACTTACGGAAACCTTCTGACAGTTCGCTATCGTCCACATGAAGATACTCCTGCGACGCTGTCGACATCGATGCAAGCTTTCGAACCAGTTCCATCACTCACTATGAGAACGCTTTCATCCCGGGACGCTTCGCGCAGCTTGCTACGGAAGTGGACCCAACGAACAATTCCACGATCGACGCAGATCCTTCCATGTGCTTCTCGACCCCTTGTAAACCAAACGGACCCTGGTTCTACAGGGAAAAACACGACAAGTACGCCTATCTTCTGTATCAAAATAACTTTCTTTACCTTACCTTTGTATCCTTTTGAAGATTTCCCGTCGTATCCAATACCTTGATGATGCAGACACGCAGAGACGTTGGAATCACTCCATCGTCAAATCAGTGGGAGATCATCGTTTCCTCTCGCTGTGAGCATGGAAATATCGACTGAACCCCTAACCTCGAGAGTGCAGCTTCTTTGCAACCAATGAAATCCAGTAACTTCAGCCAGCAGGAAGGACGACGCCATATTCCGGTCCATTTTAGGCGTCGACACAGAGAGGGAGATATTGTACTTTCTGTTGAAGTAAAATCTTGGCGGAGCGTTAAGATCTTCAGGACAGAACAGGTTCTATGACTTTGCGTTCACTCATGAGACGAAATATAATGAATGATATTCATTATTTGCCTATCTGAATCTTGACCAAACATTGCACCGCATTCGGACATTGCCAGGCTGGAGAAAATAGTATCACTGTTTACGTCCACCCTTGCCGATAAAGGCTGTTCCTCATGTTCTAGCGACTCTCTGCACATCTGACTGACAGTCCAAGTCAAGCATGGATGACATCAGAATGGGTATCTATTCCTTTCCTTTCCATTGGTTTAGCGCTCCACTGACTTGGAAAAATTAGCCGCCTTTCGCGCCAAACGGGATTGGTTTCAAACAATATGGAAATACCGAAAAGATGGCGTAGTGAGTATCCCACAAAGGCGTTGCCAGACACTTGATAGTATTATTAACATATTTCAGGCGCGCATCAAGCATGCAAAGTTCCCGGAGGTGACGATCTCTGCGTGCACAGAGATGGAGGAGGAGATCGCTGTTCCATTGCAACGGATTTACACTAGTAAAAAACCTGTAATATCATCCTCTCTCGCGAATACTCCCTGTACTATCCTCGGCCTTCATGGCCTCTTGGAGCGACTTAACACCACCCTCGGTACATCGCACACTTTCGACAACCCGTCGCTCTCCTCTCTTCTTGAAGACTGTATCGCGAAGAAATACGACTTTGGCACTGCCTACAGCTCTCTCCGAACGGCGTGGTACACTGAAGACTGGAGTAAAATCCCATACAGGCTACGCGAATGCGAAGAGAAGGACCGAGAGATGCGACAAACCGCAGTTCACGGAGGCCGTATTGTGGAGCCGTGGATATATCCTCGACGGGTCTGGGATCTGTACAGCAATCGCGTTGTGCCAATATGGAGCACTGGCACTGATTATCCGGCTCCAATATCGCATGCGTGGATGGGCGAGCATGAACGCCATGATGAGTGGACGTCCATCAACGGGCGTGAATGGCCCGCGCCCATCCCCAACGATACAAACCTTGACCGAATTCGCATCGAGATGCTGAATATGGGCTTGGAGTACGTGTGGTTGGACGTCCTTTGTTTGAGGCAGAGAGGAGGGACGAGAGAGGATCTGCGCGCGGAAGAGTGGATGCTTGATGTACCCACAATTGGGTTTGTGTACTTCACCGTGGATATATACTACTACCTGAGTGGGCTCGGGCGGCCGCTCAGTGTGAAGCCTGGCTACTTCGACAGCGATCGATGCTGGTTCAACCGCGCATGGACACTACAGGAGATTGGATTGCGGTACCATAAAATTTGTGGTATTACCCCAGATGGGCCAATGGATGCGGCGGTGGACAAGGATGGGAACTACGATGCTGACATTCTGACAACCTTTCACCAGAGACTGCAGGGCATGAGGAAGGCAACGCACAGAATATTCGATATGTTGAAGGAGATGCGGCATCGAGCATCGACGAGTCCGGTCGATAAGATTGCAGGGATGGCGTTCCTTCTCGGGTCGCCCACGATACCAGCGTACTACGAGAGCCACTCAATTGAGGATGCATGGACAGCCTTGATGGATACGACAGATGACACCATGCGGGGAGCTGTGTTCTTTCTGTATCCTGAACCAGGAAGAGCAGGCGCAAAATGGCGACCATCGTGGGACCAACTCATGACGAAGCCTCTGCCCAGGGATTATATGCCGGTGGACGACTACTATTTTACGCACATCGAAAGGGACTGGAAAGCTAATGTTGATCGATGTGAGGCATTGTGTATTGAAAAAGGGTTTGTGAGGGGGTTGGCTGTCGAGGGCACGCAAGGAACCGACCGACATGGGGAGTTACTTGTTGAAGAAGCGCACGGGACGCAGCATACATTTAACATCATTGCAGCGCACCCGTACCTTATAGCCGAAGACATATACACATTGATCGGATCCGGGGAATCATTTTATTCGACGTCTTGCCAATGGGTACAGTGGGTAGTCGGGCGAAGACTGTCAGACGGGAGCTTCGAGAAACTATCCGTGTTAAAGATGGCTGATGATGTGGACAGAAGTACGTTGGAATTCCTTGCAGGAGAAAAGCGTGTCAATATTCTCGTTTAATACCGTCGTCTTAATCATCATTCCGTATTATATTTAGCACTTACGCATCATGTCTAGTACCTACCAGATACACTGTCAGATTTTACATTCGTCGGTCTAGACCTCATACAATAGTTATAGATGATAGATATGTGAACGAGACATATCAAACGTAGAAATCCGGGTAGCACGCATAAAACTGAAGACGAACGTCAGCGACACTAAGAATAAAGAGTCTTGAGTCACAGTCTATCAGATAGCAAGAAACTGTTAAGTATGCGGTGTCATAAATCATACTAACAGTTGAATTATCGACTACATGTCGACCGGGAAACCGAAATACTGTCAGAGATCGACCCTTCCACACTTGGGTTGACAGAATAAAAGACTTCACCAATATGCACAAACGGACCAAGTCTCCTATGCAATTCTTTAAAGACGAGGTGCCGTTTCCCGGTTCAGACAGTATGCGTTAGATAGAGACTCGTACATTGGGCGAGTAGCGGGCCGGGATATTTGGAGAGCGGATGAAATGGCGAGAGGCGATAGGCAATCGCAGATAGGATGAGGAAGAATACTTGAAAAACGAGAAAAACACCGGATGCGGGGAAAGAACTCAAGTACGTCTCTGGGAATACGACGCGTCTGTAGAACAATGCGGTTATGCCAACGAGAATCTCGAGTGCTACTCCCGTGTCGCCACGGATAGGTCGGTGGAAACAGTAGGTGAAGAATAGCTTTCAATTTCACGATATTAGTCCCAACGAAAAAGGATATACCTGAGCGAACTTACCAACCCAGTAATGGAACTAGCAGTGAGGAGACCTAGGGCCATGGTGCGGTACTTGTAGGGTGCTAATTTGGCAGGGTCAGATAAGTAAATTTCCTATTGACCTCGTGCGCCAGCATCTATTAGGCTCAGCCGTCACCGGGAGCCACAATAAGAAGATATCCCAGACCATGGATATCAAGCCGTCAAAGCAAATGGGGACGTTGATGTGGAGCAGAGAAAAATGATCAATCAAGTTATCAACTGATGGTGGATGTCACGAGGCATGGTTCGTTCGTCCGCAAATAGCCGTGGCTGGACTGACCACATTGAGGGCCTGCGTGATCGGAGAAGCTTTCGAGAGCCCAATTTACACCATGCTCGCCACTGCATATGTCTCATTGTTTCGAGCATGTCGTTTGTAACTCACAATGAGGAGCTTCACCAGCTCGACCGCACCGTCGGAGTCTTGTTTCTTGGATATGTCGTTACGATGGCGCTCTATGGCTTCAATGCGTACCGTACGATTTACTTCCTCCCCTTGCTCTGTAATGACTGACATGTTCTTTCGAAGAGGTGTATATCTATTTCTCCACATTACAAGGAGAACATTATTTGAAGAGGGTTTCGGTAATTGATATATCAACTTCCGATGCTATGATTGCTCAACACGATCTTAGGTTGCGCTTCTTGCGTGGGTATAGCGATGCTGTCAACGTATTTACTAGCTCACTGGTATAACAGTATGTTCGATGCTGCCTCTGTAGGGTTCTGTAAGCACTCGATCCATACTGTTCACTTCGCCAACACACTTATATCCTTCCTCAGTAGCCGAAGCGTCAGGATTCTTATCACTGGCTCCGCATACACTGATATGCGTTTTAGTGTCCATTCTTACATGGTCTTGGAGTTCCCGAAGAGCTCTCATGCAGTGGAATCCCCTACGACATAAGTAGTTTCTGTTAATATGCTATCCATGTACTCAGCTTCCCCGTAGGACCTTTGCCGTGAGTGGATACTTGCTCTTTCAAATATCCCTCTGATTTGGATGGAAAAGGTCAATAATGGGCTTGTCGTACGTCTCTTTGAACTCTCCGAGCAGAGCCGTTACGTACTCTGAACTTTTAGGTCTTGATGATCTTGATCGTCCAACTGTACGTGTTCATCCCCGCTTCCGCAGTACCTTTAAAAAAACATATAGCGGCAGAGCCCGCTACCTTCCTTGAAGCTTAGTAAGACAGAGACGTTTCTCTTATAGCGGCGAGTTTCATGATAGCACCTACCCATGCGTCGTCGATGACAACAAGCTCCAGAGGCTGTATGGCGCTGATTTCCGTAACCCTATGACCGACATGTGGATGTACTTCTTGTGCCTCCCTTTCATTTCACCCCGTTAATCAGTCTCATCACCAACTCATCACGATTTGTGGATGACTCTTTGACGACTCTTCAAGTTTGAAACTCCATGAACAGAACATTAGATTCGGTCCCGGGCTCCCAACACATGGCGAGCCCTGCTCATTATGAAAGACTTGTTGTGGCGTCTGGGCAGTACCTAAAAGCATCTGTAAGGCTTATGACAAGAAAAGCAGTTCAACGTCGAGTGAACATTACCCCAGATGGGCTTTTCGCATTTGCAACCTTGAATAGTTCAGGATCTTCGACGACGCATCAACGATGGAGCTGCACCTCTCGTAAAGGCCACTCCCAAAGATCCTATGTTTCTGATCGAATCTGATGCTTTTGAGAGGCATAGTCTGAAGCTGAAGCACGGTGAGTTGGGCTTGGATAAGACAGCTTGGTGATGAAGGATCCATCATTCATACACTCTAAGGATCGCCTTAAGGCTCCGTTCAACTATGCTTTACAGACTGACTTGCCTTTAGGCAATGGTTGAATCTCCTTGAGTACGGGTACGGGTGTTGGACTTGAGTCTTTAGACCAGAGAGTAAGAACAGCGTAGAAGCAAAAAGGTTCGCTCGGTGGTGGCCTTCGGCCACCACCAGCTCTCATTTGCTTCACTCTTCAAAAGTATCCAGCAAGCAATCTGGTGGTTCATGGATATCCATAACAAATAGCTGTCCATAATCTTTCCGACGTCCGTAGCTTTTGTGTTGATGCATATTGAGGCTGGCGCTCATGGACCCGGGACACGCAACGACAACACAACGGTATACCCAAAGCTTCTGTGCATTCGATGGGCCCCCAATAGATGGGAACTGAGAGCAGTACACATGTTGATCTCGATTACGATCCAAAATATTGTGCGCGGCAAGAATTTGAACGAGATTATTTTTCATCACGTAACGACGGCGGGCCAAGAGAATTCTGCGTTCGACATCTGCGTGCATGCGTTCAACTGCGTTCATCTGCGTTTGCGTGAGTTCAACTTACATATGTTTGTGGGCCCGTCGATGCATTTAGATGCACGGTATCCTGATAGTTAGTACCATTTCAACAATACCGGTTAATTATGTTTTCTGTTGAATAATGACTTACTTTTCTGATTTTCCTGGAAATATCTCCGTGACTTAATATGACTTAAGAACAAAGGGTAATCGTCTATAAAGGCTATGAATGCATGCATGTTAGTCAATCCTAGTCTCACAACGACTAGAGTACCGTTTTATGTCGAACTACTTGTGATCCCTTCGCTTTTCTCGACTTTGAGTAAATCAGGCACCTCTAAAATCAACAGAAAGACTCACGCATCTCAAAAATAAGTCACGCATGCGTCCAAACATCGAACGCAAGCGTTAAGAAAGTGCACGCATGCGTTCCTTTTGAAAACGCATGCGTCCGAGATTAAACGCAAGTGTGTGACAGTTATGTGACAAATATGCGTGCGGTGCGTTTGATGAGTTCAAGTTCGAGTTGAACTAGTTGACTTATGATCGGTTCGATTTCTCCCGCCTGTATTTGCCTCTAGTCGCTCATTCTAAGCAAGTATTGTATTTTTATGATGTATTCCAGTTATATATAGCCAGGTTGCTGTCAAGTCGCTGTTTTGGAGCCGTAATTTAGCTCAGTTTCTTCAGCTTGTTCCTTGAGAGAATGGTCATGGTACCGTAGTCTGTACTGAAGGTTATTATACCTCATGGCCTCTAACACCTCGTGAAACCTCAGAGCACTCTTACATCTAAAATTCCATCTCTTACATTAATGAATTCAACTGTATAGACTCTACCATGATGAAAAAAGTCAATTCTGGCGGGTGTCGATGTCGTGCTGTTTATAAATTTGATAGGCAGTAAGTCTTACTTATACTGTAGCTAATAAAATAATTTTACAGGCGTCTGTAAGCCCAAATGTACAAGACGGCCAACAAACGCATCCATGTCACGCTCACGCAGACGTGACAAACGCATGCGTGAAAACGCAAACGCATGCACGCAAACGCAAACGCAGAATTCTACGTGCCCACGACGGCGAAGTGGAGCAGCCGAAACATTTCCAGTCAGAGGATGACGGAATGTATTTTTCAGACTAGAAAACCCACGCCATACAATATCAAAGATAGGAGGGGAGTGATTGAATTAGATTTAAGCAAATCTACCGCCAAAAATCCTGTCTGGAGCAGAGGATAAGAACACTCTACCAAGGTAGCGGGAATTTACGTCTCGTTTATCAGGTCTTATGCTCAACGAATTCGTCGCTGTGAGTTCACCTTGTTTAACTGAGGACCCTGCTCTAAGAGATATCCTCCAAAGATAACGCTGCTGTCGCTGCCTTCGTTGTGAGTAGGACGAACTCCTCGATTTCGGGATTGACAACTTGTCACGCAGGGAGTTATATCTATAGCAGCTTTCAGTAAATTGTTCTTTAACTCATATACGGTTGGCATTGATCGATTCCCACAGCTCTCGGTATCAGTGAGTCGTTAAAATACGCCCGCCTCGAAGCACGTATTTATCTGATCTAGGAAAGATTGAGAGAAGGTTTACGTCCACGTACGTTAAAGGTAGGTGAATATATATCTGTAAGATTGACGTTGTGAATATACTCTCAGCTCCGGAGTCTAGGAATACATGTCGATCATAGCTTTCCATGACAGCTGAGTAATATATTCACCCTTGCACATTGTTCCAACTCAGTGAGAATTCCGTGGGGTATACAGTATTGAAGTGTATGATTGCGGACATAATTCATTCTAGGTACCTATCCCTTTGTTGAATCAAAGTGATTACTATCAATACCTTATATCGTTCAACATAGAGTTTCTCCAAGTGATCCAATCGCGGAAGAAGAGCTGAGGTGAAGTTCGAACACAGTACGATTCTATTGAACGTCTAACTCGGTATATACTACCCGGGCCAGATATGTAGACTAATTACTATTTACAGATTTCTGTTTGATTAACTCGATGTTTGACCATTGCGGCATCCGTGCACTACGGAGTCATCTGAATATCGGCTACGGAATAGAAAAGAGCAGACGGCAGATACCATCAACACCGGACACAGACACGGACCAACCGCGTGGCAACGCCCAGCGGATTTTGGGGGGTCAAGCAAAGAGCACAATCAGGTGGGTCAGAATTAATTGTGATGCAGTATCGAAATCACGCAAACCATCTGATAGGAAACGGGTTTGCGGGGATGAGCAGAATAAAATATGGAGAACTGAATTCCTACCACATGCGTCGTGAAGTCAGATTCCACGGTTTTCAAGGACCATTGGAGTGTGAATCTGAATTTGTGGCTTACAGCGAACTGGAAATGTGCTGTGGAGTATTTTTTACACCTCGAATTGAACTGAAATATCGGCTGCGTCATCAATCAGCTATCAAGAGAATAAAATATAAACAATCGTCACAGGTTTGTATGTTTCATATAATATTTTCAGACTTACATGTACAGGACATTACCTCGGCCTAGTATCCGCCTAAAGATGAGCTAACCATGACGACACAGAGCATGCTACGTCTGGAATTGCCATTCTTAAAAAATGTACGACCAAGTCAGTTCGAAATCATGTGCTCGATTGAAATGATATTACTTGCGGATGATGTAATCAATCAAGCGCCTGTAAAGGTGTCAAAGAAATGTACAAGTGCAAGTGTGTTCAAAGCTGGCCGACGAGGTGTTTGATTGATTCTGGTGGTCAAGTCACCCCTTCAAGTTCTTCATCAGCAAAAGATATTAGTAAGGTCGCGATGAGTAAGACTCTGACCACAGAAACAGTCAAAATCAGCATCGATCAATGGAAGCAGGAGAATTTACCTTCTTTGGACTGGATTGTGGGAGCGCCTCGGATAGGAAAGTACCCCAGGCCCGGGACATTCCGCATGCTAAGCTGCGCCATCTTTGATGCTTCTCAGGATTGGAATGATAAAGGACATCGCGACCAGCGAATCCTTTCCACCATTCGCAGACTCTTGACATGGCTCCAAAAGTTTACCTCATCACCGGCGCTAACCGTGGCATTGGTACGCGCTTGCGCCTCCCTGGCCGTTCACATCTCTGATGACCACTACAGGATTGGCTCTCGTCAACGAACTAGCCGCTAATAACTCCGACATTTCAATCTTCGCTGGAGTGCGCAATCCTTCAACTACAACTAATCTGGAGGAACTTTCCAAGAAATACCCTGGGAAGATCACCATTGTCAAGTACATCTCTGCTGACGAGGAAGGGAACAAGGCGTTAGCGAAGGAGATCGAGACGAAACATGGTCATCTCGACGTCGTTATCGCATGTGCAGGTCAGTTCCATATTAGGCCGCCTCTCCTGCCTTTCGACGTTTCCTGAACAATCGCAAGGTATTGCGACTTATATGGGTACGGCTCTGGACACACCTGCTAGTGAACTGCGTGATCATCTCAATGTAAGCGAGACCATCCCATGCATCGAATTTTCATCATCGAATTTATTTCTCAATCAGGTGAACGTTACTGGGATACTTGTTCTCTTCCAGTCTGTCTACTCGCTGCTTAAAGCGAGTACCTCATCTCCACGATTCATTCCCATATCCTCGGCTGCTGGGAGCCTGACGGCCTTCATATCCCTTCCTGCCGGATACACGTGCTATGGTGCAAGCAAGGTTGCCGTAAACTATATCGCTAGGAAGATCCATTTCGAGAATGACTGGATTAGTATGTATTCTTTTTGATATTAGCTGTGCGACGGAACCTTACTATTCTTCTTTGTAGTCTGCTTCCCTCTCGCACCCGGGATTGTGGATACGGATATGTGTGAGTACTCCTGTGGGAATCGAACACTCTGCGGGCACTTATGAAATGAATACAGCTCGTGAGAACCGAGCGATGGATACGACTGGTACGCTGGCGCCCATTCAAGACGCTCTGACGATTTCGGCGGAGAAGGCTGCTACGCTTCTTCTCGGTATCGTCGAGAATGCTACGCGGGAGAAGGATGGCGGAGAGTTTATCAATGTCGATGGTCAGAAGTTGACATGGTAGAGGAAAATACATCCCTGTATTTATTAATGAAATTATTTGTACCTGTGGTTGATTAATCTCATCTTTACTATCAACTCGATGAAGCCAACTCTTTCTCGGCCTTATTGACTCTTTCTTCCGAAATCCTGTGGTCGAACTTCATCGATTCGCGTCGCATATGGTAAGTGAAGCCTTAGTACTTAGTCTCCAATGAACGTGTCGATTACAATCGACGCCATCACAGCAGGATGGCGCGCATTTTGGGCGAGTCAAAATAGAATCAAAGTGCGAAATGTCGGATTTTGATTTTATTTTGACAGTCCACAAAGAGTCGCCCCCAGCTGTGCATCGTCGAATCTTGAAATTCGGCGAACGGAACAGGAGATTGAAAAGTATTATGCATTCTGTTAAACAATTGATCTTTCGTATACAGGCTCGTCTTTGCCTGCTTCGTGTACATAGGTAGGTGTATAAGTAAGTCCAAATGAAACGTAATAAAAATAAGTAGGCACTTTTCAGAACCCTTTTGAACCCTTGCTGCGGCAAAGTCTTCCATCATCTTGACGGACCCATCGATTTCCACCAACGGCAGTGGTCCCATACAGCAGCTCGCCAGGGTCCCAAGTGTCCTTGATGTGTAGCAACTTTTGATAATTGCTTCCGTAAAACGTATTCTTCCAGTCAGGATCGAATGCATCCCCCTGTACGCTCTATCATAAGCAACGAAGTAAACAAAACACCGAGAGGATATACGTGCCTCGTTGAGATAAGCCCCGGATCCCGGTGAAACAGACTTGAGCGACTCCATGAAGACATTCGTCATCGTGTGCTGCTGCTGTTCATATTGAACAAATGTTCCGGTGTCGTTCCATGGACTTAACCACTATCAGACTTCTGCGCTAACGATCAAGGGAGCAAGACTCACAGATATATCGCGAACGAGGATTGTGTCTCCCTCCACGAAGGAAGTACGGCGTTATTCGGCTTCCCACTCGCCACAAAACCTGGAGACACCGAGATATCGTATGCACCAGCAACATTATCGATGATATCACGGATAGCCTTGTTGAGCTTCGTGAGCTTGGAATTGGACTGCCAAAGCGATTTCGGAAGGAGGCGTCCCCCTACGACAGTGTTCTGGATCGCAAACAGCGGTGTGGGAAAGAGAGCTGTGTGCGCCTCCAAAAATCCCGGGAATGTTCCGTTGCTGGTGTTATACGGTATCCCAATGGCTCGGAGGTTAGCGAGGAAGGGATTGAGAGGAGCAGCGATATCGCCGAGAGTGTTGTTGGGCAGTAGCATGGGCGACAGTTGGAAAGTGCCTTGAGTATAGACGGCAAGAGAATATCCGCCCTTGTCGATAAGTCCCGCCGTCATCGCCCGATATGCATTGACACCGGCCCACCACATATCTAGGGTAACATTACCACCGACGGAAAAACTGACGCTTGCTCCGCTGATGGACATGTCCAGCTGCACTTTGACAGTTACTGACCAGACAATAGCATATGTTCCCGGTCCCTGGATTTACCGTTAACACCACGTTTTGATATACCCCGAGCAGGAGAGAGAACCACTCACACCACCACTAAGTGCCCAAAAAAGGTCCGAGTTTTCTGTTCGAGACGCGTTAACAAAACGGCCTGTTGTTGTGATAACCTCGAACGAAAGTGCATTGTCCGCAAGCATTCCGTGGGGATAGTCGATAGTGAGCCAACACCTCCACCTTGAATAAACCCGCCGGCCATCCCAACGGACCATTTTCAGACATAAGTTCGGCGGAAAGCATATGTATCCATCGGGAAATAACGTACTGGACAGTCTCCACCGACAATGGTGAAACCTCTTGCCGAAGCCTCTTCATACATTTGAGCAATCGGAACGCCTGCTTGCATTTTTACTGCAGGACCACGGTATGAACCCGAATGCAACGACTCGAACCATTCGGTGTCTGTCAAGTGATGCGTCCACACCGCGAGGGCACCACTGCCAGTCGATTTCCCCATGTAGCTAGAATAATTGATCTCATCAGCCAAAGCGACGGAATTCTGGGAAAGATCCACTTACTCATGTCCGGAATTCCGAACGACGGAACGAATGTTATGGGTACTTGCAAACGCTACCGTGCGCTGGACATGCGCTGGACTGGAGACGTTGACAGTGTACTGGACGTAATCCCCGGTAGAGCATCCCAGGTGTGTCAAAAAGGGATCGCAACTTCTGTTTGAGAAAAGAGCCGACATGATAGACGAGGAACTCGTTTCGCTGCAAAGAGAAGGTCAGCTCTACACTCAATGATGAGTTCATCCCTGGAAAAACGTACTGAAACTCGGGTGTATGCCAGTTTGAGCGGATTTTCGTGCATTCATCAGGGTCGAAGGATTTGCCTGTATGACAGGGCGACGCCAGGGGGACAGTCTTGATCAATCGTCCGTCTACCGACTTGTTGAGTGCGTCCCACACCGTTTGCGACGGCCATTCAGGGTCTCCTGGTATGACCCTGCATTGGCGAGCTGAGGAGGAGAAGGCACCTAGAACACTGAGGATCACGACGAGAACAACAACCAGAGCCATGGACTGCAGGTGAGACTCGAGGAAGTAGGCATCGAGCCAGGGGTGAAACCGACTCGTATAAAAATGTCCGTGGAGGCGGGCGATGATTCTGGGACGTTTTCGCGCCGGGCGTATTCTCATCCACGTTCCAGATTGGTCCTAGCCAGTTGCAATGATCGTAACGTACCTTATGGCACGGTGTTGATTAACTTGATGATGAATTTACGAACAAATTGAGAAGCCTGTAGGCTCAGACACAGGACAGGACAGGGGGCATGAACCCAAAAGGAATCCCATTGATGGCAGTCACCCACAGCCGCACGTACCACCACCGGGCCGGGCCAATGACATTAATCATCAGTCCATACAATGATAGGCAACCATGCACGGTCCTTTCTAGGACGTGCGGTGGATTCTGGCGAGCGCACTGAAATTGATTGTTCCAGAATCGTTACAGAATTTGAACAGCACGGGTGATCCAGAGAGTGTAGAGAGAAAGATGTGCTATACTTGCGAAGCGTTCGGATCCGGCCTAGAATGATTATTATAGTTCGCTGTGATGGGTCGACCAGAAGAGTGAACGTGCAGTGTTCTGTGATCGCAAAACAGTTCCCCCACTGATCAACACAAAAGACGTCCTACACAGCGCCCATGGCGTCCTGCAATGAAGATTCCCCCAGAGCAAACGGACTTTATCATCGACCAATTCCACGATGGTGTACCCATGCTATTCTCGTGTTCGCTGGTCTCCTGTGCTTTTCATCCTAGAACACGGCTTCATCCCTTCCGAATCACCATCGGCCATCCGTCCAGGTTAAACTCATCCAAATTCCTGTCTTTTAGCCGCCTCCCCATACATCGGGTTGTTGGTCAGGACAGTCGTCGTAGACGCATAATATGGCTTCGACGAGGACGGGAGCTGGGAAGAGATGAAGCAACGCATTAACACTCTCCTTTGGGGGGCCGCGCATGGTAAGCAGCGGGTGTGCAGGGACGTCGCGTTAGCCGAGTTACTCGGATCCCCACCGAATTTAGAGGGCTTCACCGCTAGAACTCTGAGATGGCGCTCGTCAGAGAGAATCCCCTCGCTGCTAGCTGGTGTCACCATACACCGTGGTGATGCCGTGGTGATATTGAACCAGAGTCCGTTTGATTTACAGGAGCTTGAGATGAACATGGAGGGTTGCGCATCGATTGTCGAGCAGTTCACCGGGTCCGCCTCGATAGCGTGCAGCTTGAAGTATCTCGTGTTGAAATAGTGCTATCGGGTGCAAATGGAACTGGTTCGAGAACTGGTGTCGCTGGAGTATCTACGCGTGGACGATAGCGAACTGCCAGAAAGATTTCGTAAGTATTTTGCGTCACAATTGCGGAGAAGCTAAGTGTCAACCTACGTTAGCTATGCGATGCCCACCACTGAGTACATCACATTAAAACACTATCGGTTGGTCCTTCTTCGATGGCGGTGATGAGATGGTGGCTCGATGCATTTGGTAGGATCAAAGGACCCGGCGTCCTACACGGCAGAAATCGTCATCGATGTGGACCGGGTTAACAACGGGGAGCGTTTGACTATCATGCGCCAAGCGCTGGGAAGTAGTCCCTTCCGGATGCATGTGTCTGGTCGTCTGATACACCTTCGCACTTATTAGGGTACCAACGTATAGTGGTCTCGTTCGTGTTGGTGCTCCCAGAAACAAATGACGCTTGCTTGTAACGAGGACGTCGTCCAGCGGAATGAAACGATGAAAGATAGCCTTAACACCGCGGTGGAGGTATTGTAAAAAAAGGCAAGCTAGACAGTGGTGTATCAGAACCAGCGACTGATTACAAAGGGAAACAGAGAACGCCTACCTATCGGTCACCAGCACGAAGCGTGGATGATATGATACGCCCGATACCTTCGTGTCACCCGAGGTTCGTAAACTGTCCTCTTCGGAAATATAACCAACGTTCCGACCCGAAGTCGAACATGACACCCGTTGCCGTCTCCATGTCCCCGCAAAGGAACGTATTCCTGGATGGTCAAGCATTCCGAGTCGCCCTGTACGTCGAGTTGGCTATGCAAAAGGACATTTAACCTCCATCCGGCGATTCTGGAAGCCATTATCTTGAATTGGCAGGGTTATTGCTGTCTTCTTCTTCTTCTTCTCGCACCCTTTGTACGCGCTTTTGTCAAAAAAACGGTCTATGTATGCGCCGATATCTGATCCGAACGACAGCAGGAGCGCCTCCTCGATCGTCAGGTTCTGCAGCGGTCTCCAAGCAGCTAACATCGAAGGTTCCGTGTGGGTCTTGTCCACCGTCTACTGGTAAGAATGAGCACAACACGTTGGAACCAACTGAGGAACATACCTGTCGAGTACCTGCTTTGACGTTATTTTCGGCAAGCCTGCTCCTCAGCTCAAGGATTTCTCGGTCCCTCTGCAGCGCCCTCCTCGATGGGTGTTCATGTCATTGTGTCCTCGTACTGCTGCTCCCTGACATCTTCTCGCCTGCTCCCCGTTCCAGGCGATTCTGGAATACATCTCGCACCAGGACCAGCCTCACGACCGTCTGTATGCACAGTCCTGACTCCTTATGATCCCAGCATAGCCGTAACGGGGCAGCTTCCTCGCCCAAAGCCAGATGTCGTCCAGCTCCATGACGCGGCCTAGGTTGACGGAGCTTAGAAATTTATTCTGGCTGGTTTACTTGAGTTTTTATTGTTGCAGATAGGGTATTCGGCAGTTCTACCTGATTGCCATTAAAAGTGAATATACCATTCCTGAGAGACACGCACTCGATGACTGATTGTTATCCAAGGACGAAAAGGAGCCGCGTTTTCTAGTCTGAACGATTATTTTGCTAGTTTAAGGACTTCATCTATGACCCAGTAAGGGCTACGATAAACACCAAAAAAAAACATGATTACGCACCACTAAAATTTTGGGTATCCAACAAGGTTGTCGCCATTTCATGCATTGGTCCAATAGTCGCAGGGTGGAGTGGAGTACTCGGAAGGAAAGTAAATATCACTCTGAGCAATTGACAAAACGTAGCCATTCAATTTCCAGAGAGAGCTCTCCAGCTTATCGGCGTTGGTGGTCGTCGAAAGGAGAGAACGTCACTGTCACGGAGTGTCACAAACACGTCGATTGCGTGATTACGGGCCGGGGTCCGGTCCGTCGATTACGCTCAAATTTGGCTGAGCTCAAATTCCTCTTCAAATCTTCTTCCGAAGCTTGCTTCTTGCCCTGCTCACGAAACATTTATCTGGGCAGATATATTCGTCTACACATACGCTCGCTCTGTGTACGTCTAAGCAGCCATCTCATCTGTAAATTTCTAAATCAGTGAAGCATAGGACGAAACTTCTCGCGTCTCAAGCCTATCTCCTGTGCTACTTTGCGGCGAGGGGCAATAACATATCTCTCCCCCATATAATTTTGAAGGTTGTGCCTATTTCCAGCATGGAGGTATGACAATGCAAACTCTGCCCATCTGCAAGCCCTGAACTCAGTCAATTCCTTTCTACCACGGTTTCGTTCGTTGTATCGGTATCGGCGCGTCCTCCTTTGTATCTCGGTCAACATTTATGTTCTTTCCCTGGGTGCTGTTGAGGTACGCCTCTCCCGCAGTGTGTACCTTTGAAATATTTTCAATCAATAGTTCGTACGAATGAAGAACGGGATATGGTAATTGCTACGCGGGGTGGAAAACTGCGGGGTATTATACCCGGGGTTGCCCACCATCATTCGTGCTCACTGCATCAAGCATGACAATCATGTCTCCTTAAAGCTGAATCGATTCAAGTCAATGTCCTGTGTTTCGAGCGCGTATTTTTTCGTGATCACAGTGAACGAGACATTTGAGGATACTGTACAGGAGCGGAAGCAGTACCGAAATATTTGGAAATGCACCGGCATCCGGTAAGATGATGGACGCGGTTCAAGACACGCCATAGTAATTTCATGTTCAATACGCGTTTCGGAGAGTGTCTTCTCTGATGTATGACGGAAATTCCCTCTCAACAGATAAGGAACTATCCTCGGTGAGCTCTCTCGCGGGTGTTTTCAAGGTTTATTCTCTTCTAACCGCCATTTCTTAGTAGCACGCCGTACGGGCTCCTCTCGTTCCGTCACCCTGATTGCGCGCCTTGAACGGGTGGTAGGAATGTAGGCGGGTGAAGTCTCCACCTTGGTACCCTTCTTTCTCACCAACGAGAGCTTCTTTGATGGTCGTGTGGCTGCGAGCCCAGACCTCTGAGTGTATCACATCCACATCGGATCTCGACGAGCTACATGAATCTGTACTCGTTTCGTCGTGGATCTACTCACGAGCCATATTCAGATTTCTCTATTATTCTGATAAGCATCACAAAGTATGTCAGGATTATCCGTCATCTATTGAACTCCCGGCTCGAGCGAGGTACGATTCAGTGATTGAGAAGCATCACCGATTCGATGGCTAGCGTAAGATTTCAAAACATCAGAGATCTGTCGCGAGCATTTTCAGATGTGGACCTGGTGATGGGCCCATGGGGTTAGATGCCTATTGTCGCGTTGTCGGACTGACTGCTTATTGGGAAAGGGTACCCTTTCTCTCAACAAGTCTTATTTTCGGTACTTGCTAGCCTCGTCACGCGGGCATTTCCTAACGTCTAGAATTCTACGGGCAATTATTCGTCCCGCTGATAAGTTTGCTGAGCCGTTGATAGGCCCTGATTTACCTAACGATAGATTTCACAACAATGTGTGTCCAAAATTATCCGCGTTGCTTGTCAAATATCGTTCATTCCCAGTTTGAGTGTTCTCAGTACGTATCGTGAGATCTCAGCCACCCCTGAGGACTCCCACTTACAGTAACAGGCTGGCAGGGTAAGATCATCATGCGCTGGTATTTGCGCATGCTTTGTCGATCGAAGGGTCGACACATACTTGTATAGGAATGGATTTTGGCGTTCTCGGAGCACATGGCTACCGATTGATATGGTTCTAGTGATTATTATCAGCACTTGTCCTCGTACATTTTGTGAAACCTTCGCCAATTATGAAAAGGTTAGCTTCGGTTGTACAGAACATCTATCAAGTCGGAGCTCATGCTCAATTCGTTCCTAGGTTGAGCGGTATTTTCTCCGCAGTTTCACAAGGACGAAAACGCTTTCGATGTTACCTTTATTTCCAACTCCAGACTTCGAGTTTATTATTGGTTTATTCCCTGCACTGAGTAAAATAAGTCGCCTCATAATATGATGGGACCCCTGAACATCGAGCAAAGAAGGTGCGTAAGCGACGTAACCAATATTTGTAACGTGGAAGTGCAACGGCCCGAGCTCGTTCCTTTCGCCGATATACCGAAGGAGGACCATTTCCGCGCAAAATGTAGTGACGTAATTTGATCGGAAGTTTTCCTCGAATAACTGAACGCATGTCTTGGAATTGAATTGTTACCTCCGCCCTTTTCTCCGGTGCTTTCGTCTTGTATATCTTTTCCTTTATTATTTTCGCTATTGGATTATTTCAGTGCCGGATTGGAAACCTACCTTCACTGTGACCTGCGCTTCGTCCGGTTTGTGCGTCCTCGCTCTATCGGACTCTACACAATGGGTGCATGCTTGTCCTCCCGAAGCTTTCAGGTCACGGACGAAGAGAAAGCTTTGCATAGAAGCGCTGAAAAGCAGCTCAAGGAGGTGCGTTCGCTATCCAGTTGAGAGTAACTGCAATCCTGACAAAGGGCACTGCCAGGCAAAGGCGAAAATGGCGACCCAAGTCAAGGTAGATATCCAACGTTGTATCCAGATGGTTTTTCTTTATTCTTACATACCGCGCGCAGGTTTTGCTCTTGGGATCGGGGGATTCTGGAAAGTCAACGGTGCTGAAGGTTCGTTCCCAGCTCTCATACTGCACGACACTCATCTTCTAAGATAGCAAATGCGTCTAATCCACAAAGTTCCGTTTTCACCGCAAGAAATAGAATCATACCGGCAACTAACATTTGACAACCTCACCGGCGGCTTGAAGTGTATTCTCGATGCGATGGAAGATATGGGCCTCAAGGTATCAGAGGACAACATTGAATGTATCAACAACATCGACAGTGCGCGGTACTTGAAGGATGGAGAGCCGTTCCCAGTGGAGTATCTTGTGCCACTCAAGGCGCTATGGCAAGATCCGGGGATTCGCTCAGCGTGGGAGAGAGGGAACGAAGCAGCTTTGCCTGAAAAGTACGTCCTTCTCTTGTTGTTCTATACAATATTCTTACAGAGGGTAGCTTGGAATATTTTTTCTCAGATCTTGATCGCCTATTTGATCCCCAGTATCACCCGACTGAGCAGGATATCGTACACTGCCGGTTTCGGACGATTGGGATCACCGAGACGGTGTTTTTTCTTCGGGAACGCGAGCTTACCATGGTCGACGTCGGCGGCCAGAAGTCTGAACGGCGGAAATGGATACACTGTTTTCAGGATGTCGCCAGTATCCTGTTCCTTGTCAGCTTGAGTGGGTATGACCAGTGTCTGGTAGAGGATAAGGATGCGGTATGTGATTGACGCCGACATCTAGGCGAATCAACAGTCTAACTCATCTTGATAGAATCAAATGCAAGATGCAATGGGTATATGGGACTCGATATGCCACTCCCAGTGGTTCAAGTACACTTCAATTGTACGTCGAACCGCCTTTCCTCAGTCAGTTCACCCAGATCCGCCATTTCTTTAGATCCTGTTTTTGAACAAGAACGATCTCTTCGAAAAGAAGATACCTCATTCTAATATCAAAAACTTTTTCCCGGTGCGTGATGTTCTCCCGCGAGTCTGTAAAAAGTTTCTCTCATCAAACATTAGGACTTTGATGGTGAGCCAGGTGATGTCCGTGCAGGTCGCGATTACTTCAAGCGTCGCTTTTCGAAACTCGCTACTAAGGCTGGTCGGCAGAGGGAGAGGGAGATATATATTCAGTGCGTTGGCGTAGATGCTTTGGTTGAGAAGTGCTGAAGCGTAATATCTCAGCATAACGACGGCAACTGATACTGCCATGCTTCGGGTCGTAATGGCCGCCGTGGAAGGTACATTAGGCTCTATTTAGCTTTCATAGTACATCGATCACTAACTTCCCTCCCTTTAGAGTGAGTGCCTTTATACCGTTCCATCACCCCCTTTTCCTCATTCACGACGTGCACTCAATCTTGTCCCATCATCTCTCCCCCCCAGTATCATTCTCAGGACCAACCTTGAGGACGCGACGTTGATCTAACCTTTAGTTTCGCTTCTTTCAACTTCTGTTTGTGCATAATCTGACTTCTTCTTTTTCTTTCCCTCTTCTATTTCTACACGTTCGTCGTCAAAATGCATTTTAGTTCTATTATATCTAGTAACGTATGCTTCTTTCTCTTTGTACCTCTCTGATACTGTCTGATCTTTGAGCAGATCCGCACTGCTTTCCTTTGATTGCTATGCCCCTCCGCTTTCTGTAACATTCATGTACTACTCACGACCCTACGACCATCACTACTTCCGGTCTCTTACGTCAATTTCACTATCACTTGCATCATCATTATTCAAACAGATGTGCGACGACAGCATCAGAACCAGGTTCTTCTGCCAAGACAAATATGATAAAATCAGCTCCGGTTACTACTAACGAGTCTGCTCTGATTCAGTGAATATTCTGTCTACCCGCATACGTGTTTCATGTCTTTGAGACACGTCTTCATATTGAGCAGGAGCTAGCAGAGTCAGGGCATTACCTAGACGAAGATACATAAGCAGGTGACTCGTGCGGCTTCGCGGCCGATAGTGGCCTATACGTGATGGAGATTCATGGTACCACCATCATAGGCTATCTTCCGTTCGCGAATATTCTCAAGACCTCGGTCCCTATCGTCTCGCCAGGGAAATCCCCTGCTGTTGATGGCCGTGCTGCGCAGGGTTTCTGCTGCGTTCCGTGCTGTACCCAATGAAAAGTCGACGGTAGTATTTATGACTGACAAAGTTACGCTTCCTCTGCCCTATCGAAGTTTGATTTCGCGATACAGTTTCTGTAGCAACGCCACGGATCGAATTGTAACGGAATTTCAAGCTCTTGAGATTCTTTATTTTTATTTTCCCTTTCTAACACTTATGCTCGCCGTGAAAAGTGTGTCCGTTAGATGCAGACAGGATTTTATCGTTGCCTTCGCTGTTTATTCTTAACTATGAAGGAAGGAATATCGTCCGCCCAGGCATGCTGACGCAACACCCAAGGTGAGACTACTGTGCGTCATATCACAGCATGTTAACAGTTACCTTGAGGGTATACATCATTGAAGACACAGTCTATTACATTTAACATAAAATTAGCCCTTATGAGCGCCTATCTGCGGGCTTAGGACGATATATGCACCAAGCCGCCGTCGCCGCTTCCAGACTCTAGCAACGTGATCTCTAGCACATGTCTGTATATATACCTTCGTATCCTTATCAGCATCCATCACCTACGAGCATGTCCAGCACGAACAATGCTATCGCTCGTCTTGACGCTTCGTTCTCTAAATTCTCAATTAATAATGCCAATGATGTAGCAGAGCCACTAGCATTGGGACGGCGTCTACGTCCCCTCTGCTGCGCTAATCAAAAAACCTCTAAGGATCGCTCCTGCGCAAACGATGCGGCGCTGACATGCTCAGGCTGTTACCTCGTTCGATATTGCTCCAAGGAGTGTCAGACGGCACATTGGAAATCCCACAAGAAAGGTATTCTCTATGTATTGGATTTCGATGGACGATTGCGCTTAATTCCGTCCCAGATTGTAAACATCCCATGAACTCAAAGTCTTGGTATCCGGCGTGGGTTCGAGAGAGCAGGAAACCGGCATTTGTCACTGGCGGTCGCAAAGCGACAGGCTTACAGACAAAGCAAAGGTTTGGCAAGGGAATGGGCTTGTAAGGAGCACTCTGGTTCTATGGAGATTCACGAATACTGACACCCGAGGCATTAGATGGGGAAACATGACGGCAATCGACGTCATCAATGTGGAAAACAATGAGGGTACAGAGGGAATACGCAATAAAGACCTTTCGCTTGCATTCATAGGTATGTCTAGTCTTCATCTACTGTCTATGAGAAAAATAATATTGTCGTTAGCTTGCGGAGATCTGCGTAATGTCGTAAGGACAATCAACGGGTTGCCAGAAAACTACAGCGGGACGATCAAAATTGTACTCAATGACATGAATCCCATGGCGGTGTGTCGTAATCTTATCATTCTGTCTATCTTGGGGATTATAGAGGATGTGGTAAGCGTACTTAATTTTGTGTAGGTCACTGTTATCTGACTTTGACCTTAAGGAAGAGGCGGCTGAACATGCTCTTCATTTATGGTACTCGATTTTCCTACCTGTATCCTTTCTGACCCATGTTTCTCCGCTTCTCGCACGAGCCTCGAGCCTCAAACACCTGGATGGCACACCCGCTCGCCTTACATCCTCCACCACGACATACACAAAATGGAGACTCGACTCTATCAGGCTTCTCTTCGTCCAGATGTCGAAAAAGGACATGGACTACGCCGCAGCCAAAGAAGAACTGAACAGCACAATGAATGCACCAGAGAGAATCGATTATCGCGAACGACAGTATGCGAGTCTTCGGCCTTCCCATAGAGTTGCATTAGATGCATGGCGGAGGTCTGGGATGCTACTCCCTTTTGGTGCTATCAACGATGATCGTATGTCTATCCCAAACCGTTGGCTCTTCTCCCCTGTGGGAGACCTCCTTCTCAATGATGGTTCTTCTGGCCCGCTTGACGGATGGGAGTAAGAGAACAGCTGTCATCCGTAGTGCATGTATTGATTACTTTCAGTTATGACGAAGTAGTCAAGGCAGGACGACAGCACGGTACCACTGACGACGACTTGATGGGTGGCCTGTTTTTCTATGTGAAGGCGCAGCTCGTCGAATTCTCAGAGCGACTTCGGCGGTTTAAAATACAAATATACTCGTATGATCATGACGCCAGAGACCTTCCGAGGATTCTGAAAAGCGACACGTCTTCTCCTCAGAGTTTCGATCGCATCGAGGTCTCCAATATCGTGGATAAGAATTATGTCGGATTGTCCCTCCTGTCCGATTGGGGTCCTTTTTTGAACAAGGATAATCATCACGCGGCTGTCGTTGGCCATTTCATGAACTGGACCACTTGGAAGAAATCTGGCGAGGTCACATCATCCATGGCACCACCGGGAGCGGTGAGGCGTACAACTGAAGCTATGAAGGCATGCAAGCATGTGGCAAGTGCTGTATTTTACCTTTATTAATATGATATCTGATAGACCCGTACCAGGACATGCCTGATCGATTTTCTCTTTCTGACAGTCATCCAAAACTCCTGAAGATGTCGGCTAGTCTAGAAATATTCTACGATACATATGTCGCATTCCAGGAGTACTTCAAAGAGGAGAAGGCGGATACGATAGCCAGGAAGGGGGGACTTAAATGCCGAAGGATCAACAAGATTGTTCCACATGTACGCTTCTTTCATTTCCAATATCTGATGTTACTGAGTCTTTCATTTCCTTGTTCAGCGCCCATTTGCGCAACTCGGGACCTCTCCAAATACACTACCGTGTATTGATTCATCTGATCGATGGTACAGGGTGGTGAGTCTGTTCGTTGTATCCGTTGCTGCCTCGCCTGGTAATAGTCATATCTACAGGCTTTATTGAGCAATTCTACGTTTTGTGAGCGTTATGTTGAGTGGGTAAGAATAGGGACATATGTATGATATCTATGTACAGCAACGAGTAGTTAAACCAAGTGTATGTAATTTCTCATTGACACCCGCCGAATCTTCCTCTGGAAACCCATAGTTGACGTCTTCGAGAGAAGACAAATTGATAATTATGCGATTCAATGATTGTGCATAGCAGCCTGTCTCACCGTATGGAAATCTTCAGCTGTTACAGCGGAGTTATACCGAGTACGGCGGCCATAAGACCCAGTGCATACCGTGGGTCACCAGAGGAGCCATTCGGTAGCACGATCGACTAAGGCTGGTGAGGATGCTCGAACCCCTGCTTGTTCTCCTCTTTGTATCGGCAGTTTCATGTAGTAGAGGACATAGTTGCGATCCCCGCCTCAGAGTCTATCATACATGTGATAAATTGGTCACCGCGATAAGGGAGTGATGCCCTCTATAACTGGGTAGCATTTAAACTCAAGATAGTTGTTAATCAGACTTGTAGAGAAATGGAGCAAAAAACCTGGAACCAGAGGGACTTGTCGCTATCTGTTGATGGCAAGGGTACAATGCAGTTAATAATTCGTAGTCTAGTTCATGGCCGGCCGGTATTATGGTGTACTCCGTAGACTAGCACTATCCTGCTCTTGTCCATGACATGAATGGAAAGCTGGCAGTACGTATTTTGAGGTCGATAAATTCAACCGAACAAACTTTCAGGTGGAACGCACAGAAAGCCCGAAGCAGACGCTAAGTTTCCTTGGATCCTCAACGAAAGCGAGGCCCCGGGCAAGCGGGCAGGATGATAACGACGCGAACTGTGCTTCTTGTGATGCTATTTTCATGCGAGGAAGGGAAGGTGGCTGGCGAGTGAGAAGAGCCAAGGGAGATGTCATTCAGTACCCTGCGCTCCTTGTAGACTTGTGTCGATGCCCAAAGGGAGAGAGGCAGAAAAGGTTTTCGTCAACTAGAATGTTGTGGAGCCCCAATATACCTTCGGCCGTTTCTATGTACATGAGAAAGAAGGTAGCGACGATGAACTGCTGCCACATTTGGTGAAAATGAGGGTGCGTGCGTCTCGTAGAGTTACGATACCACCGAGAGCGACGTAGAATCTGGGTTGCTAGTAAAAGCGAGCAGGCTTGAAATAGACGTCAGGCTGGCCGTCTGCTACATGACTTTGACGCCACGAAGATGATGAGAAATAGTTTCAAACTGAATGTAATGAAATAAACGCACCGTAAGAACGTCATTCGCTTTGCTACCTGATAGAAGACGGAGCATCATCGCCAGGATTCTTGCTAAATGTTAAAATGTCTGTCACAGCTCGCCTTGTAAGCAAGAAATGGAACGCAGCGGATACTGTCCGTGCCGAAGCAACTGAGTGATCGCCCGTGTTTTATTTTCACAGTGCCCTTCTTCTCCTCATAGGATCCTCTGAGGCTGCATGTGAGATCGCATTTTGTCCTTTCAGTCGGCGTCTCCAAAAGGGTATGTATGTTTCGCTACTGTTTACCGCATGCCGACGACTATGCAGTGAGTAAAAGGCTGTGAAGAAAGAGGCGGTCGGGAAACTTTGAAGTCGACCGACTCTTGGCTAAGATTGAACTAGAAAGGTTGCGGTGGTTGTTGGATAATGACGTTTGCGCACGGAATGCTTTTTCTACGTGTTTCGTATCTCTGGGCTCGGTATATGCGCGTCGTCAAGGGCCTAATAGCTGTTGGAGTTCGGGAGATATACGGGCCCGAGCCCAAGGACACGAGCGAGGGAGTATCGAGTACGCCCGGTCGGCTGCCATGACGATGTTTTCGGGACCTTCTTGATGAAAGATGAGAATGAAAAAATAAACAAGAGAGAATGATTGACAGATGGGGGGAATAGCAATCGCTCGTGAGGGGACGGTGTCTGTACAGGGAAAAGGTTTGAAGAAAAAATTTCGCTTAGGATTTTTTGCTGGGGTAAGAAATGATAACGGGCGAGTGTCCTTGTACCTTGAACGGCCTCGATGTCGAGCAAGGCGGGTCGTCTTTTCTGGGACTCCGAGAGCAAGGGAAGTTGCGGCTTGCAGTATCTTGTCATTCGTGTTGTCGGACTAGTAGTATCCTCGGTAGGGCTCTAGTTTCGAGAGATATCTAACGTAAAACGATTCACCACAGGCGCTTTGTGAAAGAAGCGAACGACCATACTGGAAGATCTGCTGAACGCGAAATGTCTCTCGGAATGGGACGCATGCGTCGTGGCGGAGGACTGAGCATTTTGTGATTATATCGGACCTTGGCACGAAATTACTGCTCACCATTCACATCAAGATTCAGCTGATATTTACATCGGGTTGGTTAGCTCTTGAAAGGGTTCAGATGTTGGCGTGAACAGCTTGGCCCTGGCTGTAGCGCATAAAATTATGTTAGATGGAAAATATTTCTATAGGAGTTCGCCGTACCTTGTGTTCTTGAGACTCGCCCAGACCTCCTCGATTTCATTGGTACGAGTGACGTCTTGAAGTGACTTTGTCGGTAATAGCATATCCAGTGAGTATGATGTTCACTCACTCTAAAACGCTATGGCTGAGAAAGGTAGCAAGTGTCCCTCCTCAACATCTGCACAAAACTGACTCTACGGTATCTGAACCTGAGACGGATAGCATATGAGAGACTTAATGATGTGCTGTATCAAGGCTATGTACTTGTGCGTCCGAGCTATTTGAAAAGATGACAAAGAGTAGTTACGCAACGGATTTCGATCCAGATGAGGAGGTAGCATGTAGGTGTCTTCCTTTCATGTGCTATGTTAGCAAGAAAAATATATGAACGAGAAGTCGTCGTACCTTGTTCATAACCCTTCCGAGAGAGGCGGGTCGTTTCTTCAACGACGCCGAGAGCTTCCATTCTTGTCATTTGAAGTAATATTAGATCAGTAAGGTTCGAGCTTCGACAGCTACCTATGTAAAAGGAGTCAGAACAGGCGCTTCGTGTAAGAAGAGGACGCCATACTTAGGGATTGGCTGGACACGAAATGTTCCTCGTGATGGGACTCATGCGTTGTGCCGGAGGAATGAATGTTTTGGTTATCCCATTTAACCTTGGACAGGCTTGGCATGCAATTTCTGCTCGCCATCCACGTTAAGTCTCATATGACATTTCATCGGGCTGGTTGTCCTCATGAAAAGCATAGAGAGACTCGACGTCGACGCGCACATATTGACACGATGTTCTTTTTTACATTCAGAAGACATTGTCTAGCAGTTCGCCATCCCTTGCGCTCTCTCCCAGACTGAGCGACATCTTGAAGTGACCTTATTAGTATTAGAAGGTCCGGCGAATATCATACTCACTCACTGTAAAACGCTCTAGCTGATGGAGGTAGCAAACGTCCTCCTGAAGATCTGCACAAAAAAGACCCTATGGAATAGACGTATTCTTTCGGTACAATGAGGTAGACATGTCGCAGGGCTCTGTATCCATAAACAGGTCCATCAGGTCCTGAACATGGGACGTAACCGTTGTCCTGTATCAAGGCCTTGCGCTTGTGCTTCCGATCGATTCATGAAGGCGATGACGAGAAGGTATGCGACCGTTTTCGCCGTGGATGAGAAGACACCAGCTAGTTGGTGTCCTTCCTTGGCATTCTTTTCATGCATTATGTTAGTGAGAAAAGTTTAGCAGTGAGAAGTCGGCGTACCGTGTTCTTAGCCCTTTTAAGTGTTTTTTCCTCCATAGGCGGTACACCTATCCATCTTGAATGTTGATACAGGGCATGATAATCTCCATGGCCGCGGCTAAGAGGGCAGTGACCTTCATGAGTAGTTCATCTAGGTTAGCTAACTTGTAGCCATTCTTATTCAACAGAGCTTCAGCGCATCTTATATAGGTACCCGCTCGTCCTGGTAAGCAGCGGAGATTAGATAAATAGCGGCGCGTAGAGAGAAAGTACTCGCACCGTTCTACGACTGTCCGGCGTCTTACACAACAACGCCATAATTCCTCAGTCACTGGTGCCCATCGTTGGCATCAGAGAAGCAAAGCTGAAGCTTGAGAGCAACATCGTATGCGTTCCATTCCCTGGTAAGTAATCGACAACGTTAAAGATTCTGAATACAGATTGTTAGTATATGTGTTGAGGTCCTTGTTCCAGCTGACTGTAGTCTGAGAAAGGGAAGAATATGGAACGATTAAATATTGTATTTTTATTTTCTATAGAATGAGTAAGCACAAAATAGCGTTGATAGAGAGCAGACAACTTACAGGGTGCATGGAGGTTGGCAAGAAAGGAATCGGAACGCGGCCCGGAATCTCTTCGCCCAGTCACCAAATAATCATAAATACTTCGGATCGAAATCCCGACCTCTTCTGTCTTCTACCATCATTGCGCGCAGCGTTTGCCGCGTCTGCTCTTTCTGACACCGACGGCGTCTAGGGAAGGAAATGGGACTTAGTGTTCTGCTTGTCTCTCTGCTCTGTTTCGTGTCAACCGCCAGGGGCAGTCTCCAACCACGACAAGTGTCAATGCCGGAAGCTCTACAGCGACAACGATCAGCGAGAGTTTGATGACGAGCTCGAGCTCAACGAGGATCAAGAGCACGAGTAGTAGTAGCAGTCTCAGTGCCAGCTCCACGCTATCGGCCTAACTACCGAGTCTGAGTGGTTACTCGACCCGCTGTGCGTCAATTATCCTTATTCTTTCCTTGCGGAAATAACGAGTATTTCTTAGTAACGAATTGCTTGCAGCTATCGATAGCGGATGCGAATTGCTCATGCGTGGCAGATGCAAACTGTTTCTACCCCAGGTGCGACTGAGCATTTCATTTTCACTATTCTCCAGCTAACAAATTTCATGTAGAACCGAATTCACGACTGGACTCACAGACTGTGTCATTCCCCTATGCCCAAACGCGCTTCCTACAGCGGAGACCCTTGCCCAGAGCTTCTGCACCCTGGCGCCTACGAGCACATCTCTGGCCTTTAGCTAGCGTCGCGTCAATGTCGTCTTCCAGCTCGGCGCTGACGAGTACCAGCATCTCGGCAACTGCTACCCATGCCAGCGCGTCCAGCACCATCAGCAATCCAGCGAATTCAGGATCATCGAACACGGCTGCTGGTTGGACGAGGGCAGCGTGGATCACCGTTGCTGGTGTCCTCGTTGGCAGGATGGCTATGCGTTGACTTGACGTGCGACAGCTTTGGACTATTTCTCATTTCATTTGGGACTGTGCATTTTATTTTTTTGATAGGCGGTACGAGAAACCCCGTCGGAAAGGCCGTCGGCCAATTATAGCCAGGCCAGATGGAGAGGAGAGAGACGTGTAGAGAAGCGGCCGTAGAAGTGAGCGAGAGATGGAGGCACCATGTTGGCTGCAACAGTGCTGGTATCGCGGGCACATTGCGGCATCCACTCCACGTGACAGTCGTATGCACGTACACAGATGCAGCACAATTCGTGCGCAGTGCGGCTCCGTCGGAGCCATCCTGCTCCTCTCAACATCGAATGCTTGCACGTCTGTAGAGTACGATGCATGTGCAACGGTCCGTACACCTCCGTAGGCACTCGTCATTCAAGGAGAATGCCCAACCATGGCGGGGTGCCGGACTGTGACGACGAATCGTCTCATCTTTCCTCTTTTCGGCGCGCTGGAATACCCGCAAACGCGTCTGCGAAGGAGCGCGTTTGAACATCAACGGATTCCTCGGCATCGATCAGCATCATCGGCCACGTGGCGAAATCCGTGCCCAAATTGGCAGGTGCTGGACTTTTGCCACTTGGCACTAACCATGTCCCTCGCTGGCACCGTTTCGCTCTGAGACGGCGTGGCGAGCTAGGAGGACCTCGAGGTGATGCCAGATGGTCACTGACAAGTGTTGGGCAGTACCTGTGAGGCGGCAGGACTGCATAATCGACGTGGGAGTCGATTTTGGCACCATGGTGTGTGATTTCACTCTTTTTTATTGCTGCAGCTAACGAGTTTGCATAGAATGGTTACAGGCTCATTCGTAGCGACCAAGGAGCATTCTATAGGCGTCGTCGACCCCCTTCCACGCCCCCCAGGCTCGCCGTTCCCCGCCGATTACAGGACGACTCTCGCGTCACCACCCCCTACCTCGAATACCGCTGCGACTTTTTTCCTCCACTCCCTGTTCCTTCGCTGCGGTATCTACTTCAGCAGGAGCACTGGGAGACTCGACGAGGACCAGTTCTACGGTCACCAAGCTTGTCGTTTGGTCGCCGTTGCCGCCGATTTCCGGATTTCCCCCAATTTCAACCACCACGGCGAGCCCCGACTTCTTCAGAGCCTCCAGTGCAGCGACGACTTTGTCGGGACCCTTTGAAGATGCAACGGCTTCGGTGGAGACCATCACGAATCCCGTCGTCGTCGCAGGGTCGGCGCCGTTCCCCCCTAGTACCATCCTCCTTGACTCTAACGGCGACGACGACTTTTCTTGAGCCTCAATCACCCCGGGAAGGACGTCACCCCCACTACCGCTGTCCAACGCTATGAACTACGATGCCGGATTGGTCGTCGTCGACGTCGTCTTGGCGATGCGGACGACTTGTTCACGGTTTTCCCCCCTTCCTCTCATCCGAAGTCTATCACAACTCTCTTACGGCCTCATACACAGTGGCAACGACTTTGACCAGTAGTATCATCACCATACGCAACGGCGTGGACTGTGTATACGGTTTTCGTCTCCATCGTATTGCCACCGTGGTCGCCTTAAGCCAGCTCCGCCCCTTTCTACCACCAAGACGAATGTTCTCCCGGCGTTCAAATGCCACGGAGACCGTTTCTTTGAGGAGAGGGCACAGTAGCGGAGCTATGAGGACCATGACAAGGGTCCTCGTCTTCATCGCAATCACGGCGCTGCTGCCACGTCTTAGAACTCCGACTTTGGTGGACGCTTTCCATCCACGACAAAGCCCTGCGCGTCTTTTCCTCTTCGTCTTCCTCCTCATCGTCTTCAAAGTGCAACTATCCGGCAACACCGGCAGACGCTCGCTTGCATGGGTGGTGGGGATGCATGCTCAATTCGGGACGCAGCGGTTTGAAGAACAGAGAGATTTGAAGAGGAGACGGAGAGAAGGGAGACTACGCAGAGTGGTCAGGGGTCGGAGGTAGAAGGTACGGCTGACGTTGCATGATAGACTTCGCAGAGAATGCAAAGGGTTTTTGCTGAACGAAACGGGGATCTGGCCCATGAGTAAGGTGTGCACACAAGGTAAACGATTGCAGGATGGGGAAGTATATCGGTCTCACGGGCTTCAAGTATGACAACACAATCGATGACTGTGCCGTGCAGTGAGATCCTCATATGTCTTACTAATGAGTTTGTAGTCAAGCTGGAAGGGAGAGAAACTGTGGGAGCTGCGTACTCCCATGAAACTTCTCTTGTCCTATAATACTGGGCTTTAACCGCTAAATCCCTCTCGGGTTCGACAGCCAGCGTGGAAATATCCACCGTCCGGCTCGTGCGGAGATAGAGGGGAAAAGTCTTCGTCCACATAGGAACTCTCGCCCTCCGTTTTCCCCGCTCCAGCCGGGGTGTTTTTCGTCGATGCCTGCCTGTGCCGGTCAGGATTGTTTGGAAAACGAGTCTACGGCCAGCGTGGGAGGCTCTGGGTGTCGCAGAAAGCAGATTTCGGTGTCCATCTGTAGCCCTTGAAAAGGTGAACAGGTGGGCACCGATTCCGAGTGATTCCGGTGCCCAGGGCATTCCACGCTGGCGAAATACGTCAGAAATAGGGATGGAGGAGAGCCATTTGTGATCGGAAGCCGTCCGTATTGGGAAAATGTCTCACCTAGCGATCTCATATGTTACTGCCACGTTCATGTGATTAATTGATGCTATGACGTGCCTACTATTTATTTACATCATGAGTGTTGTCCACGCTGCCAGGAGCGCACGTACCCTAACCTGCAGTGCCCGCCTAGAGGCAAGGAAATACATAGACGTCTATAGTATCATGGCACCAGTCGCGCTGTCTGGGCATCGCATGTGGCCTACGACAGGCGAGCCCTGCCATGTCCCTTCTCTACCCACGCCTACTGCAATGTTTCATGCACATATATACTAGTTTATTGATTGGGCGGTACGAGAAAGCCTGTCGAAAAGCCCGTCAGGGATTTTTTTTTTGGATGGGCGGTACGAGAAAGCCCGTCGGACAGGCCGTCAGGCATTTTTCTAACCACGCTAGGGATAGAAACCATGGCCTGACGGGGGTGTGACGGGGACGAAGATGCAAAGATGCTAAGAAGACGCACGCAAAGTCTTGCGCGACTTAGGGTTAGGGTGGACCCTATGCCCCTCCTTCTGGGCCCCCCCGAAGGGTTAGGGTTAGGGTTAGGGTTAGGGTTAGGGTTAGGGTTAGGGTTAGGGTTAGGGTTAGGGTTAGGGTTAGGGTTAGGGTAGGGTTAGGGTTAGGGTTAGGGTTAGGGTTAGGGTTAGGGTTAGGGTTAGGGTTAGGGTTAGGGTTAGGGTTAGGGT